>CM040395.1:4071463-4378963 GCA_022702515.1 Ilyophis sp. 1 JC-2022 | reverse complement strand
CAGGTGGCCTGCTGGTGTATTTTGGAGTATGGAGTGTGTGTATACTGTATGATGGTGTGTGTGTATAGTGTATGATGGTTTGTATACTGTATGATTGTGTGTATAGTGTGTATACTGTATGATGGTGTGTATAGTGTGTGTATAGTGTGTATACTGTATGATGGTGTGTATGGTGTGTGATAGTGTGTTTATGTGTGTGTGTATACTGTATGATGGTGTGTGTATAGTGTGTAATAGTGTATGATGGTGTGTGTGTGTGTGTGTTTTTCTGCAGCAGTCTCTGGTACAGGTGGCCTGCTGGTGTATTGGGGAGTATGGAGACCTGTTGCTGGGAGGAGAGTGTGAGGAGACTGAACCTGTACAGGTGAGGCGCTGGTGCTCGGGGTGATCACCGTGGCGATGGACAGGACACACTGCTGTGGCTCCAGCTCTTTCTGTACTCCTCCCGAGGTGTGAGGAGAAAGCGCAAAAACATGCTGAACTTTGAGCTCCTAAACACAAACAGCATGTCCAGAACAAAAACGCTGCTCTCACACGGAAGAGTAAAATGGGTCCAGAGGGAGAGTGTGTGAGAGAAGACGCAGTAACAAAGGGTCTCTCTCTAAAGACGGGGTAACAGAAAGGGTCTCTCTAAAGACGCAGTAACAGAACGGGTCTCTCTCTAAAGACGCGGTAACAGAAAGGGGCTCTCTCTAAAGACGCGGTAACAGAAAGGGTCTCTCTCTAAAGACGCGGTAACAGAAAGGGTCTCTCTCTAAAGACGCGGTAACAGAAAGGGTCTCTCTCTAAAGACGCGGTAACAGAACGGGTCTCTCTCTAAAGACGCAGTAACAAAGGGTCTCTCTCTAAAGATGCGGTAACAGAACGGGTCTCTCTCTAAAGACGCAGTAACAGAACGGGTCTCTCTAAAGACGCGGTAACAGAAAGGGTCTCTCTCTAAAGACGCGGTAACAGAAAGGGTCTCTCTCTAAAGACGCGGTAACAGAAAGGGTCTCTCTAAAGACGTGGTAACAGAAAGGGTCTCTCTCTAAAGACGCAGTAACAGAACGGGTCTCTCTAAAGACGCAGTAACAGAACGGGTCTCTCTAAAGACGCAGTAACAGAACGGGTCTCTCTAAAGATGCAGTAACAGAAAGGGTCTCTCTAAAAAGACGCGGTAACAGAACGGGTCTCTCTAAAGACGCAGTAACAGAACGGGTCTCTCTAAAGATGCAGTAACAGAAAGGGTCTCTCTCTAAAGACGCGGTAACAGAAAGGGGCTCTCTCTAAAGACGCGGTAACAGAAAGGGTCTCTCTCTAAAGACGCGGTAACAGAAAGGGTCTCTCTCTAAAGACGCGGTAACAGAAAGGGTCTCTCTCTAAAGACGCGGTAACAGAAAGGGTCTCTCTCTAAAGACGCGGTAACAGAAAGGGTCTCTCTAAAGACGCGGTAACAGAAAGGGTCTCTCTCTAAAGACGCGGTAACAGAAAGGGTCTCTCTAAAGACGCGGTAACAGAAAGGGTCTCTCTCTAAAGACGCGGTAACAGAAAGGGTCTCTCTAAAGACGCGGTAACAGAAAGGGTCTCTCTCTAAAGACGCGGTAACAGAAAGGGTCTCTCTCTAAAGACGCGGTAACAGAAAGGGTCTCTCTCTAAAGACGCAGGAGATTGAGCCGTTATAACCAAGGGACTATCTTTCGGCTCTCAACCTCAGCACCGGATATAATGTCGCCCTCTGCTGATATCTATAATTTTCACTTAAAAGCCAGTTTTCCCCATTGGGCTCCATTCATTTTTGATGGCAAAATAAATAATACTTCCACTCATATATTGATGCCAACTCTGTGCATTAACATTTCTTTGAAAATTGCTTATTATTTTTCCGTGATCAAATATTTTTTTCTTACCACACAGATATTAATTTTTTAATTATTATTTAGTCTTATTTTCGCGCGCTAGTTGGCAACCAATTACATACTCGTAAGGCTTTGCCATCTTCATGTCACTTTCTTCGTTGTACATGTGACTCCAAGGACACAACTGCACATGAGATGAGCGCAAAATTTTAACTTCTTGGTTCTGAGGTGCTCCCCATTGGTTTCTATTGGCCTCACTGTTTCTACATTATATACTCTAAGGTTACATATTATATATTCTGGCTTAGCAAACGTAACTGGCAACACCTGGGCTGACCTCAGATCAGCCTTAGATGAGCATGCCTGTGTGTGAGGCTGCGTCTGTTCAAGGTCCTGTAGGCCTCCCTGGCTATGGGAGGGAACAGGTACAGCTGACAGCAGCCAATGAGGAGCTAGCTGCCCTTTTTGCTCCTCCCACCACCACTCCATACCTCACAGTTACACATTTACAATCAAAATCAGTCCGGTTAACATATTGAATGTACTGAATGTGTTTGTCTCATGCCAATTAAGCAAAGGAGATTAAAGCTGAGAGGGAGGGATGGAGAGAGGGGATATGACATCAGAATTGTTGGCTGTTGCTTGGTGACCGTGTGGTAACCACGGTGATGCTTGCCGATGTGGTGTTGCTAGGTTACCGAGGATGATGTACTGGATGCCTTGGAGACGGTGCTACAGTCTCACATGTCGGCCCCAGCGACCAGGGGCTTCGCTCTCACGGCAACGATGAAGCTGAGCACCCGAATCACGCACAACGTGGAGTAAGAACCGAAACTAACTTATCTGAGATCAGTATGCTGTCACGTGGATACAGCCGACACCAAGCGCTTCACACAAAGCACTGACTGATCTGAGATCAGTATGCTGTCACGTGGATACAGCCGACACCAAGCGCTTCACACAAAGCACTGACTGATCTGAGATCAGTATGCTGTCACGTGGATACAGCCGACACCAAGCGCTTCACACAAAGCACTGACTGATCTGAGATCAGTATGCTGTTACACTGATTAGCCCAAACCTGTTCATACACAAGTTTTTTAAAGCTTTATTGATTGGAATTATTAATTACTTTTGCTAAATTATTCATAATTGTTATGAATGATAATAAAAACTAAGTATTAAATAGGCTACTCTTTTAAAGGGATTATTTACTTTCTGGAGTTTTTAATATTCTTTCAGTTTTATTACATTATTTCAATATTATTTAATGTTTTTGATTGGACCAGATAGTGTTTGTGTGAGATGAAGGATATTTTGGAAACGGCTCGTGTAGCTCAACAGGTTTTTGCTTTAAAGCAAGAAAATACACTTCAAGTAACTCCAAGCATCCTCCATTAATTAAAGTAGAAATCAGGTCTCATTTAAACATTATCTTGGCAACAAGCGGTGCATGTCATTTTTTTTGTGCCTCTTCTGCAAATTGTTTGATTTATATGAAATATTGTGGACGTTCCCCAGATTGTGTTCTTTAGCAGTAATGCCACATTTCTCTCCCTCTTTCCCAGTCGAATCAGGAGCATCGTCAGTATCTATGGCAGCTGCATTGACGTGGAGCTCCAGCAGAGGGCAGTAGAGTACAACGCGCTCTTCAAGAAGTATGACCACATGAGGTACTGTCACAGGGAGGCATGTGTGTTGCAGTTGGAATTGGAGCCGAAATGGCAGGCCTGGTGCTGGTGAAATGGCTGCCATGTTGGCTCTAAGTCAAGGTGTGGTAGACTGTATGGCTGAATCCCGTTCTCTGGACTCGCAGTCGTGGACTCAAAAGCATGTTCTCATAAAGTCCATGAGTGCTTAGGGCTGTACCCATTGTGAACACAGCGTTTTTGGCAAGTGCTCTTATGTGGACTTTACCCACACTTTTTGCAAGTCCGCATCAATGCAGACTTACCTGCCCCCGGAAATAAGCCATTAAAGTCTGCAAGTCCACGAGTCCACGAGGACTCAGTTTGGGATTCAGCCGTTGCTGTGCCCACAGGGCCGCCGTGCTGGAGAGGATGCCTGTAATTGACAAGAACTCCCCGGGCCATACCAACGGAGAGATGGTGGGGGGGACTGTCAAAGGGCCGGACCCAACCAAAATCAAGCAGGAGGAGGGGACGGAGGCACCACAGCCTGCTGACCAGGTGAACTTCTGCCTCTAGAGTGAGGTTACCGTTCACTGTGATGTGTGTGTGTGTGTGTATAAGTACAGGTGTATTCTCTCTTCCAGGTGTGTGACCTGCTGGACCTGTTGGGTGGGTCCGATGAGCCTCTGCAGCCCCGCCCGGCTGCGCCCGGCCCCGCCCCTGCAGGCCCTGCCCCTGTGAGCATCGGTACTGGTGGGGACCTGTTGGACCTGCTGGGGGATCTGGACCCGCCCACAGGTGAGAGACGAGCGGAGTCACTCTACTGGAGCACCACTACTGGAGACCAGTGTAGCCATATAACTGTGTGTGTGTGTGTGTGTGTGTGTGTGTGTGTGTGTGTGTAGCACCCTGTGTAGCACCCTGTGTGAGGGTATATGAGAAGAATGGAGTGACCCTGACTCTGCAGTGCGATAGACAGACGGACACGAGCATCACCGTCAGCCTCATCGGCTCAAACTCCTCCCACTGTGACATCACAAACTTCACGCTGCAAGCCGCGGTACCCAAGGTCTGTCTCTGTATGCTTATTATACATGTAACATATACGATATATATCTATACAGCTCTGGAAAAAATTAAGAGACCACTGCAAAATTATAAGTCATCTTGTCGTTATTTTGGTTTTGTACTCTAGCACTTTGGGTTTGAAAGGATACAATGACGATGAGGTTGAAGTGCAGACTGTCAGCTTTAATTTGAGGGTATTTTCATCCATATCCGGATGAACCGTTTAGAAATTATACCTTGTGTACATAGTCCCCCCATTTTTGCGCATCAAAAAATATTGGATAGTGTAGAATAAAGTAATCATTTTTAATATTTGGTCGCATATCCTTTGCATGCCATGACTTCCTGATGACCCAACAACATCAAAAGACTGATATATTATTTTCAGGTACTCTTAGAAGTGATACTATAATCTCTCTGCATTTGAATGGATCTATATGGGAACTAGGGGGTGGGACTAGATTAAAATGTAAATAACATGGGAATAGTATGGAACACATGGTTGGTTAAATGACTTAAAAGTCACCAAGTGTCTGAGGTATCAAACGAGCCTCAAACCATCACTCTGCTGCCAGATATGCAGTAGATATGGATGGATCACTTTAAGGGTTGTTTCTCCTGACTCATTTCTCCATAGAGTTCAATAGGAAAATAAGTAAGGAGAAACCACCCTTAAAGTGATCCATCCATATCTACTGCATATCTGGCAGCAGAGTGATGGTTTGAGGCTCGTTTGATACCTCAGAACCTTGATGACTTACAGACATTTAGCCAACCATGGGTTCCATTCCAGGGATCCATTCAGTCATGACATGCAAAGGATATGCAACCAAATATGAAATATGATACCTTTATTAAAGTTTATGTTAATTTGTCCAAATACTTTTGGTCCCCTAAAATGGGGGGGGACCATGTATAAAAATGGCTACAATTGCTACACAGTTCACTCGATATGGACGTAAAAACCCTCAAATTAAAGTTGAAAGTCTTCACTTTAACCTTGTTAGTCACTGTTCCATTTAAAATCCAATGTGTTGGAGTACAGAGCCAAAAGAACAAAAATTGTGTCACTGTCCAAATACTTATGGACCTGACTGTACATACACTGCCTGGCCAAAAAAGTCGCGCACTCTAATATTTCGTTGGACCGTCTTTAGCTCACCACCCAACTGTGATTGGTCAGGCTAATCAGCTTCCGCAGCTTCCGACAGGAAGTTCTCGTCTCTGCTTTAATTTAGGTAATGGCAGCATTTTACATGTGCGCTGACAGATGTTCATATTTATGTGAACATTTGTCAAGAGAGAATTGGTGGTCAATTCCTGTGTGAAAATGATTCCTCATGCTCCCTGAACCACTCTTTCACAATTTGAGCCCGATGAATCTTGGCATTGTCGTCCTGGAATATGCCCATTGATGGGATAACCTGGTCATTCAGTACATTCAGGTACTCAGCTGACTTCATTTTATTGCTGCAGTCTAGACCTGACCAATTGAAGCAACCCCAGATCATAACACTGCCTCCAGAGGCTTGTACAGTGGGCACAATGCATGACGGGTGCAACGGCAACGTTTTTTTTGGCCAGGCAGTGTATATGTATTTATAAATATACATTCTTATGGTCCGTCTACCTTTCTGTTTGTGCTGTGCTCTGTGCCCTTTTAACCTCTGACCCCTGAACTCCCTCTCAGAGTGTGCAGCTGCAGATGAAAGCTCCCAGCGGTGATGTCATTCCGGCAGATGGGCTGGGTCAGGTGACCCAGACCGTCCTTCTCAACAACCCCAACAAGGTGTGCTTCTCCAGTCATCCCTCTCTCTCACTCATTCATCCCCATCTCTTCCTTCTGTCCCTCTCTCTCTCACTCATTCATCCCCATCTCTTCCTTCTGTCCCTCTCTCTCTCATTCATCCCCATCTCTTCCTTCTGTCCCTCTCTCTCTCATTCATCCCCATCTCTTCCTTCTGTCCCTCTCTCACTCATTCATCCCCATCTCTTCCTTCTGTCCCTCTCTCTCTCATTCATCCCCATCTCTTCCTTCTGTCCCTCTCTCTCACTCATTCATCCCCATCTCTTCCTTCTGTCCCTCTCTCTCTCACTTATTCATCCCCATCTCATTCTTCTGTCCCTCTCTCACTCATTCATCCCCATCTCTTCCTTCTGTCCCTCTCTCTAACTCATTCATCCCCATGAATATATGTATATATAGATATTTGCTGTATGTATGTGTGTATGTAGTTATCTGCTGTGTGTGTGTGTATGTGTGTGTGTGTGTGTGTGTGCTGCTGTATGTGTATATATAGATATCTGCTGTGTGTGTGTGTGTGTGAGTGTGTGAGTGTGAGAGTGTGAGAGTGTGAGAGTGTGAGAGTGTGAGAGTGTGTGTGTGTGTGTGTGTGTGTGTGTGTGTGTGTGTGTGTGTGTGTGTATGTAATGCATGTCTCTTGTGCAGGTGAGTCTGCGGATGCGGGTTCGAGTCTCATACTCTGCCCAGGGCTCCACCGTTCAGGACA
This sequence comes from Ilyophis sp. 1 JC-2022, assembly GCA_022702515.1. Classification (NCBI taxonomy): domain Eukaryota; kingdom Metazoa; phylum Chordata; class Actinopteri; order Anguilliformes; family Synaphobranchidae; genus Ilyophis; species Ilyophis sp. 1 JC-2022. The sequence continues at coordinate 4,371,919 of CM040395.1, read as the reverse complement.
CTGTGCAGATCGACTCCTTCCCCCCTGTGACCTGTGAGTGACAGCTGTCAATCAATCCACCTGCCCCGCTGGTCCATCAACCAATTAAATCATTCCACCATCCAGACTGGACTGACTGGCCCCCGTCAACCTCAGCTCTACAATCTAGTCAGCCGACACCTGTTCCAAAATGGACACTCATCAATAATGTATGACAGCTGTCAATCAGTGACACGGCCACCAACCGCTGAACCATCGGGCCCCATCCATCACATCCAACAGGAAGTGAGCTTTTCTTAAGACGTATTACAGATGGCCAATCCTGACACCCGTCGTTCCAGTCCCCTCCCCTTCTCTATCGTTGGCCAGCTCAGCCGTCAGTCATCGATAAACATTGAGCCGCTCTGAAAGACTGAGCCTGTCGGGACAGTCTCGTTTTGTGAGAACTGTTGAGGAGTGGTCAGGAAACGGGCGTGTTCCGGAGCCTCGCCCTCCACCTGTCACACCTGTGTGAATTGTCCTTGTTACTCGTGACAGGTGAGGTGGGGTTCCTTTTTAATGAGTGAGCCACAGGATTAAACATTCCCTCCTCTGCGCCACGCCTACAGTGTTCTTCCCCCTCTCTGTCCCATCAATGTACAAAGCGGGTATCTGTCCCTTTACTCAAAAGTATAAAGTGGTCCTGTGGCATCCATCTGGGTTCAGGCAGAGGAGGATCAATCCATGAAATGTAATGAATAGTGTCAACACAAAGCTAACGGCTAACAACCAGCTTTGTGCCAACATGGCTTTCCTCCAATGTGACCTCACCACTAAAACATGCTTCTGTGGAGAATGTTTTTAAATTGGGATTGGCACAAATGTTCAACCTTACTTTCCCGTAATTCTTTTACCTCTATATACCTCTGAGAGTACCCTGCTCAGGATTCTGTGCAAATGTTTCATCCACAGCTGTATTCATTCTGTACACTACTCATTCTGTACAAGAGTGTATGCTACTTAGACTGCGAGGAGAGTGTATACTACTCATTCACTACTCGTACTGTGGGGGGAGCATACACTACATAAACTGTGGCACAAAATGTTGGGGGGGTTGACACAGTGTGTTGTGTTGATTTGTTTTGGGTTTTTCATTTTTTTTTTTTTTATAAATAAAAGTTGATTGAAAACGGTAGATGACTATGGAGGAGCAGTGTGAAGAGGCTGTGAGACACTGTCCCTAGGAAATGACCACCGTCCACAGGAGCCAACCTCCAGGAAACAACCAACGCCCACAGGAGCCAACCACCAGGAAACAACCAACGTCCACAAGAACCGACGACAATCCACAGGAGCCAAGCACTGTCGACAATAATTGACCACGGTCCACAGGAACCAACCACCAGGAAATGACCACTTTCCACAGTAAATTACCATCGTCCACAGGAACCAACCACGGGAAACGACCACCGTCCACAGGAACCAACTGTTGATATGATATAAGCCAAACTTACAAAAATATACTGTCAAAAATGGTACATTACGTTAAGTCTCATCAGAAATGGCCAAAGACATGCAGTAAAGTAAGCTCCTTGCACATGCTGGACACACACACACACACTAAAAACTTGGACACAGAGCAACTGTCAACTTCACACTTTAATTATGAAGCAATCAATCGATAGCCTCCAAACGGCGTTGCATTCGCGGGTGCTCAAACGCTTATGTCCACCAATCTTTGTAACTTATGCTCAGGGCTGTGTTCTCCCAGTCTATCCCAGAGACAAAGATAATGTGGAATCATGATTCCCTGCTGAGGACAGCAGTGGGAAGAGAAGAAGAAAAAAAGTATAGAAAATTCCAAATAAAGTTCTACAGATTTCAACATTCTCTACATGTGTGAACAAAAAGTTGCTGATCATCCGGGAGATTTTGGCACACCAATCAGACGCCAGGGCCAAAAGCAGGCCAATGGCAGAAACTGACCATCAGGGCGGAGCTAGGCGGGCAGGGATTATGAGGCCCCGCCTCTTAGCGCCAGAACCAAATGTAGCACAGATCCCCCCTGGATCTTATAGTCTGCAGCGGTCTTCTCGTCATTCCTGAGAGAGAGAGAGACTTCAATACAGCACCCACACCATGAAATGTAATGAATAATGTCAACACAAAGCTAACGGCTAACAACCAGCTTTGTGCCAGCGTGGCTTTCCTCCAATGTGACCTCACCACTAAAACATGCTTCTGTGGAGAATGTTTTTAAATTGGGAGAGGCTTCAATACAGCACACACGCCTCTCTCTCTTTCAAGCCGAGTGCACGTGCATGTACGAGACTACAGCCAAACATAACCAAAAGGGGTCCATTTTTTTGTTCAATGATGTCTTAGAACTTGTAATTACTCGGTGTCAACAAGCACACACGCAGAATGAAACGTTACATTTGTTTCCCACTGTAGATAAGTCTCTGCTGCTGGGGTGGAATCCCTTCTTTTTCCTCAACTCTTTCTTTAATCCTTTCCACCTGAGAGAGAAAGAGGGTTACTACCTTATATACACACTGACTGGGTACTACAGTGCATTAATACTGCACAGAGAGGGAGTAGGTTAATTTACTGTAGACGATGAACAAGTTTATCCACACAAACGTTTACTCATACCTTGTCTGTGGGCTCGATATCAATCTCGATCTCTTTGCCTGTCAGTGTCTGTGAGGAAGAACAGGTATACAAAGTAATTAATTCAGCACGCGAAAGTATTTTATGTTCTCGTTCCCCTTTATTAAGCCAACTAGAACTACCGAAGTCATCTACATAGGATGTCACACAGCTATAAATAACGTATCTATATACCTCTTCGTTGGATTTCTGTTAGCTAAATAGTAACAGTAGTTCACACCCGTTCAAACTATTGGTAACGGTTAGCTAGCCAGCTTGCAAAGATAGTTGCTGGACGCTTACCTTCACTTTAATCAACATTTTCACCGTCTGTGTGGTTTAGAAATGAATGTTTTTTATAAATAGTTCTTAATGGTTCTCTTTAAATAGAATTCGTTCTTATTTCCTTTCTAATAAAGCAAATCGTGTGCCTTTATTTACTCTGGCGTACTGCTAAAGAGAAGGGAACAACAATTTTACTTTACTTCCTGTGTGTAACGAGTAAAAAAATCCCAACGTTCTCAATGTCTGAGATCTATGGTTCCGGATGAGAAACTGATTGGTTTTCAAAAACCATTACAATATTGAACGCCCAATACTATAATTATTGTCCTCGATCACACACCAATTGTTCTTTCAACAAGATACATAAAACAATGGTCGTGCACTTGTTTGGGCACGCTACCTATCTTGAAAAACATCGATGGAGTAGTTTTTCATAGAACTATTCCACCTGTGAAATTCCACTTTTAAAAAACGGTTCTCCGGAAACTAATGGCGCGTATAACGTTTGATCAAAGGAATCGCTGAGTTGTTCAACGTGTGATCAAAGGAATCGGTGAGTTGTTCAACGTGTGGACAGGGACGTGGGACATCACAGCGTAGCAGGTGGCAGTTGTTCTGATAATGATCTGTAATTGGTTCTCATAAAAGTCTGACGGGCATTAGCCTACACAGAAGATTCGTTTAGTGTAAATGAATGGTTTTTGGCGAGGTGTTTTGGCCTTGACTGCTGTGGCCACTGCCGTCGCTAAGGCGTATGATGGCGGTATAAACCATTTCATATTTAAATGATTGCATGGCTTTGATTATAGCCTACATTATTACTTTTATTCACTTTATTCTGATCTAAGGAACCAAGTAAATTACTGGTATTTGGTCTCTTTAAAATATACGGCTGTCATATATAGGCTATTTTAAACCACATTCGATGGGATTGAGATTGATCTAACAGGTAGACCTTCGTTTGAATCGAGACTGCTGTATTTTCTCCCTAGCAAATGTCCATATCGAGTGCGGCTACAGCAGCGTTGGAGTGACATGGACGGTGAGCCAGGATGTGGAATTTTATCGCGTCTTCCTCGGGAGTTGCTTTCCGTCCGATGTCACGGAGCTATCGGATGGACGCGTGGAGATCTCGTTCAGAGTCCGACTCCACGAATGTCGTATAAAGCGGGAGGTATGCTTCCTTTAACACAGTGGAGCAGTTGAGTAGGACCACATGATTTTCAATATAAAGTCTATGCTTTCCCTCCCTCAAGATAACGGCGAAGTGGGTGATCTACAATACCACGCTAACCTACAAGCCGTTACACAAGGCGGAACCGCCTGTATTCACACACGCTGTTGGGTGCATGTACAGAAGGTAATTGCGAGGTTGTCGGTTCTTTATAATTGTTTATACTCTGCGGAGGGTCAGGGGTTTGACCAGGCATTGCTTCATGGTGAGCCCCCACCCAGTGTTGGACCTGTGAAGCGCTTTTGTCTTTGGTGTCCCAAAATATCCTAGCCTCCTAGCTGAAATGGTCTTTGCTTACATGCAGGCCCAAGGGTTTGTTCCCACCAATCCAGGAGCCAGCTTTCGGTACTGCGTTTGGGAACGGAAACCTGCTGTTCTACATGGGGCTTGCTAATAGTGAGTAGTGGCTCTGATAAGCACGGCTGTGGGTGGAGAGCCCGTTTTTGATGCGAGGGTTGTCATGGTGATGCGTTTCAGGATCGTTTGCAGCCACCATTCACGCCATTAGGCTGTGACTGATTCTCCTTCTTTCAGTGAGCATACACATTAAAGGGTAGCCAAATGGTTAGCATCTCCCCCTCCCCTGCAGGTGACTTCAGTGGCCCCGCCCAGTCCTCCACTTTCTACCTGGGCTCCCTCATCCCCATCTGGGCTGCAGTGGACCAGCAGGACCACCTTCCTCTGTTACTGCTGCTGGATGAGTGTGTGGCAACGACCACTCCAGAACTGGACCCCTCGGGGACCGTCTACCCCATAATCACCAACGGGGGGTAAGGGAGCGGCGTTTTGGATTAGGCTGGGAGGCCTTGGCTTCATTTCACTGGTTTGTGGTCACTGATTGACCTGCCTATGCTCTGTAGATCAGGCAGGTATTCCACAAAGCAGGATTACGGAGTTAGCTGGATAACTACACTGAATAAAAGCTGGAACCCTCCCAAATCTGGAACATGGACTGAAGTAAAGAGCTGTTCCAGGTTCTACTCGGTGCAGTTATCCAGCTAACTCAGTAATCCTGCTTTGTGGAATACCCCCCCCCCCAAATGCTTTAATTGATCATGTTGCGAGTAACTACAATGATCATGTGCCTACCCCTGCCCCAGGTGAAGGAAGGGATTTATTTTTTTAAGCCAGTATGGTAACCTTGTAGAAATGTCTAATGCTGAGGTCTTTCCTCCCATCCACTTCCCTTTTTAAAGATGTCTGCTGGATAGCAAGTTTGCAAGCTCGAGGTTTGAGCCCCGACGCCGAGGCTCAGAGCTGCTCCTTCTTTTGCAGGCCTTCCATTTTGCTGTGGGACAGGAAGTGAGTAAGCCGCAGACGTGACTGCTTCCTTTACGTGTACAGTGCATTTGTTTAGGAGGCTGTCTTATCTAGAGTTGCAATGCAGGCGAGGCATCGGTGTGTTCACCTGGTTAATACAACCAGACCCAGCTAACAACATTCCCAGAAAGTAAAGATGCAACATCACTAAAAACGCTAATGCCTGCTAACCATGCTAATTTTGAGTACAAACTGATTACATTCCTGACGGTCCATAAGAGAATCCTAAAACCATAGAAATGTAAATGCCTAAAGAATACCGTAACCTGGGGGGTGGGGTGAAACGCCATCTAAGCGGTCGGGTGAAAACCTGGCTACGTTTGGTTGAAAGGTTTTCTAGCCGACTAGGACGTAGCCAGGCTATATTTGGGGGTTAACCTAGTCCGTTTGTCATAACGGCTCTCAACCTAGATGTTCACCCCTATAGACGTCTAGATGCTAGAAAAATCATTCCGCTTATCACCACCTGCTTGACATTCAGCCAAATAGTGAATGGAAAAATATATATTTTTTAAATTAAACGAACCTGGCCAGGATTCTGCAAAACACAGACCTGCTCCAAGAATACAAAATAATTTTGGTCTACAAAAGAAACAAAAACCTTAAAAATCATCTGTTAAGTAGTAAACTACCAGAAATCAACATTTTACCCACACAAGGCCCGATATTTTACAAACGGGCCACTACAGTGAAAAACAACACTACAAACGCAACATAACTTATTAAACAGACACTAACAGCTAACACATATAACTGCATGTATGTCAAAGTACACACACTGTGACATAAAATATGTAGGAGTAACAGGAAATGCAATTAAGACCAGACTGGCACAACACATACAGGTGCAGCTCAAAAAATTAGAATATCGTGAAAAAGTTCAATATTTTTTGTCACTCATTTCAGAAAGTGAAACTCATATATTATATAGATTCATTACACATAGTGAAATATTTCAAGCCTTTATTTCTTGTAATTTTGATGATTATGGCTTACAGCTAACGAAACCCAAAACTCAGAAAATTAGAATATTTTGCTTTAACATATTTTTAAAGTATCATATTTAATATTTGGTCGCATATCCTTTGCATGCTGTTACTTCCTGAAGTCTGTGACCAATCAACATCAAAAGACTCGATATCTTATTTTCAGGTACTGTTACAAGCGATACTATAACCTCTCTGCATTTGAACTGATCTCTATGGGAATTTGGGGGTGAGACTAGATTCAGCTGTAAATTACACTGGTACAGTATGGAACACATGGCTGGCTAAATGGCTGTAAGTCATCAAGGGTCTGAGCTATCGAACGAGCCCCAAACCATCACTCTGTTGCCAGATATGGAGTAGATGTGGATGGATCACTGCAAGGGTTATTTCTCCTGACTCATTTTCCTATAGAAATCTATGGGGGAAAAAGTCAGGAGAAACAACCCTTAAAGGGATCCATCCACATCTACTCCATATCTGGCCGCAGAGTGATGGTTTACCCTTGATGACGTACAGCCATTTCGCCAGTCATGTGTTCCATACTGTACCAGCGTAATTTACAGCTGAATCTAGTCTTACCCCCCAATTTTCATAGAGATCAGTTCAAATGCAGAGGTTATAGTATCGCTTGTAACAGTACCTGAAAATAAGATATCGAGAATCTTTTGATGTTGATTGGTCACAGACTTCAGGAAGTAATAGCATGCAAAGGATATTACATTACATTATAGACATTTAGCAGACGCTCTTATCCAGAGCGACGTACATAGTGCATTTTCAAACTAGGAACAAGAGCGTTTAAAAACAACCCTAAAAAGGCAAATACGAATCTAAGTACTAGGCGCAGTCAGTATGATTGGGGTTTTTTTTTTTTTTTTTTTGGGGGGGGTAATTACACAACATTAATAACAATAGTCGTAGGGAGGGGTGGAGAGAGGTGCAGCTTGAAGAGGTGAGTCTTCAATCTGCGCTTGAAGGCGACCAAATATTAAATATGATACTTTAAAAATATGTTAAAGCAAAATATTCTAATTTTCTGAGACACTGAATTTGGGTTTTCATTAGCTGTAAGCCATAATCATCAAAATTACAAGAAATAAAGGCTTGAAATATTTCACTATGTGTAATGAATCTATATAATATATGCACCTGTATATAACATAAAAAATCATAGAAAAACACACACATAGTGGCTCATTTCCTACACCATGGACTTGAAGCAGTAGAAATATCAGGCCTTCATTCTAACATTAACTGGACACAGGAGGACAGATGTAACACAGAAAGACATTGGATTAGAAAACTCAACACCATATTCCCAGGAGGATTAAACAAACGCTGGTAAAAACCTCAACACAAGAGGGACCAAATTCTTCATACTTAAAGGCTGCAGTACACTGAATAGCCAGTGCAAACTTTTCTTTCCCAAGGAGCCCTCCTAAGGGGTAACTGATTATTTTCTAAACCTAGATGCTGGGTTTGGCTCACTGGGTAGGGTTTGAAGATTGAAGGTCCCCCCCCCCATATTCACTCACTCTGTCCTAAACACCCAGGTCTACCTTCACTGTAGGATCATAGCCTGGGACCCAGATGGCCTTGACAAGAGGAGGAAGGCTTGCCACTACAGCAAAGACCTGGAAGGGTAACTATGGTAGATGTGTGCACGGCAACATGCTACTGCTATTGGATATCTGAAACTTTGTTTGCGTTTATCTGCATTGACGGACATCTCTCAACGGACCAGGGTCAAATACCATATGTATCTTTATAAAGGATCTGCACTCAATGATTTTTTAGGTTAATTCACACATTTAATTCCCAGTGCCCTCATCAGGGAAATGGTGACAAATGTGAGTTCTTATCTAACTTTAGTGCATCACCACAGGTGCACAAACTAATTAAAAAAGAACTATCAGGGCCTCTTCTGAAGGTAGGCACTTGAGCGCTTTACCAACTTAACTGGCAGAAAAGTCCAAAATGTTGAGTGTGGATCTCAAGGGCTAATTAAGAATGCAATCAATTTTGGTTTAAAATCAGACTTCATTTTCAGTACCCTTTTGAGACTAATGTTCTTACAGATTAGACTATTTTTGGATATTTTCATAATTCTTGTGTGATTGACTACATTTTATAGTGTTAAACTCTATTTTTAAGAGTGATATTTATGTATCTAAAGGGTTAAAAATGTTTCAAGTGACCCCAGTCTGGGGCTTGTTGGACATGGTTGATGTGATGTCATGTTTTTAAAGGTGGGAGCTCTTGGATGATCCTTCCCAGAATTCCCTATGTTCCTGCTGTGATTCCCAATGCAAGTACAGGGAGAGGCGGAGCGCGGACTTGGGTATGCCCTGGTACTGCTGCACCTTGTGCACCTGTGTGGCGATGTTCATCTCATGACCAAATGAGTAATGTGTGTGAGAAAAGGCTGTGAATCTCTGTTCCATAAACTCTGTCCTGGGGGGAGACTTCCCTTGTGCTTATTCAAGAGCAACAAAATGCTACACAAACATTTTAAAACTGAACAGCCATCCAGTTGCAGAACGCACGTATGGTGACTGAACAGCCTTTATTCTTTATTAATTTACAATTTTAACTGCAGTATGTCACCCCACCAACAACTAATCGAGCCTACGTTTCCATCCCCCGTGAAACCTGTCTTTAGGAGTATTATAAAAGTCTGCAAACCATTCAGGGTGAACTTTCTGTTCAATCGACATGCTTGAATGAAAGTTTAAGTGCCTGGTTTTTATTCCAGAGACTATTGTAATGAGCTGATGATTGTTCTTAGACTGGGTGTGTCCTAATGCACAAAATGCTGCCTCCTTTCCTCCACTACCACCTCGTCTCCTCCATGCCCCGGAAACCGATTTTTGTATCGATCTAATGTCGCTGATTACATAATTGTGTCGATGCAAACCGCAATGTCCGGTACATTGTACAGTGCACAACTTGTACTTTAAACGTACAGGCAGTGTTGCATGCTTCCGGGTAGGAGACGAGTGGAGGAAAGGAGGTGAGAAGTGAAGAATATTAGGACACACCCTTAATGTTAATGTAGAAAGTTGGTTGTAAAAAGGGGCGAGGAGATTCAATGTTTAGCTACCATCTCTTTCTCAGGGGCGTGGGGTGTGACCCACACTGCAATGTTGGGACCCCTCACCATCATCGACGGGTCTCACGGGTACCGGCACTCTGAATCCGGGAAGTGTCCTGTGCCAGAAAAAGGTTAACCAACTTGCCCTTATCTTCTGACCAAAGCAATTGTAGATTTGATCCTAGCTTTAGTTTGCACTTTCGGTTCAACAAACCCTGAACTTTCAGGAGCAAATGCAACCAACTTGGCAAAAGTTTAAGCCTCGACCATAGAACCGCTTTACACCAGAAACCAATCCTACGCTCAATTAAGAATGGCTTTTCCAGTTGTCATGCCCTTCTGTGGCCTAGAGGTTGAAACTTATGTTGGTTGCAATTGCCTCTTGAGCATCTATACTAGACCAACTGCACATACTTGCATGTTTTATCACGCTGCCCTCAAAACCAATTTGCTACTTAAAGCACAACAGATTTATGTCATCATGACTACTGTGGGTTGCATGACTTGGTGTAGTCTCTGCTCTTCGCCTTTTGTGTAAATGTTGTCACCCTGGATGTAAACGCCTTCTAAATTCCTTAAACTTAATGATGGGGATAATGAGTTATTTATGTATTTTCCTTCTGGCATTTGACAGATGCTTTTATCCAGAGTGATAACGTGTCAACTGTTGAACATTAAATGAAGTTTGCTGGTGGAGAGGGATCACTTTCCTTGGTTAACACAAGTTGAGGCCCGGGGATTATAGATCTGCCTATCGTGGGTCTTACGCCTGGTTCTCATCATTGGTGAATTGTAATGTCCTGTTTCTCTTTTCTTTCACTGTAGAGGACTGGAGATCATGATCAAATGCAGCCAGAGTTGGTAAGCTTTCTGGTATTGTTACACCCATTCACCAGCAGGGGGTGTTAGACATCCCCTAGGTCAGGGGTCCTCAATTTTATCCAGTAAGGCAGTGTTTTTCAACCTTTTTTGAGCCAAGGCACATTTTTTACATTAAAAAAAATCCTGAGTCACACCACCAACCAAAAGTGTTACTAATTAAGTGAAGTTAATAGGATAAGATAATTTCCCACGGCACACCTGACGATCTCTCACGGCACACTGGTTGAAAATCACTGCAGTAAGGGCTGGTGTGGGTGCAGGCTTTTGTTCCAACTAAGTGGTTGCGCACCTGATTCTACTAATCAACCACTATAGTCTTTGAATCGGGTGTGTAACTGCTTGGTTGGAACAAAATCCTGCACCCACACCAGCCTTTTTTGGATACGATTTGAGGAGGCCTACCCTTTGCTGTCTTACCTAAGTATGGCTCTACCCACAGCGGCACCAGTAATCCAGTTCCTCCTGTTCCAGGTGACGGTGTCTACCTGCTGCAGGTGCCTCAGGATGGGGCTGGATGGGCACGGATAACACAAATCCTCCAGTGTTGAATCAATTCATTATTTGCCCTCAAACCTTGTCCAAATAAACATCTAAATGCTTGACTTTGAGTCAGGTGAATTTGCTCTTAATCCTTCGATTGCCTTCACTTTTGTGTGTGTGTGTGAGATTTCACCGTACAAATGCATTCAATGTATGCAAAACGTCTCGTGGGGGTTTGTGCTTCATACAGTTGAGCATTTAAAGGTAGGCTGTATGTAAAAACATTTTGAATGGAAGACCCGCAATGAGTACCGGCCTGTACATATACCCACCACCAGAATGTGTGAATGGTCAATAATATAATGTTCCTACCTCCAACTGCACACTAGGGTGGTATACTACGAAGCAGAATTAAGTTGGCACAAAATCCTGAAACGGATCGGCCCTGCTTTAATCAAAGTGACTTCTGGGTGGTGTCTAAATCAATGCCCTTCCATACTATTGAGTATGATTGTTAAGTACACTGAGTGAGAAAGTTAAGTAGGCAAAATTCTCTGAATGTAGTGTACTTAAAAAGGGTGAGACGACACGTATTACGTCACTTCCACAAGTATGTATGGAGGATATTTTTCCAATACTGCATGTTGCGTACTAAACGGTACATAATCTGCTATTGCACAGGACAGGAGATGGGGCTCTGATTGGCCCAGCCCCAGAAAGAAGCGAAGAACCTACATGCCTGCAACTACCACAGGCGTGTATTCGCAAAGCATCTTGGGAGTATGAGAGCTTATCCTATATTGTATATTATACGCCAAAAAACTGATCCTAGATCAGCAATTGTAGGCTACATGGAAACCGTTTGTAAATGGATTCTGGGTGAAGGGTTGCTGTAGAATTACAGTCCCAATAAACACAAATGGTAGCCTATTATATGTTGCACTTGCACCCCGCCACACTAATTGAAAATGTCATTTTTGTATTGTTTAATGGATAACGTTACGCTATACGTTTCTCACTTGTCGCTGATTGCCTGATCGTCTTATTGTTTCTGTTGGTGAAAATCTAATTTGATAACGCGTGCCTCGGGAACATGTGGCGATGACCTTCGTTAGAACCAGAAGTAGGGTGCCTCCCAATAGTCGAAAAATGCAACCTTTCCTCCTCCACTACCACTCCTCTACTCCGTGCCCCGGAAACTGATTTTTGTGTTTTAATCTAATGTCACTGATTACATCTTAATTACATATTAATGGCTACATATTAATTAATGTCTCGACGCAAACCGCAATGTCAGGTACATTGTATACTGTACATGCAAATACTTGTACTCGAAATGTTCACAGTTTTGCATACTTCTGGGTAAGAGAGGAGTAGTAGTGGGGGAGTGGAGGTGAGGAGTGAAGAATATTGGGCGTGTTCGGCTAGAGCCAAAGGTTGGCTGTTTTTATTCATACAAATAAATAAATATGCGTTTTGGGATTGTAGCACATACGGTCGCTACTGTGGTTATTATATACTGTACCTTACATGTACTTTCTTGAGATAAACCAATATGGATGTGAAAAGTACAATATTGGTCATGTTACACTAACAAATGCCAATTCTCATTCTTGACTGCTTCTGTAATCCAACTGTACCTCTAACGTTATAAAATATGTTGTCTGAACCTAGAAGTGTCAAGAAATAACCACAAAAAAAAGGCCTGGCCAAATATAGGTAACTTAATGTTTTGTTCAATAATGTAACTATATTGGATTAACATATTTTCTATAAAATTAAAGATGCAACTTTGTTATGAGTGTTTTGTATTTTGCATTTGTATAACAGCTGGTTTAAGAGTAAAATCCTAATTGGACTGTTGTCCAAAAAATTGTCCTCTTCAGAACATTTGGTGTGAGCATATAGAACATTAAGGTAGGACCACCAAATGATAACACATTAATTTTTGTCAAAGTATTTGTCAAGTTACCTAATTTATATTTCTCTTCACCATCCTTGTTATCAGTAAGACAACTCATTCGGATCTGAAGGGATGTTCTGCTGATGTTCTTCTGTTGAGAAGTGGAGTTTTCCCTATCTCCAGATGGGACAGTGTATAGGCAGACCTCTGCCTGTCACATTCCAGCAGAGGGGACCACATACAAATAAGCCAATTCCATAATAACATGAAGGGAAGGACGAATTAAACAATATTATGTAACATTCTGGCGCTACTGTGCTGTACATCCACTTTGCAAATTGTTGAAAGATTAATGATTGAGATTAAAGATCTAACTGTTATTATGGCTATGGGTTCATTAGATGTGGGTGTTCTGGTCTCCAAAACAAAACCGATAAATTATACTAGCAATTAAGACCACATTTTCAGAATATTTATTTCACACAATATGGTGACATTCACAAAAGGTAAATAAACTGTAAACCCCTCCACCACCATTCAAGCCACAACGACACCGGGTTCTTTCTGTCATTTTGTATGTTTATTGTCAAATCAGAAATATACGAACAGTGATTGGTGACAGGTAAAAATAAGACAACATGTTGATATTGGAATACATCTTATGCAAATACAATTCTATTTATCCATACGTTACCATAACTGGCAAGGAAAATGTCATCTTTCTTGACATTGTTCCCTCAAAACACATAACAACTCCCAGTATCCCAATGTCCCTATATGTACTATATTAGTTATTCATTCATACAAACTCAATTTATCTTGTTAAAGACATTGAATGGCATTCAATTCAATACATTCATTGTCAGGGTCCAAATTGCTGTCATGTAATTTGACTAAATCATGAACACTGGCATTATGAGTAGCTGAATCACCTCATTTTTTCCTATGTTTTGGCTCTGTACTCCAGCACTTTTGATGTGAAATGATACAACAACTGTGAGGCTAAAGTACAGACTGTAAGCTTTAATTTGAGGGCATTCTCATCCATATTGTAACTGAAGAAGGCTGGAGTACAGGCCTGGCATAGCATCACCAGTGAAGATACCCAGCATCTGATGATTTCTCCAGCTCGCAGACTTCAGGCAGTCCTTGCATGCAAAGGACATGCAACCACCAAGTATTATTCTTTCATTGCAACATAATTAATGATTAGGATTAATACACTTTCCCCTTATGTCACAAGGAATATATTCAATGCATTAACTGTACAACTCTAAAAAAAAGTCCCATGAAAGAGACATTTCTCATTTATATTGGTACAGATATTCTGCAATAAAATATGCTTTAGAACCACCACTCAAAGGTCTATGAAAACATGCATGTAAGTTATGATACTTAACATAGCTACATAGATTCTCACATTACAATGTATGACTACCGATGGCTACGATGTCTTCTGGGTTTAGATTAACTAAAATGACATGTCTACCATGTTTGCAAGTCTAAACAGAGATGACAGGTGTAGTTTAGGCCATCTCATGAATTGACAGACAAGAAACAGCTGAATATGAGCAATAGAACATAAGCAGCCTAATGTTTACAGGTATGTTACCATAACAGATGACAGCTTAGCTAAATGATTTAGTTATTCGACAATGAAAGGGCACCCAGCGCTTTAATTCCAATGGAAATGATACGTATTTATTCTAGAACTTTAACTGGAGTTTCACTGTGGCACAATTCAGGGTGATAGCCAAAGTCGCGTAGCAAAAGATAAATATTGACTACCCGAACAATACAAGTTATGAAATAATGTAAGGCAGTATTAAAACAACCTTCATTCGTTCTCCTCCATTTCTTCAAGATTTTGAAGTAAAAAGGACATCTGTGTCGCCTCCAAGTCCTCCGCAACCACAAACAACACGGCTAATTCCTCCATGTTGTTTTTCTCCCAGCCGGTTTCAGAAACGTCCGAAACTGTCCCAGTTGGATCTGCTCAGGCGATTTTCATTTCCGCCTGAGGCAGGTCAGCCAACTGCGCACCGATGTCTACTCGAACACGCCCATTGGGACGCAGCCCTGCTTTGGTTGAGAATGAGGTACGAGAAATCCTAATTGTAGGCTACGTCAGCATGTGACTTGACACATTCGTAGAGCTTACAAAGGCTGGTATTTAATTAACTGGGCGTAATGACTGATGCCATGTCTGCAATGTTATAGGATTAGGCAACTTCTGGCGCATTTTCACGTGATGGCCAAATTGGGACGAATTTTAGGGAGCGGATATATTAACTCAAGACACAGAAACGTTTAATTACCGTACAAATTCGCAAACAATTAAATACCTATTAAAGGAACATTTTGATTCAGAACAGTGTGCTCGCTCGATACCGTAGCCTACCGTAAGCCATTTGTCAATAGGCCAAAGTGAAAATCTATAAATCATTAGGCTACATCCCATCAAAATTGATTAGCGAAGGTAATTAAATTATATGTAACGTTAAATAAACGTTTGAGACTTGACCGCTCTTGCCTTCTTGTATGTTACAGCTGAAATAAATTGCCCGTAATCAGGTCCTGTTAAAAAACAACAGTTGGGCTCCCTTTCAACATCACCTTGTAGAGATGACGCTAGTGCAGGTCTATGCGGTCTTTTTGGTTGTAGCGGGCCACGCGGTCCATGCAGGTAAAGTTTTCTTTTTCTCTATCATTCTTCCTCCTCCTGTGTATGTATCGACTGTTTTTTTTCTTATTTTATTTTTTTTGACCGCTAGAAGTTTCGGTGGAATGTGGCTGGAATGACACCGTGGTGGTGAAATGGACGGAGCCGCGGACTGTGTATCTGTCCAACGACATCCGCCTGGGTAACTGCTTGCCCTCAACGACCTTGGACGGGAAAAGCGGAGATATTGTCACCCAGTTCAACTCTCAACTGGACGACTGTAGTTTCAGGCGACTGGTAGGCTACTCGACTTAATGTCGTGGCTTGTATAACAAACCTGTGGCAACGCGTACCCACCGCGTGCCTGCACGATGGTGTCAACTACAGACTTTAACTAGCCATGCCGAAAATTGAAAGGGTGTCTTGGGGCTTGTTGGCGGTGACGTCGCAGCATGTCTTAAACCTGTTTCATGAACTTTCCTCCTCAGGTAACCGAAGACCAGGTCATCTACTCTAATGAGCTGAGCTACGTGGCTATGGCTGGAGGCACTCCAACGCTTTACCCCGTTGACTGTGTCTATGAAAAGTGAGCTTAGCTGTTCCGTAGTCTGTCTCCCAACATTTAACAATTGGTTTCACATGATACACTTTCCTTAGTGGTAGGTCCTCAAAGGCTTTTGGTTCAACGGTGATGTGACAAAGCATCGGTAAGAATCTACCTGTATAATCACTGCATTTGTAGCCACGGTAACTGCTCTGCAAATAGACATTTAGTAGTATGATCGAGCACTTATTACTCTGGTGTGAGGGCCGGGAAAAAATGAGAATGATTTCATTGGACTTCTACACTCTGTAATAATCTTCTCGTGCAGGCCTAAGGGTTGGAGTCGTCGCTTGTACAAGCCAAACTGGCAGTTGCATGCATCCGGAACACTGCTCTTCAACATGGTGCTGATGAATGGTGAGCGATCGCTTTGAGCCGCGTCTATTGGTGGGGTAGACCAGACAGAGCCCTGTTCCCCACTTCTAACAACTTGTATAGGTTTTGGTTTTTTTTGGTGTCTTGAACAGGAAGTTGGTGTGAATGTTTTGCACTGACTTTTGGGAGCTGTTTCATGTATCATGGGCAGGAATGTTGGTAGTGGAGTAATGTATTGCAAATGGTATGAAAGTAGCCACTCTAAAGGATGTACTTTAGAACTACTATCAGTGATGTGTTTGAGCATTTAACAATTGGTGTCACATGATCCACATCGCCAGGGCTGTTACCGAATCGGCACACCTCCACACTATTGAGTAGATGGGACCAGTCATTGAATAGGCAACTTGAAACGCCCGGATGACACTTCTGGGGTTTTGCTGCGTACATTAGGGAGCACACTTCAAGAAGTACACTAACATTTTGGTTGCATAAATATGACGTGAACCTTTGTTTAAAAAATAAATGACTAATGTGGCGCAGCTTCGCTGACGTTTTCCTTCAAATGCAACAAACGCGTGACATGGCAGCACAAGGGTTGGGCGGAGGGTTGCCAGATCTTGCAAGATGTTCCAGCCAAATGGCGACTCAACTAGCCCAAAATATATTTAACTGAAACTAAGAAATCACATTTTTACTTTTTAAAATGAGTGCGTACTTTGGGGGGACTTTTTTTCGTGCTTTGAAAGTATCCCAATTTAGCTGTAAAACCGCGGACATGGCAACACTGGGATGTCTTGTGTCCTGCTTGCAACATTTCCACAGTATGGTTGGAAAATAGTATGGCGGATATTTTTCGCGGACTGCTAAATGGTGTGTTAAATGGCACTTCTGCCAGTGCACTGTACGCAGGAGACAGGGCGCAGTAGATAGGGCTCTGATTCAGACAGTGCCCATGTGTTTGGTTCTGTGCCATTTGTTAACTCACGTTGCCATTTGGCGTTCATCAATGTGTCCCAGGTGACTTCAGTGGCCCCGCCCAGTCCTCCACCTTCTACCTGGGCTCCCTCATCCCCATCTGGGCTGCAGTGGACCAGCAGGACCACCTTCCTCTGTTGCTGCTGCTGGATGAGTGTGTGGCAACGACCACTCCAGAACTGGACCCCTCGGGGACCGTCTACCCCATAATCACCAACGGGGGGTATGTGTGTTTCTTGATCAATTGAGGTTGTTAAAATCCTTTCATATTTCTTTAAAGCAAGTTAAATGCCATGTTTGGCTCTGATTTTGGTCAGTTAATTTTACATTAACCCCCCAAATTATACTTTCAGGTATCTTAATGTGTAACCCCTTTCTAAATCAGTATAGTTGAATAAGGATGCAGTGATCTAAACTGATCAAAGTCCTGGTGTGTGTGCCTTGTGTTTCTTAGCTGTTTAATGGACAGTAAGATCGGCGTCTCCAGGTTTCGTCCCAGAGTGAGAACCTACGAGCTTCAGCTTCATTTGCAGGCCTTCCGATTCGCCCTAGGAAAGGACGTGAGTCTGGGGGTGAGGTGGTGGGGTGGTGAGGGAGTATTGGGGTAAACTGTCTGGCTAATGTCTCCTTTGTCCTCATCCCACTCACTCAAAAGGTCTATATCCACTGCAAACTCTCTGCTTGGGACCCCCAGGGACTTGATGAGGGCAAGAAGGCTTGTAACTTCAACCAAGGACGGTATGGGGCACTTGGTTATCAATTTGCTTTTACCTTTTTGATTTCCATCTACATTTCTGCGTTTAGCAGACTTATCCAGAGTGAGCGGGGCGTATTCCACAAAGCGGGATGACTGAGTTATAACTGCGCTGAGTAGAACCCTCCCACATCTCTAACATGGACTGAAGTACAGGGCCCTTGGGTTTTACTGTGTATTTATCCTGCTAACTAACCCTGCTTTGTGGAATGCCCCCTGGACAGATTTAATGGTTTTAATTGGATGGTCTATTTTTTACAGCTGGATATTCTTCCAAATGACTGTTGGTATAGATCTAGGAGCCAGTGACCTGAGTTGGAGTTTGCTTAAGTGGCTGTATGATTTCCCATGACTTGCAGGTGGGAGCTCCTGGATAATCCTTCCCAGAGTTCCCTCTGTTCCTGCTGTGATACCCACTGCACGTACAGGAAGAGGCGTGGCGTGACCTCAGGTGTGTAGGTGACGTGTGCTATCATTTAGGGCAGGGGTAGGCAACCCTGGTCCTAGAGAGCCGCAGAGTCTGCTGGTTTTTGTTTTCACCTTAAACACAGCAACTAATTAGACCAAATAAACCAGGTGAGGTGAGTTAACTGTGTAATCAACTGCTTTAATTGATCAATTAAGTGGTGAGTAACAACAAAAACCAGCAGACCCTGCGGCTCTCTAGGACCAGGGTTGCCTACCCCTGATTTAGGGTGTCCCAATACTTTAAAATGCATCCTCCTTTCCTCCACTAACACTCCTCTCCTCCGTGCCCCTGAAACTAATCTTTGTTTTAATCTAATGTTGCTGATTACATCTTAAATGTATGTTAATGTCAACGCAAACTGCAATATCATGTACATTGTATACTGTACTTGAAACGTTCAGGCAGTTTTGCATACTTCTGGAGAGGAGAGGAGTGGAGGAAAGGAGGCAGGGCGTGAAGAATATTGGGACGCACCCTGTATCCCACTTCCACTAATGAGTCGTGTGCTTCCAGGGCTCCATGGGATGACTCATAACGCAGTGCTTGGCCCGCTGGTCATCCAGGAAGCACAGGACGTAGACATGGGGTTCAATGCATCCGTGATGTCTCTGAGAATGGCCGGCTTTTGAATGACTACCCCCCCACTGCTGCTGATTTCAAACTTTAAAATAAAAAAATAAAAAAATGTTCAGTGGTACACTTGTCTCCTTGTCTCCATAAATGCCGCTGTGGCTGGTCCCTGACTGCAGGGTATTGATGCGGCTCCAAAAAAGCCTCTAGTGCAGCTGTGGTTCTCCAACCCTGCTCCTGTAGATCTGGGCTGTGTCCCAAATCGCATGCTTCCATGCTCCGAGCACGCATAGCGAGTCCATAGCGAAGTACGGTAGTGCAGTGCACGGGAGTATGCGATTTGGGACACGGCGCTACTGTCCTGCAACTTCAACTAATTTGGCACACCGGATTCCACTAATTGGCAGCTTGAGCTCTCTAGCTGTTGGATGAGGTGCTTTGGGTTGGAGTGAACCTACAGGATGGTAGATCTCCAGAAACTGTTGGGGACCACTGGTAAATGGACTGGGTGTCTAACTTCACTGGTGTGTGTTGCAACATCTAGGGTTCTAGTATGCATGTTATGTGCCTGGTGGGTGTTGCCTGTGGGTTTTTCTAAAATCCTGATCAACTTGTGCCTGGTTTCACTGCATTTTGTACATTGTTCTGGAATGATTTGTCCCACTAATGTCTTAGTCTTACAAATCACTCGGTTGGAAACTAGTTAAAATGTAAACTGCACAGGTAGCCTATCGAGCAGTGTTCCATTTCAGTTCCTGTTATCTAGGGACTCTGGACTGATTTGACTAATTGCACAACCATTGACAATCTGGTTTTGGCTATCCGTGTACTTTCATAACCTATGGGGCCATTTCGGGGGGAACTCCAGGTTCACTTGTGCTTGGAACTAAAGCTTTTGAGTTGTACACCCAAATGAAATTCATGTTAAAATCTAATCTCATTCTCTACATAGTAGACATGCCTAATTCCTTAAAGGCGTGGGAAGCGCTGATGTCACTATCACAGAACGGTTGTGGTCACTACGCAGGGACGTAAGGCAGAGCTCCGTTCTGATGGGATTATTGTATGGCCGTGAAGAGGCACGTTGCCCTTTGCTCGTATTTATAAGCGCTGAAGTAAAGCCAAGTTGATTATAATAAAATGACAATACGATTAGATTTATATTGTAGGTGTGGGCCGTACATGGACCGTTTTAAAGGGTAGGCTGTCTGGTCGTTTACTGTAGTGCGCAATTTACTATTTACCGTAAATTATGTATTATAAGAGACTCGTGGTTTCCGTTTCGTACTGTTGGCTCGGGCGCGACGCTCGTTACAAATAACTTGGTTGGCAAATGAAAAAATCGGTACCACCCCTTCACAAGTACGGATATCAAGTTCAAGTTCATCTTTAACTGTTTGACGGCGTGCGATTGGAAAGGTAAGGTGCACTGTATGATACTCTAACTCACTATTTTAGAAAGCTGCATATGGTGTGGTTTTGGCAAGCAGGCTAAGTTTTAATTTTGACTATTGCTATGAATCTTGCAGTGCACTATAGAGTTGAATGTGTGTCGTATTTGACAAAAATTGGGTTACAGACACGCAGAAACAAATTCAGAGAAGACGCCCGTGGCCGCTGTGGTTTGGGCTTTCTGGTCGTCTTGCTGCGTTGTGGCGTGTGCATTAGCTAGCCTGTTTATGTAGGCTAATATCTTTATGCACGTATACCCCGCACTAGCCTGTCAAATCTTGCTTCCTATGTAGCTTGCTAACGACCTAGCCATCAGCAGATTACCAACATGGTCACGCCATCCAGTTGCCTGTATGGTGATAAAAGGGAAGAGACACTTAAATTATTCAATTCGGAAGGTTTTCGCACAACCAGAAAACTATCCCAGAACGGGTTGTCATTGAGAAATGGCGCAGACTCCCACTTTCCTAACCAATGATATTGAATAATATTACATCTTCTTCAATTGATGGCGCTATTTCACCAAATCGTGATTGTATAAGATTAAAACGTTAAAACGAATTTCTAGTACCTAGAAGCGCACCAGTGTGTCGTAGTTAAAAAAATATATATATATTTTTTTACAGTTCCTTTGAGGTGTGTAATATATAACTCTTGACTCCAATTTCAGATCTCTCTGTTCTCCGTCCTGTTGGTGTCAATGTTGATTATACACTTTTAATGGCCCAAATATTGGTCTGCACTGTATTCTATAAAGATATAATGCCTAACACGAGAGCCCATCATCTCTCTATGCTTTTCAACGATATCACCATGTAATGAGAAAACAACCACACACACTGAAAAGTTATTGGCATAAGGTGCACTGTGCACAATCCAAAAAAAAAAAAATTATTTAACCGTGTGACAGATAATGTTTTGACCTCTAGGTTTTCATTACAACACAGCTTTGCACAAAATCTGCCTTCATCGAATGTATTTTTATATAAGGGCTAACCACGAAGTTCGGGCGGGCCACCGTCACTAAAATAGCATCCTGGCCCATGCCCTTGACTGAATCACCACAGCCAATACTGAATGCCACCCTAAGTAGTTCCGTCCCACCTAGTTCTATACAGGCCCAATTATATGAATATTTCTGGCTACACTGCTATTAGGACCTTGTTCTAAAGTCAGCCTCTCTCTTTCTCTCCCCCGTGGCCTTGCTGTCTCCCTCTCAATTGATCTCTCTCAGTCTCTCCCTCTCTCCTCTTCTCTATTTCTCTCTTGTTCTGTTGTGTCAGCCGATGGCGCTCTCTGGCTGGGTATGTCTGGTGACCGGAGCCTCTAGGGGCATCGGGAAAGGCATTGCCCTGCAGCTATCTGAGGCTGGAGCTATGGTCTACATCACTGGCCGCAAGGAGAACACCCTACTGGAGACTGCTACGGAGGTGCGTTACACTTACAAGTGGCCATTTGAGTGAGGTCGGACGGTGGCAGCCATTCGAGTGAGGTCACACAATGGTGCTATTTGAGTTCGGTCAGAAAGTGGTAGCCATTTGAGTGAGGTCAGATGGCAGTAGCCATTTCAAGTGGGGTCAAACGGCTGTAGTCATTAAGTGAGGTCAGATAGTGACAAGGCTATAGGTCTGTTGTGATTGTTATGAAATGAAAGATGTTCATTTCTGCAGTGCAGACACCAGAATGCTTTTGGAACTCCAGTTCTCTTCCTCAATTCTGCATTTGGCTTTGTGCTCAATTCTCCTTCTCTCTAAGCTTCACTCTATCTCTGCCCCTCCTTCTCTTGCTTTTTTCCCCTGTCTTTTATCTGTTTAGTCTACCAGTCAGTTACACATCACCTCCAATCCCATTGGCAGGTAAAGGAGAGGGGCGGCGACTGCATACCAGTAGTCTGTGACTCATCAAAGGACGATGACATCAAAGAGCTATTTGAGCGAATCAAACGAGAGCAGAAAGGCAGGCTGGACATCCTGGTTAACAACGCCTATGCCGGTGTGCAGGCAAGTGACATCATTACATCGAGCCAATTGTTGTAGGGGCGGCACCGTAGTGTAGTTTGTAACCCAGAGGTTGCAGGTTTGATTCCCGGGTATGTCACTGTCATTGTACCCTTGAGCGAGGCGCTTAACCTTCATTTCTTCAGTATACAGCCACAGACATGGATGCTATGTAATAATGTAAAATCTTCTTTAAATAGTAAATGTGTACACACAGTGCATTGAATACTTATCATGGCTAACCTAATAGCTAACGTGCTGCTCCTGGTCTATTATTAAAACTATTATTATGAAATCTATTATTATTATTAAAAACTTGTGCCTCCCATAAGTTAAAAGAGTGGGGAAGAGGCAGCAACTCCTAAAAACTTGGGGTGGTTAAAATGCTACCCAAACGCTGCGGTAATTCTTTCTTTAGTTCCATTCAGAACTAAAACATTAAGGGGCAGATTAATCAAGGCCTTTAGCATGTTCAAAACCTTTTAGCACATGCAGAACCAATAACATGACCAATGATTGGTCATGGTATTTGTTTTGCACCAATCATTGGTTGTGTTATTATTTTTGTGTGTACTAAATGGTTTTGCACATGCTAAAGATCTTAGTAAATCAGGCCCTAAGGATTTCTCTCTTTTTCATGATTGCAGGCAATATTTGAAAACATGGGGAAGAAGTTTTGGGAAACTGACCCCTCCACATGGGACTGTATCAACAACACAGGACTCAGGTATGGAGAGAGAATGAGAATTCCACCAGTTTAAATTGTAAATTGATTATAGAAAATCTATTCACAATTCAGTCAACTGGCAGATGGCAGAATTTAACTCAAAAATTAACACCGCAAGATGAAATCATAAATCATAAATACTGGCAAAAAAGAAAAATCACCCCCTCGATTCAAATTCTAAAAAAGACAATAAACAAGAGAGAGAAAGAGGGAGAGTGGGCCATGGGGTACAGAGCAAGAGAAAGGATGCGCTCCCACTACAACCTCCTCTCCTCCATGCCCTGGAAATCAATCTTTATGTCCTATTCTTGCTGATTACATATTAATTGTTACAAAGTAATGTCTCGATGCAAACCGCAATGTCAGGTACATTGTATACTGTACATGCAACTACTTGTAATTGAAATGTACAGGCTGTTTTGCATACTTCCTTGTAGGAGACGAGTGGAGGAAAGGAGGTGAGGAGTGAAGAATATTGGGATGCACCCAAAGAATGAGAGAGAGGTGTAGAGTATGTCGTTCATCAGACTGACTGCATTTTCCCTCCTGTCCTGTAGGGGGCACTATTTCTGCTCAGTGTACGCTGCCAGGCTGATGGTGGAGCAGGGCCGGGGGTTGATTGTGGTCATCTCCTCTATGGGAGGACTGCGGTACCTCTTCAATGTGCCCTATGGTGTGGGAAAGGCAGCGGTGGGTACTCAAGTCTGTCTGTCCGTCTGTCTGTGAGACCATGTGTCACCAGGGCTGTGTCCCAATCAGAGCCCTGTCTACTGCGTCCTGTCTCCTGTGCACTGGCAGATGTGGACTGTTTAATGTCTACTGTTCAGTACACGACGTGCAGTATGGAAAAAAATAAAAATAAAAATAAAATCCTCCATACTATTTTCAACTGAGGGTTTTAAGTATACTACATCAGTGGAAAATTTTGCCTACTTAATGACTTTTTCATCCTGTCTACTCAACAACCCTACATAATTGCTTTCGCTGGCCCTGCCGCCTCCATCTGTACACTCGCAGTGTCACAGATGTGGACGTCTGGACTCCAACACCCATCTGGGGTGCGTTTCCCAAAAGCATCGTAAGGCTAAGACATCGTAAAACTCTTTGTACGAAGCTTCTTGAACTTTGGGTGCGTTTCCCAAAAGCATCTTAATTTAAGACGCTCTTTGAAACATTCGTAGATTAAGGATTACTCCAGACCAGTCGTAGACTGTTAAGTGCATTTTAGAAGCCCATAAATCATACTTTATTAGATTTTTTTTTACGGTTACCATAACCACCGATTGTTTTTTTTTTTTATAGTGATGTTAGATGCAACAATATTTTTGTTTATTTATTTTTAATTTACTTATTTTTATATATTTGGAAATTACCCATAAAAGCCATTCCTTAAATAGCCCTATAAATAAATAAGTTTGAGACAAGTAAAATCAGTGGGGAAAAGATTTTATTTCAAAAGAAACTTTGACGTGCCTAACCGGCCATTTATTGGGCAGTGTATTGTTTACCACCCCCCCACGTTCTGTCCAACTCAAAACAGTTTATTGGCATAGCATACGGATGGAGGAATGATCCCTCCTCCTCCAATGTGTTCACCAATCTCATTACACAACTATAGTCTTGAAGTTGACTCAGTCATGTTATCTTTGGGAAGGGTGTACCAAGAACTCAAAAGAGAGGTGCCAATAATTTTGACACCTTTTTTTTTCCTCTCTGAGCAAATGTATGCATATACAAAAATATTACTTATTTCTGAGCATAACATATAGCTCATTATCACTGCTGTTTATTTTATACAGCCTTTTTCTACTCATCTTTATCAAGAGTGCCGATAATTTTGGAGGGAACTGTAGATATTGGCAATGCATTGACATTCATGACAATAATATACAGATATGACAAAAGCTATAAAACATTTAGGCTTATACGTTTAGTTAAAGGAGAGAAGAATAGCACAGTGTAGAATGTGGTCGTGTTGTGACCCTTTGCTTTCTGTTTGGCTGGTGAATGATAGGCTTCGATAGGCAGCATAAAGCTGTTCCTCTCTTTCCCAAACACAATCCTCCTCTCTCCCTCTCCCTCTCTCACACTCCTACCTCTCTCTCCCTCCCTCCTCTCTTTCTCCCTCTCTCACACTCCTACCTCTCTCCCTCCCAAGATGCTTTATAAGCTGTGAATACGGCAAAGGTGCAGAACAAGAAATGTGTTTGTTAAACATGTTAAATTGTTTAAATTTCTCTCTCTCTCTCCCTCTCCTCAGTGTGATAGGTTGGCTGCAGACACAGCAGTAGAGCTGAAGAAGAGGGGTGTCGCGTCGGTCAGCCTGTGGCCGGGCGCGGTGAAGACTGAGCTGGTGACTGAGCTCATCGTGGAGAGAGAGGCCCCTGTAGGGGTAGACCCTATGGTGTGTGCCGGGCACTTGCTCGCCCATTTCAGCAGGGGTGGGGGGTGGGGGTTGAGTCAGTTTACTGCCTGCCAGAAAGACCCTCTTTGACTTTTTGAGCTACAGAGGTTTCCTCCATAGGTGGTGACATGTGGTGGCTGTGACACAGTGCAACAGTGAATGGGGTCCTGACAGAAACAAAGGCATTCCTTTAGGAATCGAAAAATTGACCCTGTGACAAATGTTTAAATTTGAAATGGAACTAATTTAGGTTGCAAGGAAGGTCATGCGGTGTCTGTCTGTGTTTAGATCAAAGAAGTCTTTGCCACTGGAGAATCCCCAGAAGTGAGTGGAAAATGCATTGTTCAGCTGGCCCAAGGTAGGCTGTTCCCCTTTCTTGTGTGTGTGTGTGTGTGTGTGCGTGTGCGTGTGCGTGTCTGCGCATGTGTGTCAGTGCCAGCATTCCGTGTGTGTGTGTGCGTTTTTCTGTTGTCAGGGGTATTCTCTTCTTTTAGTGCCAGTTTAGTTTTGTGTGAATTTTAGCAGTAACTTTAGTAGTTGCACTGAAACAGGGTACACTGCAGGCCATTAAGTCACATGACCCATAGGAGTCCGTACTACACAGTGCCTTTACTCCACTGTGTCTCAGCAAGCGTTCAGGTGGTTTGTAACTGAAATGGCTTAGTTGTTTGAGCTTGAGTTTTGTCTGAATGTAAAATGATAATGGTCACGCCTGGTTTCCCTCCCTGTTTTACAGATAAGAACCTGATGTCACTATCTGGGAAGGTTCTGATGACCTGTGACCTTTCAAGGCGCTATGGGATACGGGATATTGATGGTAAACGGATGATGATGATGATGATGATGATGATGATGATAGCCTCATGCTCCAGGCTTGTGCCTCTTCACTGTAAGCCTAAGGAAAGCAGCCATACAGTGAGAGCGAGGAAGGGTGAATGTGTCTTTAGAACTCCCTATATGAGCTTGACCATCTGTATTCTGAGAGTTATGGTAATAATAGATGGTAACGATGACAATTTTGTCATATTTGCAAAGCAGAGACCATACATTTTTTTCTGACAATTAAAATCTGCAAATTTAATTGGGCCCTCTCTGTGGGCGTGGCCGAGATTCCTTTCCGTTTACACTTTTTACTTCCTGTATGGTCACCTGACACCTGAGGAAGTCTGCAGACATGGTTATTTCTGTCTGCGGTGCATGCTGTTTTTACCATTTGCACTTCATCCTAAGTTTGCTTTATTATAGGATAGAATAGAATAGCTTTATTATAGGATAGAATAGAATAGAATAGCTTTATTATAGGATAGAATAGAATAGAATAGCTTTGTTATAGGATAGAATAGAATAGAATAGCTTTATTATAGGATAGAATAGAATAGAATAGCTTTGTTATAGGATAGAATAGAATAGCTTTATTATTGGAGTGTTCCATCACAAATGCAGGTTCCTTCACGTGGAGGATGCATATCCATATCCTGCAAGGATCAAAAATGGTGGCTTTTGTTTTTGTTTTATTTTAAAGAAGTTATTGTGTTGTTTGTGTGTGTATACACTGCTCAAAAAAATGAATCATCACAGTGTAACACCAAGTCAATTAAACCAAACCGGTCATGCTGGATGATGTTGCAGACAGTATAACATTCGCCATGGCGTCTCCAGACTTTTTCACATCTGTCACATGTGCTCAGTGTGAAACTGCTCTCATCTGTGAAGAGAACGGGGCGCCAATGGCGAACCTGCCAATTCTGGTGTTCTCTGGCAAATGCCGATCGAGCTGCACGGTGCTGGACTGTGAGCACAGGTCCCACTACAGGACGTCGGGCCCTCATGCCACCCTCATGGAGTCTGTTTCTGACAGTTTGGTCAGAAACTTGCACATGAGTAGTCCGCTGGAGGTCATTTTGTAGGGCTCTGGCAGTGCTCCTCCTGTTCCTCCTTGCACAAAGGAGCAGATACCGGTCCTGCCGCTGGGTTGTTGCCCTTCTACGGCCCTGTCCAGCTTTCCTCGTGTAATGGCCCATCTCCCGGTATCTCCTCTACGCTCTTGAGACTGTGCTGGGAGACACAGCAAACCTTGCGATGGCACGTATGGATGTGCCATCCTGGAGGAGCTGGACTACCTGTGAAACCTGAATGGGCTGCAGATACCGCCTCATGCTACCAGTAGTGACAAGGGCACTAGCAAAATGCAAAACTAGAAAAAAATCAGACAGGAAGGATAAGAAGAGAGAAATGGTGTGTGGCCACCACCTGCAAAACCATTTACGTTTTGAGGGTTGTCTTGCTGTTGCCTCTCCTGTCCATCTGTTATCACTTTCATTTGCACCAAAGCAGGTGAAATTGATTCACAATAGTTTACGCTTCCGAACTGGACAGATCGACATCCCAGAAGTTTCATTGACTTGGTGTTACACTGTGTTGATTAAGTATTCCCTTCATTTCTTTGAGCAGTGTACATATTATATAGGGCATAATTTACTAAGACCTTTAGCATATGCAAAAAATATGCTTTTATCACACACAAAACCAATAACATGACCAATCATGGTATTTGTTTTGGCCCAATCATTGGTTGTTATTAGTTTTGTGTGTGCTAAAAGGTTTTGAACATGCTAAAGGTTTTAGCAAATCAGACCCATAATTACGTACATAAAATCTCCCCCCCTCCCCCTCCAGGTCGTCAGGTGACTGATTACACCTCCCTCGGGTACCTCCTCTCCCGAGTTCCTTACCTGTCCTGGCTCTCCGCTGTCACTCCCTCCTTCCTGCGGGTACCCCGATTCATCCTCACTCTCGCTGGAGGGCATTTCTAAGCCCCGCCTCTGCAGGAAGGACCCCCCCCCCCACTCGGGGAACACAGGGCAGAGTAGACTGGCTTTTTTCCGCCAATACGAAGAGGTGCACAGACACACTTCAGCGAAGGTTATTAATACTCTAAGTGCTTTTCATTGAACAACCTCAAAGTAACCAATCCTGAGGCCTCATTCATTACATTCGTATTGTAGAAAAAATACTATACTTTCTGTGTTTGTATCTCACATATGAAATATTTTCATTGTTAAATTGCAGTATAAATCCCAAACAGGCAACATGGCACACCATGTTGTCTCTCTTGCCTTACCTGTTGCAACTTTAATGAGGTACAGACATTCAGAGCATTCACACAACTTATATATCAGGGTTCTCCCCATATAATGTAACGGAGGCAGTGCAGTGCGCCAGTGTGTAACCGATGAATCAGTGTGGAATCCTGAGGTTTAACACTTTCGAATGGTATATCGTGTTGCCAGATTGATTGAAAATGTCACCGTAATAAAAATGCAATGGTTGCAAATAAAACAAAACCCTTCCGGGGCTAGTTAAGGGGTTAATGCAGGTGCGGGGTTTATATAAGGTGTGTGAATGCTCTAAATATTTGTGTAATAACACATTTAGAAGTTATTTCTACACCCATGTTAATGAATGAGGCTCCAGATCCTTGGGGCCCACAGTGTGAGTTCACCAATTATTTGTCAGATTAAATGCTTTTTTTCAAATAGATGTGTTAATCAAGTGTCTTGGCATGACAACGTAATTGACTAATTGTATGTAATTTGTCCACGGTATCACTGTTCAATGCACAGGTAGAAAATTAGTCATCATGGACTAATCAGGGCAGGCTGTCGAATAGAAGAAAGGTTACGATACGGAAATATTAACCAGAAATAACATGGCTGACAATAAGTAATAGTTTTGTATGCTCTTTGTGTTGGTATCATTTTCATTGTGTCCAAGTGCTTTTGACTTCTTCTTTCTGGGGATCATCCCTTATTTTCGGCTTAACTGCTGAAAATTCTCCCCCCCTATCAACTGTCAGAGTGCAAAATCTCTTGTCATTTAATTATGACATACCCAAGTCCAGGGCCGGATTAAGACCCTTAGAGGCCCTAAGCACTAAAAAATGTTGGTGCCCCCATACATTTGTAATTCTAAATATAAACAATAATAAACCATAAAATAATATTTTATTTATCGAAAATTCGAAATTAAACAAAACTTACAGTAAGAAGGAAAATAATATTTATTTCGAATGCTTCCATTTTAGTTATAGTTGAATAATTTTCCCCTACTTTGATCAGATCCTCATAACCAATCTTACGTAACACATCTGCTTCTATACATAATAGAGATAAGGCATCCAGCCTGCCTTGTTGCATAGTTGAAATGGCTATAAATTTAATTAATTTAATAATTTAAATGGTAAATTCGGCTATAAAAAATTTCTGAGGTGCCCCTCCTTCCCTTGATGCCGTGCTTATTTTGCTTATAGGGTTAATCCACCACTGCCCAAGTCCTCTGTTGTGTCCCCATAAGGCAGGGGTGGGGAACCCCATAAGGCAGGGGTGGGGAACCCCATAAGGCAGTGGTGGGGAACCTCATCCGCAAAGGGCCGGTGCGGGTGCAGGTTTTTGATTTAGCCCAGCACTAATACACATGATTTAACTAATTAACTAATCATTAACTTCAGTCAAGACCTTGATAAGTAGAATCAGGTGTCTTAGTGCTGGGATAACACAAACACCCGCACCCACACCGGCCCTTTACGGATGAGGTTCCCCACCCCTGCCTTATGGGGACACAACAGAGGACTTGGGTATGTCATAATTAAATGACAAGAGATTTTTCACTCTGACAGTTGATAGGGGGGGAGAATTTTCAGCAGTTAAGCCAAATATGTGTGGACCCAGAGACATTTAAAGTCTGAAATATGATTAACCAGGTAGATCTACTCTATTTTAACGAAGACGAAAAGTTAAGTTTTAATTGTACACACTTGTACTGGTAATAAAATTGTTTAGAAATGATGTGATATGTGTCCATGTATTTATGTTAAGTTCAGATCACCACTCCAGGATGGTTGTTCATCAGATGTTAGCCGACACAAGATTTTGTAATCTCAACTGCTGGTTTTCTTCAGGTTCACTGCATAAAACAATGCCTGTTCTGAATGTTTCGCTACAGGAAAAAGTAGGCCAATACATATTTTGTGGCTTCATTACATTTACAATTTTTCTTCACTTGCTTGAGAATGTATAATGAAATGGCGCCATTTATTACAACCAAATTACATGTCTTCTATAACAGCCAAGTTGGCTACATTTGTTTAAAAATATTATGTGGCAATGTCTCACATGGGACACATGTTGTTATGGTCTCACATGGGACCGACGTCTTTATTGCGAATTAATCATCTTCTTGATGCCGCTGTGTTTACCCATATGGTATGTGACTGGTCGAACGAGATTGTAACGTTAGGCCAGATGATACCGGTTGCTGTCGGAATATTCC
Source organism: Ilyophis sp. 1 JC-2022 (assembly GCA_022702515.1). Classification (NCBI taxonomy): domain Eukaryota; kingdom Metazoa; phylum Chordata; class Actinopteri; order Anguilliformes; family Synaphobranchidae; genus Ilyophis; species Ilyophis sp. 1 JC-2022. Next base: position 4,340,862 of record CM040395.1, on the reverse strand, counting down.
GTTTCACATTTCCGCGGTCTGTACCTGATGTTTGGTGCTGCGCGCTGGCTCAAATTATGTTCGGTTGATCTGTGCGCTAAAATGACCGTTACATGCGGGGTACTGGGTTAAGGGGAAGGAGGGGGGCCTATGAGTAGTCGCCAGTCAGTGTACTTCGTAGCGCCCTTTCCCCCCGTTATGTCGATCAGTTTCTGGAAAAGTTGAACAGGTGTAGATCCGGGTGCATGCGTCTTTATTGATGCCACTTTTCTAAGTTAGGAAAGAACCATAACGGTCTAGTCTAGTGCAAGTATTAGCTGTATGGCTCGACAGCTCGTTAGCCAGCAAAAAACTAGCCGATGACCCATCCGCCGTCTGCCCTTTTCCTGACAAAGATGGCGGCGGGCCGCGATACTCCCTGGCAGGCCAGCCCTGGAATGGGCTCAATTCAAACCCTCACACGCGAAGGCACGCCCACACGGCCTCCTCCTCCTCCCCCTCCTCCAATCTCCGCCTTGTCCGAGACACGGACACACCCACTCCCCCGTCACCCCGGGAGATAGGGGCCTAGTTTTCCGAGTTTCCTTATCCTCAGCCTAGCCTCGATTTGGCCGGACAGGGGGAAAACACTTTGGGATTTCCAGAACAAAAGCAAGCCACACGAACAGACGAACGACGCAAGCAACACCAAATAAACGCGTAATGTTTTTTTGTTTTATGTAACTCAAGATTTTAAGAAATACAACTTAACTTTTGCCTCATACACTTGATTGGAATTAAGGGAAATAAAGTTCCGTAGCAGTTAGAGTAATTCATCAACTGAAATTAGCAGCTACTGCGAAATTATTGTACCGAAACAACCCGTGGCGAGCCCTGAGGAACCTAGTACGAACATAAAAGCGACAAGGGGCCGGAGAGTTATTGTTGTCGCTTTGTTGTGTCTCAAACTTCGGACTGAGTAGGGGGACAAGGGGACAATTACGTGGATAAAGAAAAACCAACGTGTTCAACTACAGTACATTAATTCGGTAAGTTTGTTTTGTGTGTTATTGGAGCGTGTCGGGACTATGCGCCTGTGCACTCCGGCATTGGCTAGCACCAGTTATACTGCTACGCCACAAAAGACCAAGTGAACGGGGTCGGCATTGTTAGCTATTGACATTGTTGTGGACTTCCACTTGAATCAATCTTATTTCTTTGCCGAGGATCAGTTAATCTGAAACTCGTTGGTTATTTTCAAGCCGTAAGTGACTGCCGAATTGTTTTTACATATGGTAACGTCAGTTCGCTAAGCTATTCTAGCATTATTCTTGAAACGGGCTCAGTTAGCAACCCACTCTGAAGAAAGTAACACGCAGTAAAACAACGCCGTTATTCCCTTTTGTTTGTTGGCGACGCAGGCCAGTTTTGGACAACCCTCTTAACTCTAACCTTTTATTTTACTCGGCGAATTGTTCTTGTAAATTCAATTAAATCTAAACGAGGAAAGTGGCTAGCTGGCTATATCGAACTAACATTAACCCGAACAAAATTACTGGCTTGTTGGCTAGATGACCAAGTTTTGGTTGTTTGAAAACAAGTCGCCAGCTACCCAGCAAGCTGTCCAACGGTTTATGCTAATCATCATAGCCAGCTTGCTTCGCATTACCACTAGAGCAGAACATTAGCTTGCTGGTCCACTTGCTAGCTCAACGGACACGCACGGGTTATTTTGTTCCGAAAATAGAATTAGAAAAATTGTTACATGACATAATTTGACGGGAATCGCCATACCTTGTTTTTTGTGGTTAGAAAATCACGTCAAAGCGGACGCACTAGTGCATAAAATAGCTGGTATAAGCATAGCGTACAAGTCTACTAAACAGTTGATTTGTTTACTTGGGAATAAAGTTACAAGGCGAATATAAGGGTAAAAATAATAACCCTAATTTACCTAATAATGAGGGGGGGGCGCTAATCCAATCATTGCATTTCAGCTGGTCAACTGGCTATGGGGCACTTGAACTCAGTTGCCTATAGTTCTGAATTGATCGGTATTTGTCGCTCCAGCTGTGAACAAATGTTGAGCAGCTGCGACAATCCTGGTTTCACCGTAGGCTCGCGATAACGCACGCGCGGGCGGGCAGGCAGGCGTTTGACTCTCGTGCAGCGCTGTGAGCAGTGCATTCCGTGCCGCAAGCGGAGCCGCGTCTGTGTTTACCCGCAAACGTGCAAACGCTGCTTGAAATAAGTCAAAAGTAATTGGAAAAAAAAAAAAATCGAATTGTAAATGAGGTAATAGAGGGAACTTCACTTGCAAACACATACGATGGACATTTTGCATCGCACAAAAGTTGGCTTTTTAATACATGTGTAACGCTGTTTCCATAAAGTGATTTTTCATATGTGGAAATGGACCGCTTATGCTGCTGCTTGTGGGCAGTTTTTCCATTTACTTCCCAGAGGTCGGTCGTTCAGTCACTTTGTTTATGCTGCATTGATTTATGCTGAATCCCTAACTCTGGGCTGCAGTGTCTGTGATTGCGTGCTAACCTGCCCTGGTATTCTCCTGTAGCTGAATCACACTGCCTCCTGCTGGGGGAGGGTGGAAACGACAACACCAGACGGACGGACGGAGACAGGGGTGACCGCGGCTACGGAAAGGGCAGACCGCGGCCTCCCCTCCCCAGTTTTCCCTCTTTGCGGAACGAAGACCAAACCGAAGAGCCAGAGCAAAGACAAGCTCTGGAGTAAAAGGGTAAGTTCCATTAACATTGCTTCAGTGTCATGGCTGCATCCTGGAACCATTGCGTGCTGGTGCTCGTGTGGGGGAGGGAGCCATTTGTCAACGCGCGGCCGAAGGTGCGCAAGCGACAGAGACTGACCCGCCTTCACAGTTAATACAGCGCCTCATCGCCACGGAAACGTGGGAGGTCAGGCCAAGGACCCCCTGGCGTCACCTTGTGTCAAAATCCAGGGAACATTTTTCTGGCAGCTCTCTGAGGGGTTTTTTTTTTTGTGCGAAAGAAGGATTTGTGTGTTGCGTCACTGCAAAGCTGATTTCCACCACTGAGTCACGGCACAGATTTGAGCGCGTTGGGCGAACTCTTCCCCACCCCCGCCACACACACACACCCCCGAGCCTTGGAGACCAGAGGTCATGGTGCACAACAAAGAATGTCCTTTTCGACGATTCGTCTTTAGTCACAAATTCATCACGATCGCATTGTTAAAATTGATTAATCCCACGTACACGGTGGGTGTAATTGCAATGAAGGGAAAGTTCTGTGCATAGTTGTGTTTGTGAACGTGATGGTGATGGTTGCAAAATTATCCATCCGTTTATATTATGGTCAGAACATGGCATTTACAACATCCGTTCTTCTAGATATTCTTCTCCTTTCCAATCCTGGAAAAATCTGCACGAGTGATGCATTTTCATATCACTGGGGAAAACAAAGCCAACTCTCAGTTCAGTAGTGACACATAGCTGAGGTGTTTCAGATGCAGGGTGTGGAGATCTACCGTCCTGGAGGTTTTCATTTCAACCTCATAGCTTCAGATGCAGGGTGTAGAAAGGCCAGTGGATCTCAAACTCGGTCCTGGGGGACCCCTGTGTAGGCCTATTTTGGTATTTGTTCCAACCACAATTGCTTTCCCAGAATTTTAACAAGCTGCTAATTTTTTCTTAATTACACACATGTTTCAAGGGATTATTATGATTTAAGCCACATTATGACAGAAATAGCTATGCGTGCCATGAAGAACAAAAGTCCTGTATTCACATTTTTCTTATTGTGCTATATTGCAAATTTCACACAGATGTATAAAAAACGGATCAAATTAAAGGCTGAGTGAATCAATAGGCTACTAATTGGCAAAATTGTGGACACATGGCCCCTAAAACTAACCATTTGGTAGATGATGAAGAATTCAAAGGCAAAGCCAATGATAACGAGCCAAACCTGAATTGCGTTAAGTTTCAGGAAAAAAATTATGAATGAACTTGAAACTCATGTGTTCAACAACCTTAATAGAACAAGAGATTGGTGGTAACAAAACCCAGAATGGACAGAGGTCCCCAGGACCGAGTTTGAGAAACACTGAACTAGACGACCACAACTTGGAGAAAAAAAATACAGTGGAGAGGAGGTACTAAAATGTAATTTGTGTTTTAATTGGAGTTTTACTTGACACATGTTTTGTACAGTCCAGGGTTTAGTCCAGGTAGTATCCGCAAACATCAGAGAAAAATCCATCAAACCTGGAAGGGGAAAATCGGTATGGTGGCGCTATTTAATAAAATTGGCATGGTGTAGTCATGTTTTCATCAGGTCAGGTGTAGGTTATACCATGTGAATACCACGACTCTCTGTTTCACACCACCGCTGCTTACAGTCGGCACTTCCTGCTCCACTAACTATTTTCCTGGGGGAAACCCTGGTGTGGTGGTTCAGATAAATAATTAGCCACGGTCAAGCAAGTCAAGTCAAAATATTTTGTTTAACCATATTTTAGTCAAAAATTAAGTGGTTTCTAATACATGAGCATATCTAATTTTCCGTTTTCAATGGAAGGAAATTACTAAAGTATATTCTTGCATTTATGTTCCCTTACATAATATGCTTTTTGTTAAACTGCATTTGAAAAAATAAAACATACAAATAAATGTGTTCACTTTGTGGTAAACCAACATCATGTTTGTTGGCATTTCTTAAAACGAATGGTTTTCTCCCTAAAAATGCGTGCATTTTATTTGCAGTGACCCCTCAAATAGGCCCAATACATAAAAAACCAATGACAAACTTACAATTTATGTAAAATATTGTTTACAGTATAATTTCCCAAAATTACCAGAAAATTGTTCACAAAGGGAAAATTTCCTGGAACTTTACAACGATAAACAGTACATTCTCATTACGAATGAGCCAAGGGGCTAATATCATTGCCATGCTTATGCCTCTACTGAGAAGTGTTTAACATTTGATTGAATACCTTCATTGAATAACTCTTTTTATATTTATTTTTGTTCAAAACCCTCATTGGACATTTAACCTTGCTTTACAAAACCTCATTTTTGAATAATGAAATTTGGGCCAAGCCTTTTCTTTGCCATAAATGCCTATGAACGTTTACAAGTACGGTGAGCATTTGCAAAGGACCAGGACCCCATTCCTCGTACATGGATAACTCCGTTAGCTGGCTAACTGTGCTGAGTAAAACCCGGAAACCCCCCCGAATATGGAACATAAGAAATGGAACGAACACTGTTTCGGATTTTACTCGGCGCAGTTAGCCAGCTAGGAGGAACAGGGCCCAGAGTAGTCGCCTCGGCCCACAGTATCCGCCGTTCTTTGTTGACAGGCGTGTTTCGTTATCCCCCACGCTAAGGGATGCAGTTAGCAACACACCGGCTGCTTAATGTGAGGAGTGTGATCACCAATGAGGAGATTTAGATTTCTTTTAGCATTTGGTGAACTTGAATATTTGGATAATTTGGTTAAATAAACAGCCAGGCTGTTGGGCCAAACTGTGTGGTGTGAATGGAGCATGAAACAGAAGCTTGAGGTGTAAACACCCCCCCCCCCCCAGCATTTTTACAGCTACCTTTTCACATTTAGCATACCTGCTTTTTTCCACATTCGCTGCCAGAGCTAATGCTGCGTGGTAAACGCCTGGTGAATTGAGTGGAAATTAAGATGGTCAGTTAAGAGATTTTTTATCTCACTGGTCGATCTGTGTTGGCAGAATGGAAATGGGAGATTGTGGGAGGAATTTGATACGAGGCTTTAGCGTTTCACTCAAGTCCTCTTATTTACAGAGCCAACGTTTGTTTTTTTTGTTTTGTTTTTCTGTCACTGAGGCAGTTTAACTTTTGTGATGCAACTTCAGATTACTTTGGATTAGTATTGACCGCGTATTTAATTCTCTGGTTACTTTTAAGAACCAAACGATGCTAATTACAATAAGAGTGCACTTGGTTATACTACAGAAATCTTGAAACGTTTTCAGGAAAGCGATTTAAAAAAAAAAAAAGCAATGAAATGATAAATTATAGTAGTGCAATAGCAACATGGGCTCATTTATGTAGTAATCCGAGTGAGGCCTGGGTCTTCTCCCAAATTTAAACTCTTCTTTTTGCATCATCTTCCTCTTTCAGTCTGCAAAGGAAGAGGAAGAGGAGGAAGAGGAGGGGGAGGTGAGAGACAGGGCACCCTTTTTGGGTCTCTTAAAGAGTGTGATAATCCCCACGGTTTCCTTAACGCCTCCCGTCTCCCTGCGCCAATGCTCCGACGCAGTCGGACAGCTGGCCGTGACTGTGTGGGTCCACAAGGCCATGTGTTAATGAGCAGCTAGGGATGAAAAGAACAATTTATTTTATTTATTTTTTTAAAGCCCAAGTCTGGTCAATAAAGTCTTTAATCTCTGTTCTGCTCACAACCTTTTCTGTATTTCTTAAATAAGACTGAGGGACAAGCTGTCGTCTGCTGTGCTGTAGGGGGGCGGGGTGGGGTGGGGGGCTGTATCTCTGGCACTGCTGTGAGTTGATGCTTTTGATTCTGGATATTTGAAGCGTAAAGATTACGCGTGCGTGCGTGTGGAAACTGGCCATGCACCACACACACACACACACACACACACACACACACACACACACACACACACACACACACACACACATAGAGCTAGAAATGCACGCACACTGACAGACATGCACACACACACACAGTCGAATGTGCGGCTGAAGCTGTGCTTCTTTCTCTCACAGCAGGGAGTGAAGGGTGGAGGGGTGAAGAGCCGAATGGCGGCACACGCGGAGCGGAACAGAGGCGGCAGGATGGACGTCTGCCAGCAGCCTTTCAGAGGGGAGAGCAGGAACGCCGCCCCTCGCTCGTACCGGGGGTCCCACCCCAACGCCAACGGCAAGCCGGCTCCGCCCTCCGAGCACGCGGCGGCGGCGGACAGCGACGGGAGCGAGGTGGGCGGAGGGGCTAACGGTGTGGCGGTGAGCTTCAGCACCAACCACAACTCGGTGGTGTGCCTGCCGCTGGTCTCCGAGGGCCTGAAGCTGGTGTGGACGCAGTCGGACCAGACGCGCCAGCTGGACTCCATCCCGGAGCTGGTGCAGGCCTTCAACGTGTTCCCCTACCCTAGCTCCCGCGAAGTGGCCTCCCTGGCCCGCCGCTGCGCGCTGCCGCTCGACAAGGTCAAAGTGTGGTTCATGGTGCAGCGCATCAAGTACGGCATCAGCTGGGCCAGCGAGGAGATCGAGGAGACGCAGCGCAAGCTGGCGGGCCCCGACCGCCTCGGGACGGGGGCCAAGCAGGAGCGCCACGCCCAAGACGAGGAGCCGGAGCCGGAGGAGGAAGACGACGAGGAGGTGAAGAAGGAGGACGAGAGAGAGGCAACCCTGCTCGGGCCGCACCCTAAATGCCCCAAATACGAGCAGGCAGAGCCCCCAGCCCGGCCTCTTGCCACGCCCCACTTCCGTTCCTCCCTCCCCCCGCCACAGGACTCCTACTACTACCGGCCCCCGGCGGAGGCCCCGGGGCCCCTGGACTCGCCCCCCCGCCGCCCCGGCCGCTACAAGAAGTCGAAGGCCCAGCTGGCGGTTCTACGCTGCAGCTTCCTGCGGGAGAACTGGCCGGCGGAGGCGGAGCTTCGGCGGCTGCAGGAGGAGACGGGGCTGAGCCGCAACGACATACGCAAGTGGTTCAGTGACAGCCGCTACCAGCTGAGGAACGGCCGTGGATCCGCCCCCTCCCCAGGCTCCGCCCCTTCCCCAAGCTCTGCCTCTTCCCCCGCCCCTTCCCCAAGCTCTGCCTCTTCCCCCGCCCCTGCGCGTGCGGGCAGGAACGGCCACGCCCCACACCAGCTCCACCCGCTCCCGCTTGTCGCCCGGCAACCACAGGACGGGGCCAGGGGAGGGGGCGGGTCCCGCGGGAAGGTCGCCCGTAGCAACGGGACGGGAGATGCCAGCTTCTTTGAGAACTTCCTGTCCAGCAGCCTGGAGGCGGTGAAACAGGAAGGCGGGCCGGAGACGGCAGCATCAGCAGCGGCGGCAGTGGAAGTGGAGGAAGAGGAGGAGGATGAAGATGAGGTGGACATGGAAGAAGAAGAGGATGAGGAGAGTGAGGAAGAGAAGCCTCTCCAGCTAACGGGAAACCGCAGAGAATCAGCAGCCCCACCATCAACGGCCTCCTCCCCTTCCCCATCCCCCTCCCCCTCGCCATCCCTCCCCCACAAACGCACCCTCACAGGGGGCACCCGCTCCACAAAACCTGCCTCCGCCGCCCTTTCCAGCACCCCCTCCGGCACCACCACCACGACCACCACATCCTCCGTCTCGTCCACCTCCTCCTCGTCTTCCTCTTCATCCTCCTCTTCCTCCCCCTCGCCCGTGCTGACGGCGGCGGGTCGTCTGAGGAAGACGAAGCAGCAGCTCGACATGCTGAAGCAGCACTTCCTGCGCTGCCAGTGGCCGAAGAGCGAGGAATACACGCAGCTGGTGGAGCTGACGGGCCTGCCGCGCGCCGACATCATCCAGTGGTTCGGCGACACGCGCTACGCGGTGAAGAACGGCCAGCTGCGCTGGGTGAGCGGTGTACGCGACAGCTTCATGGCGGAGCTGGCCGCGCAGCAGCGAGAGGGAGGGGCCGCGGGCGGGGCTTCTCGGGGGGGCGGGCGCAAACGCAAACCCCAGGAGAACGGGGGCGAAGCCGTCGTGGCCGACATCCACCCGCTGGAGGCTTACCGCCGCCAGACCGGGGCGCTGCAGGAGAAGGACCTGGACGCGCTCTGCCGAAAGTCACGGATGAGCTACCAGCAGGTGCGGGACTGGTTCGCCTCGCAGGAGGGCGCCGCGTCCGACGGGGAGCTGAACGTCACCGACTGAACGGAGCGGGAGGGGCTTATGCAGGGAGGAAATGGGGCTTCAGTTTTTCAGCTTCAGTTTCTCGTTTTGTTTTTTGGATTTTATTTGCGCGTGCGTGACGGCCATCCGCGGAGTGGACAGGGGGCCCCGGCAGAGACTTCCACACGTGTGTTTGTGGCGTGCGCGTGAGAGAGACGGCGCACTGTAGGTCCCACGGCAGGGCAGGGCTGTGTCCAAATACGACCCCTACACTATTTTGAGGGCGCATATTTGAGTCCACTTTGTAAAAGTAAAAAATAATTTAAAAATAATACTTTTAAGTGGGCGAAATTTTTTCACAAATGGGGGCACTTAAAATACCAGGATGAACCCTTTATTTCCGGGATTTTGTTGAGGGAATTCAGGAGCACACTCATCTGACACTCATCCGACTAGTAAGCAAAAGTAAAAGCGTAAAAGACATAGAGCGTATATGCATCTCTATGTTACAAGATAGTTTCATCTTACAAACTACTCTTTTTTTTTTTTTTGTAAATTTAATCTACACTTTGTAACAATCGTCATATGTTAACTGATTGATATTCTCAATAAAATAAAACTATTTTGCACACTGCTTGCAAAGTGAGGGGACAGGGCACATAGTAGACAGGGGTCTGAGTGGACAGGGGTCAGTGGACAGGGAAAAGGGGTCGTATTCGGACACAGCCCAGGTGTTCAGTCATACCGCTGCTGCTCCTCCTGCCTGCAGAAACTCTGGCGCCCTTGCTGATGAACTGAAGAATGCCGCCTCCCAGGGACACACTGGTTTTAAAGAATGTCTCATACTTGCTGGCATCTCCTCTTGTGTTTGTAGATATATATAATGTAACATTTAGTGTTCCAAAATTTGGTTTCTACTGGAGCCCAGTATAAGTAGCACAGCAATAACTTGTTGAAATGTAGAGAGATTATAACGCTTCTTTGTCCTTTTTCTTTTATTTTTTCTTTTAGGTACTCTAGCATAGCTAGTTGAGAATAATGTGCAGAGTGGCGCTGACAGCATTGAGTTAGAGCAGGGGTGTCAAACTCCAGTCCTGGAGGGCTGCAGTGTCTACAGGTATTTGTGGTTTCCTTTTAATTAGCACCCAGTTAAAGCATTGAGAACAAGGTGTTTGGACTTCTTAGCCAATCAGTGACTTAAATTAATCACTTGTGCTGAAACACACCAAAAACCAGCAGACACTGCGGCCCTCCAGGACCGGAGTTTGACACCCCTGAGTTAGAGTGATCCAGGCTTTTCACGATTAAGAGAACCAGCCAGCTGTGTTGCGTTAAGACCCCGTCACACACAATGTATTCATACTGTATAGCTGTTTAGATTGTGTTGCACTTCAAATTTGGTCCTCTATATTTTAGATGCCTTATTCATTAAATTCTTTTATAAGCCTGAATCCTTTTTCCTTCAGCATGTTTAAAAATGTTGAGCTTTCAGGTGCGTGGGTGTGGCAGTGCTGCATTAGTATCCAAAGACGACGCTGAAATGGCCGCTGCATCGTTGCGTTTTTACTGCGCGTTTCTGAGCGGCTTTTCATCCCCATGCTTTCCTTTCACGTTTGGAATGTTCCCTCCTCCCCACGGCTGCAGTGTCGGGGGGGGGGTGTGGGGGGGTGAACAAACGAGAGCGGACCTCCTGCTGAGTTTTGCAGTTGTTGGTCAGGAAGGCCGTATATGTTCTGCAGCTGCTGTCCAAAGCCCCGCCCACAACGCCCGGCTCCTGCCCCATGCCTGTGCTGAAATAGAACATAACCCCAATACACTCCAAAAAAAAAAAATTAAGATAATTACTGCAGTTTTCAGATATTGCGGTATAAAAAAATAAATTAAATAAATGCATTTACTGTGAAAGGTATTTTCCAAAAATGTTATGTCCATGTTATGGTGTATTGTAGTATGCTCCGTTCCTGTGAGAGTGGGGAGCAGTACGGTGGACCGTTATTACTGCAGCGGGTGCTGGCATGGTCTGGGGGGTCTGGACGCTGGATGGGAGGGCATGAGAGAAATCCACTGTTCGCAAAATCTGCCGTCAGTTCTGAACGGGCGTTGCGCTAAATACCATCCCTCTGGCAACGCACGGTGTTAAAGGTCTTCCGTCTCTGAGAAGAGAATGTCACGTTAAATGTCCGTTAACGGTCAGGTTAAGTCTTCCCCTGCTGACCATATTGGCTCTGTCCAGTTTGATGGCTCTTCTCCACGTGTGACATCACTGTTACTGGGGTAGTCGAGGCCTGTGTGTATTTGACCTCCTGTGGTTGGACCGCAAGTACACACACGGTTAAGTCAGTACACTGGATCTAATTGTACAGAAATGCTCTACTTCTTGTCGTTTTTCTCTGATAAAGTTTCAGATCACTTGAGCTGCAGCTTATTCAGTATTCACTGCTCCCATTTTCAGTGGGGAGCCAGTCTAGTGATTTTATATCTATGGTTAGGAGTGCCGCTCACGGCCGCTGTGACAGTATTGCTGCAGAATACACGCAATTCAAAATATCTTCGCTGCATCTTTGCTTGTTAAAATGTGTTTTTATTGTTGGAATTTACAGACCTGCATTCACTGTGCCTGTGGCTCCCCCCCCCCTCCAGTGGTTGGATGTTTTTTTTTTGGGGGGGGGGGGGCAGTGTAGGTGCATCTTACCGAGTTTAAATCCAATTTAATTTATTTTTTACAAGCCTTTGATTTTGTCCTTGTGTAACACTGTAGGTGCCCTGGGGATAGGTGTGAGGGGCGGTCCATTTCTCAAAGGAGCTGAACTGTGACCTCTGACCTCCCATCTCTGAAATAGCTGGAAGATGAGTTTTTGAAAAATTCTCTTTTTTTTTTCTTATTATTATCGTGTCTCCTGTGGTTTGTGGGGGGAGCGCGTGTGAATGGCAGGGGGGTTAAAGGGCGGTTATGAATGGCAGGGGGGTTAAAGGGCGGTTATGGAGGGGTTATGTCGCTCTGTTCTGATTTCTGTGAAGACACCCCGTGGCCCCTTTATCCCTGACGATTGACCTCTGAACTTTAGAGGGGAGATGACAGGCTTGTCTGTGCTGGATTAGGGGGTGCTGGGTCTGAGAATGTCTCCCCCAGTGGACTGGAGGTCAGAAAGCTGTCATGTTTTCACATGCCCTGGGATGATGGGGGAAACCCTTTTGTGCTGGACTGGATTTTTGTACCTCTTCTTTTTTTTTTTTTTTTATTATTAAAAATTGAACAAACTACACTTGTTTGTATTTTTCTTTTCTTGTTTTTCTTTTTAGTTTAAAGGTTTTCTCTCTGTGTGTGTGTGTGTGTGAGAGAGGGAGAGGGAGAGGGAGAGGGAGGGAGTGCACACACCTGGGGATATTTCAAGAAGCAGGATTAAGGAGTTAGCCAGCCAACTTCTGTAAATATTTTGAAATTGATAACTTCAGATTGGATGAGAGCCTGGGTTACTTCAGAATGTTTACAAAAGTGTGTGTGTGTGTGTGTGTGTGCGCACGCAGTTACCAGAGAACTGGGTCCAAGGTGTAGGGGACTGCAGTGGTAACCCTGTTCCAAACTGGAAAAAGTTGGGGGTCACAGGCTCTGATCTGTGAAAGAGAGAGTGAACCAGTGTCTCATCAGAGAGGGGTGGTACACTTGTGTGTGTCCATAGTTTCTCCTTGTTAGTAGGGAATCCCTATATTGCTCTTACTCCGCTGTATGTAACATCAGAAGTGGACGAGACCAGCAGTAAATCTCCAGTGAGAAGCAGCTGGCGACACCATGTTTTTCGGACGAGAACGGTGGATATCTCTACTCTGCCGAATTGGCAGTGGGTTTTGCGCAATGGCTGCGGTTGCAGATGATTGGCCAGTCCTTATTTGGGTGGGAATTGGATATGCTTAGCCCTGCATTGGGTGCCAATTTTATATTGGGGGGGAAAAAAATAATAAAAGGTTTGTGCGCTCGTGTACCTGTGGGGCGTGGCCATATGGTCTGTAGGCGTACCTGTAAGGAGAAAGGGAAGGGGCACATTTTATGATTTATTGGCATGGTGGACTGTGGGCACTGGTAATGGAGGAAGAACACACAGCCCCTGTGACCTACTGTGTGTGTGTGTGTGTGTGAGAGAGAGAGAGAGTGATACTACCCAGCCTTCCAGACTCAACAGGCCCATGTCCAACTGTTTTACTGTTGCTAAACAACTGATGAAGGTTTTTTACAATGACACATTTTTTGAACCCAAATCTATTAGGAATATTCTCAATTTATTGATGATTAATTAGTGTGTGAAGTACATGATTTGCTGGATTATGACAAGAGTGTCCCGGTTGCTGTGGTAACGGGGTGTGATGACTCACGGGGGTCCTGCAGAGAGCTCAGGCTGGAGAGGGAGAAAGCGGAGCTAGGAGTCTGAGCGAGAGGGAGAAAGGGAGCGGGGGGAGGGGGGTCAGTACAGGGTGCTGGAGAGCACTGTGTGTGTGTGTGTGTGTGTGTGTGTGTGTGTGTGTGTGTGTGTGAGTGTGGGGTCAGTACAGGGTGCTGGAGAGCACTGTGAGTGTGGGGTTAGTACAGGGTGCTGGAGAGCACTGTGAGTGTGGGGTTAGTACAGGGTGCTGGAGAGCACTGTATGTGTGTGTGGGGGGTTAGTACAGGGTGCTGGAGAGCATAGTGAGGTGGGTGGATTAAGTCGGAAGGACTCACCATGGGGCCGTGTGTTCGACCGTCTCTGAATCTCTCCGTGGGATCAGGGTGGCTGGAACACACACGTATGTGCACATGCAGTTATAAACATGTATACACATCGAAACACACATGCACGCACACACACTAACATGCACACACACTAACATGCACACACATTTACACACTAGCAGCACACAGACAAAAACACCCATAGACACCAATGTTGCCAGATGCCTGAATTAATTCGCCCCCCAAAAAAATTCTAAACCACTCCCATCTTCAATTGGCTCCCATACCATTTTACTCTAAAACCTCCAATTTTTTTAATCCCCTACTTTTAGGGTAAATCTCCCAGTCTGGCAACTCTGATATACACTGTTAAACACATGTAAACACGTAGAAAAACTGTGTGTGTGGGAGCGTGCGTGTGTGTTTGCATGTGTGCGTGTGTGTGGGAGCGTGTGTGTGTGTTTGTGTGGGAGTGTGCGTGTGTGTTTGTATGGGAGCGTGCGTGTGTGTTTGTGTGGGAGCGTGCGTGTGTGTTTGTGTGGGAGCGTGCGTGTGTGTTTGCGTGTGTGTGGGAGCGTGCGTGTGTGTTTGCATGTGTGCGTGTGTGTGGGAGCGTGCGTGTGTGTGTATTGTGAAGCTCATAGAGTACCTCACAGTACATATTCGTAGGCGGGGAGTAACTGAGGGCAGAGAGAGACAGCAGTCACAGGCAGCACTCGTGGTTCAGATCCAAGTTACTGTGAATATCAATTTTCCATCTTTTCATATAAATACTCTGCACACGTACACACACTCACACATGCATGCAAGCACACACACACACACACACACACTCACGCATGCAAGCACACACACACACACGAAACAGCTCTATAATTTAAAAGTGTTATTAAATCTGCACTCATTACCTGGTGGGGTGATGGCTACTGGACGAGAAAGCCTGTAGGAACTACGGGAAAAAAGCCTTTTACACATGCTACAACAGCACCACTGATACTAGTGCACACAAGCCTTTTACACATGTGCTACAACAGCACCACTGATACTAGTGCACACAAGCCTTTTAGCTTCTACAGCACCACTGATACTAGTGCACACAAGCCACATGACTCACTGTGGTCATTAAAGATCCCATGACACTTATCGTAAAGAGTAGGGGTTTCCCCGGTGTCCTGGCTAAATTCCCAACCTGGCTCTTTCAATCTGCCACCTAATCATCCCCCAGTTTAATTGGCTAAAATCATTCTCTCCCTCTCCACCTCAGCTGATGTGTGGTGAGCATTCTGGCGCAAAATGGCTGCCGTTGCATCACCCAGGTGGGTGCTACACATTGGTGGTGGTAGAGACGAGTTTCCCCCTCATCGCTGTAAAGCGCTTGGAGTGTCGAGAAAGGCGCTATATAAATACAAGGTATTATTATTATTATTATTTTATCTTCTACAGCACCACTGATACTAGTGCACACAAGCCTTTTATCTTCTACAGCACCACTGATACTAGTGCACACAAGCCTTTTAGCTTCTACAGCACCACTGATACTAGTGCACACAAGCCTTTTATCTTCTACAGCACCACTGATACTAGTGCACACAAGCCTTTTATCTTCTACAGCACCACTGATACTAGTGCACACAAGCCTTTTATCTTCTACAGCACCACTGATACTAGTGCACACAAGCCTTTTATCTTCTACAGCACCACTGATACTAGTGCACACAAGCCTTTTAGCTTCTACAGCACCACTGATACTAGTGCACACAAGCCTTTTATCTTCTACAGCACCACTGATACTAGTGCACACAAGCCTTTTAGCTTCTACAGCACCACTGATACTAGTGCACACAAGCCTTTTATCTTCTACAGCACCACTGATACTAGTGCACACAAGCCTTTTATCTTCTACAGCACCACTGATACTAGTGCACACAAGCCTTTTAGCTTCTACAGCACCACTGATACTAGTGCACACAAGCCTTTTATCTTCTACAGCACCACTGATACTAGTGCACACAAGCCTTTTAGCTTCTACAGCACCACTGATACTAGTGCACACAAGCCTTTTATCTTCTACAGCACCACTGATACTAGTGCACACAAGCCTTTTAGCTTCTACAGCACCACTGATACTAGTGCACACAAGCCTTTTAGCTTCTACAGCACCACTGATACTAGTGCACACAAGCCTTTTATCTTCTACAGCACCACTGATACTAGTGCACACACGCCTTTTAGCTTCTACAGCACCACTGATACTAGTGCACACAAGCCTTTTATCTTCTACAGCACCACTGATACTAGTGCACACACGCCTTTTAGCTTATACAGCACCACTGATACTAGTGCACACAAGCCTTTTATCTTCTACAGCACCACTGATACTAGTGCACACAAGCCTTTTATCTTCTACAGCACCACTGATACTAGTGCACACAAGCCTTTTATCTTCTACAGCACCACTGATACTAGTGCACACAAGCCTTTTATCTTCTACAGCACCACTGATACTAGTGCACACAAGCCTTTTATCTTCTACAGCACCACTGATACTAGTGCACACAAGCCATAGTTTCTGATGGCTGTCATACTCACCCACTCGACTGAAACTGTCCTGGAGATATCTGTGAGAGAAAAATAAGCAGAACAAGACATTACATCAGATTCCAGTCGCTTCTTATCCAGAGAATCTCAGCGTCTGAGGAATACAAAACTGCTCCATCACCAAGAAGGCCCCAAAGAGTCATTTATAATCAATACGTATATTAACAAACAAAAATGTTATATTCTAATAAAAGAAAATGGCACTAGATCTTTACGCAGCTATACCGATAGCATTATCCCAGCAGAAGAAAGCAAGACAGGATATCTAAAGAGGGTCAGGGGAGCCATGGTGGGTTTTCAGATGGGACAGAAATTGAGCATGTCTAGAAACGGGCGATCTGACCCTCCTCTGCGACAGTGGTTTCCTCAGCTCAGCGTTCTCTCGCTTTAACTCAGATAATTCCCTAGAGGAAAAAAATAGAGGGAGGGAAGGAGGATGAGCACACAGCTAAGTCACGGTTATTTAAAATTTATTTTACTTTTTATTACGTATAATTTATTTATTTGTATATCATTTATTTTTTTCTAAAATGCTTTGACCACACTGGATATCTGTTTTCATGCTAAAAAGAAAAGCGCACTTTATACCCTACAGATAAGGAGAGAGGAGGAAGAAACAGGTGTGGGAGAAAAATAGAATAGGAAAAGAGGGCATTTTGAGGAAGAGGATGGAGAGATCAAAAGTGCTGTAGTTAGCGGAGAGTATGTGGGGTGAGAGAATGAGAGGGGTGGTAAAGGGGTGTATTCTGGGGTCCTCCTCTTCCTCCTCAGCCTTTTAAACAGCTGGAGCCTGCAAGTGGGGATCTCATCTGATCTTTACACCACAACGGTAACAGCGCACTGCTTCAAAGAGCGTTTTATTACAGAGATTAACACAAACGGCACACTGCTTCAAAGAGCGTTTTATTACAGAGGGATGAACACAAACGGAGAGAGAGAGAGAGAGAGATGAACACAAACGGGGAGAGAGACAGACAGACAGACACCTGTAGCTCTGCTCCATGATCTCCTTCAGTCTCCTCTCCAGCTCACTGGCCTTGTGTTTGAAGAAGGCCATAGTCCTGTCTTTCTGCCGACGCTGAAACACTGCGATCTATACACACACACACACACACACAATAAACGCACAGTCCTGCCTTTCTGCCTACGCTGAAACACTGCGATCTACACACACACACACACACATTATAAACGCACAGTCCTGCCTTTCTGCCTACGCTGAAACGCTGCGATCTGCGCACACGCACACACACATATACACACACACATATTATAAACGCACAGTCCTGTCTTTATACCTACGCTGAAACACTGCGATCTGCACGAACACACACACGTGCACACACATTATAAACACACAAACAGTCTCTCACACCCATACACACACCCATTCATACTCACACAAACACTCTCACACACCCACCCACCTGAGCTATATGTTCCATTCGGGATTGAAGGAGTTTCAGTGGGTCTCTAAAGTACACCTGCTCCTGTGGTTTCATCTTAAACATGAAGACAGAGACATCTTGTATGTGCTCATGGACATATACAGTGTACAGTCTCCCAGTGTGGAATGCCTGCTCATAAATTATTTTGTCAAAAATGCATTAATGAGTGAAATGCAAAAATGTATTATTAGATAACTTCATCTTTTAAGTTGTAATGAGTGAATACTTTATTTTGGACTCATATGTGCACCCTGATGTTAAACTTGAACTACAGGGTTTACCTAAAGTATTTCCGAAATAACTTTTTTTTAAATATCAGATGCCAGTTGGCCGTATTTCCATTTCACAGAAATTAAGCTGTTTCTTGTTTTTAAGAATAAAAGCATATTTTCTTCTTCGAGAAAGGCTTCGTAATACTGGTGATAGTGCAGGTCTGGATGCTGGATGCTGTAAAACACGCTGTAAGCACTGGATGCTGTAAAACACGCTGTAAGCACTGGATGCTGTAAAACACGCTGTAAGCACTGGATGCTGTAAAACACGCTGTAAGCACTGGATGCTGTAAAACACGCTGTAAGCACTGGATGCTGTAAAACACGCTGTAAGCACTGGATGCTGTAAAACACACTGTGACCACTGGATGCTGTAAAACACGCTGTAAGCACTGGATGCTGTAAAACACGCTGTAAGCACTGGATGCTGTAAAACACGCTGTAAGCACTGGATGCTGTAAAACACGCTGTAAGCACTGGATGCTGTAAAACACGCTGTAAGCACTGGATGCTGTAAAACACGCTGTAAGCACTGGATGCTGTAAAACACACTGTGAGCACTGGATGCTGTAAAACACACGTAACTGCCCCTAACAATGCTCACTAACCTTGTCAGAGATGGGGAGGTAACTGCAAATGGCTCCACAAATATTGCACCGCTCTGCAAAAAAACCCACAAACCATGTGAAACACACACACACAGACACACATACACACACACACACACAAATACACAACATCTTATCAGTTTCCCCATTGAAAGCGTTAGTGGAGGGGAAGTGGCTCAGATGGTAAGCAGTGGCGTGAAGCGGTGAGTACAGCCTACACCTGACCTGGTGAACACATGACTACACCTGACCTGGTGAACACATGACTACACCTGACCTGGTGAACACATGACTACACCTGACCTGGTGAAAACATGACGACACCTGACCTGGTGAACACATGACTACACCTGACCTGGTGAACACATGACTACACCTGACCTGGTGAAAACATGACGACACCTGACCTGGTGAACACATGACTACACCTGACCTGGTGAACACATGACTACACCTGACCTGGTGAACACATGACTACACCTGACCTGGTGAAAACATGACGACACCTGACCTGGTGAACACATGACTACACCTGACCTGGTGAACACATGACTACACCTGACCTGGTGAACACATGACTACACCTGACCTGGTGAACACATGACTACACCTGACCTGGTGATAACATGACTACACCTGACCTGGTGAACACATGACTACACCTGACCTGGTGAACACATGACTACACCTGACCTGGTGAACACATGACTACACCTGACCTGGTAGAAAACATGATGACACCTGACCTGGTGAACACATGACTACACCTGACCTGGTGAACACATGACTACACCTGACCTGGTGAAAACATGACGACAAGGTGCCAATTTTGTTAAGCGGCACCACCGTGCCTTTTTTCCCCTTCCATGGAGATCTGAGTCTCGAGGTTTTATTGATTTTTCTCTGATAACTGTGGAGGCGCTTGTGAATTCAGCGGCGGTGCAGTGCCTCTGTTATTAATACCTGGAGGAAACCCTGCTTATGCACTGAACATGGCAAATACGTAAACATGCACAGCGTAAATTTAAACACAGCTTTCGCAGCTAAATGACAGTATACCCCACACACACACACACACACACACACACACACTGCTGGACAGTGTCGTTCCTACCAGAGTTCACACAGCTTTCACAGCTAATATGACCACAGCTGGAGACGGCGAAATTCCGACCCTCCCACCGGAAACAGAAGTTACAGTGCAGCCAATCCATCCCTGAGGAACAGGAACAGGAAGATTTGGGGTCTTGAGCTGGAATTGAAGAGAAAGAGAGGAGAGGAGTAGATGCACAAAGATGAAGTGGATAGAGAAATAAGTGTGGAAGGATGACTTAGAGTAGATCCTGTGTAAAATCCTGGATGGATGTGTTCCTGTACTTATTTATTCTTATTTTACTAGTGTTTAATTTAAGTCATTGATTGGCTAAAGTGTCTGCTGCACATACTGCTGATTGAAAGGAAATCACAAAAACTAGCAAACCTCCAGGACTGGAGTTTGAGACCCCTGACGTATAGAGAGGAAGAACAGGAACCACATTTATCAATATAAAAAATGGATAATAAAAATGAATTAAACAATATAAAATACTGAAATATAATCATCCAAAAGACAACCTAAAAAGTGTGTTTTCAGCTTGTTTTTAAAGGATAACTTTGTTTTTTTCCCTGGACTATTTCCACTTTGCTGATCGGTGATGACAATAATTTTGATAATAATCTGCTTTGCAATGCAGCGTGATGGGGCCACGCAAACGTACCTTGAAATGCTCATTTTCCATCAGTCCATTACCAGTTGACAGACTACTTTTTTTAGCGGAAGGATACATTGTTGTGAGAACTACGGCAAGCAGAGAAATGCGCTACATGCCACTAGGGAAGCTTTCACTTCTATGAATATATTTATTTAACCAAGCTTTATCAGACAAGGAAAGGGCTAATTTATTTATTACGAAAGCCGGAAAGTATTTGCCAGTATCCATCGTAGTAATTACTTAGACAGGCTACATATTCCACGGAATGAGCACATTTTTGACAGAGAACAGTGACATAAATAGACGACAATTGACTAATATTAGGCTATAGAATTTACTTTGTTTGAAATGAGAAAGACTTTACCGGGAAGCGGAAACACTGCACCAGGTGAAGATCAGCTATGCTATGTTCCGGCAACTACCTGAGGAGGTTTTAAAAATGATTCTAGCCCTCCATGGCATAGCTATTTCCGACTTTGCTGTCTGCATCTAGCAGATTTGCCCTCACGTTACCACATTTTACTTGACCAAAGCTGGTCAAGAATAGCAGACGGCCAAACAATATAAATAAATAAACGTTAATAAACAAATAAATATTCAACCTAACTTACTGTATCCTATTACAATATACTATAGTAACAGCTACGGCTACTACAGCAAGTTTTCGCAGTGACAGTCAGTGAAGCCTACAGTGAAGTCTTTCAATTTAACTTGTTGTTTTATCAGTTGGTTTAAAATATAGAAACTACCGGAGAATCAGACGTTTAATAGTGTTATGAACGTTAGGGCTCGAGCTGGTGAGGATGTAGCTAGCAAGGAAGATCACTTTTTCAAAGCCAGATGCTTGTTACACTACAAGGTCGTTTCTACGTGTAATGATCAAAGAAAGCGCCCAGGGGGTGGCATAACCGAGGGTCTCCTGATTAGTCTTGGCCGTTTTTGTTTTTTAGTTGATCAATGGGTATAAAAGCTAGAGGAGTTTGAGTTTCAGTTGAGATTGAATGGTTCCCTATGGTATGGGACGTTCAAAACTCAAAGCTTGTCTGAGTATACAACAGTAACTAAGGGGGGCGGAGCTTAACAAAGGGTAAATTCCACGTGGAGTGGCGGTAAGCGCAACACAGGCGTAAACCCAAAAGAATCAAAGTAGTTTTCGTTATCTAACATTGACGTAAAATGGTATTTCAGTGTGCATTCCTAAGTTGTCCAAATGCCGCCAAAAAATGGGCACTACAGAGTTTTCACCGATTTCCAATAGACCAACAGAGAAAGCAACTGTGGCTTGCTGCGGTTCGCATGGACGTCAACACGGCAAGTGAGACTGTGAGCAAGTTGCGTGTGTGTAGTGATCATTTCACTGAAGATGACTACATCAGAATAAAAAAAGGACAGATTGACAGACGTTTGCTGAAGGAGACTGCTGTGCCATCGCCAATTATTTCCCATACAACGAAAACAACCGACGAGCAGGTAACTAATAATTGTAATAAAGTATAGCATGCGTTATCTATCTATTCATCTTAGCTAGCTTATGTTAGTTGCCACGATTGGGAAGTCAGGTGAAAGTTGGAAAACGTATCTATAAAAAAACGTGTATATGCTGTGTTATTCTGTAGTATTATGTTTGTGTTTAGCTGAGTTGTTGTCTGTCAAATATGTAACTTTACGGCAAAACTTTGGGTGCACCGTGGATGCTAACTGATACCATTCGGTTGCGCTAGCATTCGCAACAACTGGACGTCCATACGACCATAGACAGGGGCGGAGCACGAGATTCTGGGCCCGCGCAAATGCAGTCTCTGTGGACCCCCTTCCCAAAGTAAACTTTTAATTTCAGACCTTCTGAGGACCCGTCTCCGCCTTGGGGCCTGGGTAGTTAGTTCCACTACGGCGCCGCTGACCATAGCTCTGCATTTCTGTTCGCAATATTGAACAAAATCATAGATTTTGCCAGTAATACAGTGGCTGCATTTTTAACCAATTTCAGTTTTGTTTTATTTTTTTTGTGATGCCACTGTGAAGCCCATTGCAGTAATAAAGCCTAGGAAGATTTAAAGCATGCTTCAGTGAAAGCAAGCTGATATGTTTCTAAGATGGTATATACTGTTTTGGTTACCTTTTATGAGGTTGAAAGCACAAATAAGCAGCTACGATCTCTCCAATATTAAATTACCTCTCATTTAGTGCTTACAACCAGTTTTCAATACGTTTTCTTCATTGAACCTTTGGTCGAATAATTGTGGTCTTATGCATTATCTTGATTAAAATGTAGAGGATTTTGTGGTATTTATAGTTTTTGTCAGTCACACAGCTGGATTGATTATAAAATAGTTAACACTAGCTAACTAGGCGTATACAGTTCATAAATAAACACAAAGCATTAGAATAAATGTATTACCACTAAAAGCAATAAGCTAAAATGTCAGTAAGAGTGTTGCTTTATCATTAGAAATGCAAAATTGCTGCAATGAAACTAGTAACTTAATGTTACCAGCAGCTGGGCATGCAATTGACTTTTTCACCCACTTTTTACCAGCCACATTAGCCTACCTTTTACAATATAACACAACCTGGTTGGTTACCTGCCAAAGTCAAGTGGCTGCTAGAGTAGAAATTTCACCAGCCGCAATCAAACTTTTACCAGATTTTGGCTGGTGGCAGGTGTTAATTTCACTCTCTGGTGACCAGAAATACGAACTGCTGCTACATCAGATGGAAATTTAGTAGCTGATGTTGTCAGGTTAGTTTCTCTGTACGACTATTGGACTCTGTTACAGTTAGCAAAAAAAAAAGGCTTTGCAGCTAACGTAAATTTAGTGTTCAATTAGTTTAATTGTTATGTGTCTTATAGGGACCACATTAACTTATACTCTAAAACCTAACGTATGTGCATACGTAAAAGTGCTGTAAGTTACCAGAAATGTAACCTTAGCTACTTCACATTTGAACATTGTAGGCTATTTAACATTAGTAGCAACATGCGTTATTGATAGCCAATTAAATAAACTAATCCCGGAGTTTGTAATTTGGCAGATAATTTAACTCTTTCAAAACACACTTAAATTGAGAGCATTTCTGGCTTTGTTATGAATATTTAACAAAAGGATCGTTTTATTTAACCGTTAATGTTACCGACCTCATAAGCTGAAGGAAGCAAAAACAAAGCGGCTCGAGGTTGATTAAGACGCAAACTCTTAAGTTCCCGCCTGAAACACTCACTTGCGCGCGGACACCTTGACTTGCGCGCGGACACCTTGACTTAACGCTCTGAAAGCTGTCACGACGTTTTTGGCGCGTTAAATTAAACGGTCAACTGCATTCATCGATACCGGGGATGTTGGCTACATACGCTTTTGGGTTTGCTGAAAATAAGCGCCATTTCCACAGGTCAGAATCTTGGGTTTGAATTTAAGTTTCTTAAGGATATGCTAGACTGTCTTGCATTTATGCTCTCCTATTATAAACATGTATAAGACTATTTGTAGTCAACCTGATTATAATCTTTTTTATTATAGGACTGCCATTTATTTGTGCAATCTAGGCGGCAGACTACATAAATTCCATCGGGAAAGTTTAATTTTGCCGTCATATCCCATTGATTCCACTGGGGGGCGCCCCTCCAATGTTTTGCACACACAGCAGACGCATGCGCAGTACAAGCTTTCTTCCTCGTTCTTCGCCGCTCAGTTGGTCGGAGATTTTGAGGGTCTCTAGTAGGTTCCCTGATTGCGTGCTTTCAATTGTTATGCACGTTTAATGCACCAAATCGATAACCGGAACTCCTTTGCCGGGTACCAAAGCTTCTTTGGCCAAAACAGGAAAAACGTGGACCTGCTTGCATGATCTTGAAGGAAAATGTGCGCGCCTGTGCTGTGCGACAGCTTTTAAACGGTAAACAAACATAACTTCAGTGGTTATTTTAAACGTGTGATACATGTGCATTTTCTTATGCAGTTAGCTAGTACAATAATTATTATATTGTAGTTGCGTTTAGTGCACCATGTGGATATATAGTGCGCGAAAGCTAAAGTAAAGCTAGCCTAGCGGCCTCGCGAACTGATTAGCTGGCATTGACTTGGAGTTGATAGCCAGTTCGTAAACATTAAGTTAACTTATCCTAACTTCGCTCATTCAACTGGTTCTAATAGCTTGTTTGTCAATTAGTAAACGGTTGCAAACATTTTATTAGATCGGTCAATTGCAGCACTAGCTGTAAATATTTGTATTATCATTTAATCCCGCTACTAGTCCGTCGGCTAATGTTACATCAAAAATATGTTTGATTGTTGCTACAGTTAAGTTAACATTATGCACATATTGCACATAGAAGCAGGACACGGCTTAGAAAGTATACTAGCCTGCTTGCTGCACCGCTGGTAATTTCACTGATATTTGGCACCAAAAGTTAGCCTGCTATTTAACGTTAACAAACGATAGCTAAATTGCATATCTTCACGATGTTTCATAGTAATTGTATGCTTCTACTTACTATAACGTTAATTGGTCGTTAGTGCATGCTGTTTTAGGACAACGCGATTTAGGGCTATATTCAGTCAACAATCTTAATTTACTTTCGACTTGAAAGTATATGTAAACTTTAACTTTACAACTCAGTTCGGCGAGTCGGTTTTAGTGACTCGCTTGCCATAGTGATTGTTTTTCGGAACAAGCCCGTATTTCCAACGTCAACTGCAAAGAAATTGTTTCCGGAGCTGCGTTCGGATCCGAAATGATCGTTTCTTCCTCTCGTTCCCTTCTCTCGCTTCAAGGGGGGAATCCCCAAAAATTCCAGGATGAAATATGGGCAGCCACACCAAGTTGGATTCGGTTCCCCATTTAAGAAAGGGGAGGGAGTAATTATATAAATATAATTATAGGCTAATTATATTACCTCATTTCACTCAAAATGCAATGCTCCACGTAAGCGGGGGTCACGTTTGAACTCTATGGGGTAGAATTACTATGTCGGCCATTCACCTCTGTTTTGTTTCTCATCTGCTCCTTGCAAGAGCGCCTGTTAAGTTTGCTTGCTCCACGTAGCATATTACGTCACAAGATGGCTCACTCGAGCACTCGAGGAAAGTGAACAAGGGAAGGGAATGTGTAAAATTGGATCCGAACGCAGCCCGGGAGTTGTTGAAAGCACATGATTTATCCCGCCATAAACTGGAATTTTGTATATAGTCATGATCTCCTATTGCTGGCTCTCTGTAGCAGGCTCTGTTAGCAATATATATATTTTTTTTTTTATTCCTTCAGAGACTGCGTTTGCTGAGCAGCTGCTCTCGTGGTGTCATTGCATTGGCAGAGAGTCTCCCTTGGTGCAGGAATACAACTTTGCAAAAGAAGTTTCAAAAAACCAGGTTTACCTGCATGAAACTATGAAAACCACAAGCTATGCCTATCAGGAAGAGGTTAGAGAACTGTACATAATTTTGTAGTACCTATGGGAGTACAGTCCTCTATGTTGTGGTGCCATGATCAGTGTGGAAAAGTATGTGCATCACATGTTTTTGATGGTTCCGGAGGGGGGGGGGTTGAAACCATGTGTTATGAATATTTTATGAATTGGGTATACCTGGCTAAATTCCCAACCTGGCTCTTTCAATCTGCCACCTAATCATCCCCCAGTTTAATTGGCTAAAATCATTCTCTCCCTCTCCACCTCAGCTGATGTGTGGTGAGCATTCTGGCGCAAAATGGCTGCCGTTGCATCACCCAGGTGGGTGTTACACATTGGTGGTGGTAGAGGCGAGTTTCCCCCTCATCATTGTAAAGCGCTTTGAGTCACCTGTTGGTGAGAAAGGCGCTATATAAATGCAAGGCATTATTACCTATTTTAGGCTTTCAGATAAAAAAAATTATAATAAAATAAACTTGTCTTGTGTCGATACATCATGTAATGAAATCAAGGTTTTGACAAAGTTTGATGTACAAATGTGTTAAATTGCCGCTGTACTGTAGCCTGTAGTTAAAACGATAAAAAGGCCTTTTATAGGGGTGCGGGGCTATCCCAGGTTAAGCAGCTTTGCACAAACACAACAGCAGTGTCCCCTACTTCGGAATCAACCCGGCAACCACCTGAATTACTAACCCAGTTGCCTAACCATTGGTTTTATTTTATTTTATCCAGGTTAGTCTCTTGAGATAAAGTATGTGATTTTCAAGAGAGACCTGCAGCAGCTTACCCTATGTATGAAACAAGGTTAATATCAGTTTACAATATATATACAGTAAACACCATAATTCATTGCACAGAAATCACTTTCCACCAGTCCCTTTGAACCAAAAGTGCAAAAGAGAGTTCACAGCCACAAATTAGTTTAGTTCTGTACTCTAGCACTTTGAGTTTGAAAGGATACAATGAAGTGCAGACTCTGCATTTGAATGGATCTCTATTGGAATTGGTGGGTGGGACTATATTTAGCTCTAAATTACACTGGAACAGTATAAAACACATGGTTCTAAGTGGCTAAATGGCTCTAAGTCATCAAGGGTCTGACATATCAAACAAGCCTTAAACCATCACTCTGCTGCCAGAAATACAGTAGATATGGATGGATAACTTGAAGGGTTGTTTCTCCTGGCTTATTTTAGAGTTCAATAGGAAGATTTGTCAGGAGAAACACCGCCGTACTGCACCGCCGCCCACACTCTCTCCCATTCCAGAACATTTCCGAGGTGACGGTGAAGCTGGAGGCTGACGAGCTTCCGATCAGAGGCGACGAAGAGGTGGGGAGGGAGGAAGAGGCTCTGCGTGTGGTGATGAGTGAGGAGGTCAGAACCGCGGCCGCCCTTCCAACCTCCTCCGCTCCCCCGCAGGTACAGCTAATTCTGCTCCCCCCCCGCCAACCCGCCACGCAGGTACAAGCCTCTAATTTTACATTTACTTATTCCTCTTTCTAGAACGTTCCTATGGCAGTTCACCCTGCCTGGGTGACACGTGTGCCAATGTCCAGCACACTGCAGGGCTGCTGAGCACGTTCACAGTCTTTCTGTCTGTAGTAACACCGCATTCAGAACAGGGCATGCAGTTTAACTTTTTCACCCACTGGCCAGAGTGGCTTGTGGGTTCTAAAAAAATCACCAGCCATTTTCAACATTCAACATTCTATGTAACCTTTTACAGTATAACACAACCTGGTTGGTTGCCTGCCAAAGTCTTACCAAAAATCTTACCAGCCACACTCAAAATGTTACCAGCTTTTGGCTGTTGTACCACGTTGTAGCAGAGTCCAGTGGTGTGTGCCGGCATTGTCGTTTGTATGTGAACGTCCGCTACCGAATGTGATGTCATCACCTGGAGCATCACTACGAGCCTGATTGGTTCCTTTCACTGTGGGACCTTATACTTAAAGTGGACAAATATGCAGCGCACGTGGGTGTGTTTTCAGTCTGCAATGGAAGATGGTCGGTGTCTCAGCTGTCCCACAATTACAATTATAATTTTGTATTCAGCAGACGCTCTTATCCAGACCAACTTATAAAGTAGCACAGCATCAGGAGTGAATATTCAACACTGGCTGGGACAATGATTAACTTCAGAGTGCCAATGCACTGGCCTGGCTTTAGCTCATTCCACCACTAGGGGGCAGAGTAGAGTAGGAACCCTACAGGGAAGGAACCAGGGTGTGAAATTGACCGCAGCCACCAGCCAAATGCTGGGAAAAGTTTGATTGTGGCTGGTAAGATTTTTACTTTAGCAGCCACTATGGCCGGTAACCAACCAGGATGTGTTATATTCTAAAAGGTAACATGGCTGGAAAATGGTGAAAGTCACTGGTGATGTTTAGAATCCATAAACCACATGCCCAGTGGGGGAGAAAGTTAATTTCATACCCTGTGTCAGGGAAATTTCCCTATCTTGTGGGTTTGTGAACTTCTTCTGAAGTATCCCGTGAAAACTACTCGAGTTTTATACAAAGTACAAACTGAGAGTCTTTCAAACAGCAAGGAAGTTTTCCTTTAACAAGCTTTATTACTGCAGCAACAAACAGGGAGAGATGTATCACATACAGCTGCGTAGCATACACTCTAACAAAGGAATACTGTCCTTCTGTAGTTATATTCTTCTTAATGCAGCAAAAGCCATCCAATCATAAGCGAATAATGTCTCAATACTCCTCCATTCCTTTATCTACAGAATGTGCCTTTTGCAACATTCTGTTTACTGAACAGGACTTTCTGTTCTAGTTTCACATGCATAAGCTCCTTTCACCAGACCCCCCTTTATGACTAACAGGTTTTGTCTGATTGTGTCAAAACCTTCCAGTAAACATGTGATCATACATTTTGGATAATAAACACCTCTATTTAATAGCTTTAATCATTGAGTAATGCATAGATTTAATTTTCTCTAACAATCCCTCCTTTTATTACCTTTAGTGATAAATATACATTAAAAAAGAGAGAAAAAAAAACTTCAAACATGTGTCACATCAGCATAAGCTTCCTCTGCATCATCATAGGGTGAATCTGGCAGCTCGCTCATGAGCGTACGCAACTCCTGGTCATCCTCAGACCCTTTATGACGCAGAGGTTGATATTCTCCTCTATACAGTAACTGCGTGGTCACTCCTCGTGTGATCAAATTTTCCAACATACGGCGAGCTAAAGGCATACAGCAACACAATATTATGGACAGTACTACAATTACTATAAGACAAGTGGCTCCCACCTTTACCAACATGCCATACCAGGATCCAAATAGCCAGCTCCAATCGCCCCATGATGCTACACCTGAGTTTTGAGCTACTTCCACTCTGAGTGATTTAAGTTTTGTCATTGCTTCAGTAAAAGATCCTGCTGGACTGGTATTATTTGGTATGTACGTGCAACACTGTTCTCCAAACATCTGGCACACACCGCCCTTATCGGCCAACAGCCAATCCCCAGCTTGACGATTTTGCCATGCCATCTTGGATGTGGCATCCAACTGTTCGCCCAGTGCCGTGAGGGCGTCATCGGTGTAATTGATAAAGCGCTGCTGATTATAGTAGATATAGTTTATCCACTCTACATTTTTGTTTGGGGTAATCCATATCAGGATTGATTCGAAACCAGCGGCTATCTCATTTCTAGCTTTGTGCTCATTTGGGATGCCCCTAGGTTGTCCTATAGCATCCATGTATACCCGTTTGTCAGGGGAATAATTTATTTTATGTCTGGTATGAGACTGTGTGCTCTGTGTTATACGCACCTGTTCGGCGCGCATCACACGGGCACATCGTCCCGTCCAATTTAATGGCAGAACCTGACGAAGTGGCTGCGTAGGGCCGCATGCCCACCATAAATCGGCCAGAGCCCGACCCTGTCCTCTAAACGCTCCTGGAGGAGGGGGTGTGTTCCCATCCACCAGAACATATATAGCAGAGCTGTTTGTCATATCCCATATCACACTACAATACTGGCGTGGGAATTTACCTTCTGTCGTGCTGTCATTTGTTCCATTTTTATTGTAACATTCTACCTTTTCTGTTCCAAAAACCCATCTCACGATGGTTTCCTGTACATTTGTTGTGGGCCAAATATGTTCCCTACTGCACACATCAGTGTTATTGTACTGCATTGCTCCCTGAGCCAATATGCAGGTGAATGGGCACATTCCAACTTTATTAGTACAGTTTAGTATACATGAACATTTTCCAGTCTTTGTCATATTTAACTGTATTGTTCTATTTACAATGGTACCACACTCTGCCGTGATATTTTTCACATTACAGTTCTTGTCACACCGTTCATCTGTTGTCCCATACCACTTTGAACAGGTTGTAGAGTTGTATGGGAGGGGGACAATCCAGAAATCCGGTTGGTGTCCTGCACATATGACACAGTCACCTTGCCCCTTGGTCTCCCTCATTGCAGTGTGGTTCGCCCACTGCCACCACTGGTTGTCAGATGCTCGGTCCCACAGTGACTCGGGGCTCGATCGCTGAGTGTGATTAGTAGCGCCGTCACTTTTATCTCTCATGTTGTATGCTGTTACTGCTATTACTACTATTACTAGTGCAGACATAATCCAAAAGAAAATGCGGCACTTGTCTCCCGGACCAAATGGTCCCGGAATCTGACGGCCACCCACTGACCGGCCCCTCAGCTGGAATTTAAGTTGCATCTTCTCTTCTTTTGAACAGCTTGCAGTGGCTCGCGTGGACCCAGGAAGAGCGCTCTGCTACTCGCACAGCAGTCGTCGTAGTTAGTAGTATCTGGTACGGTCCTCGGTATCGGGGCTCGGACCACTTCTTCCGCTGGAAATCCTTCACCACCACCCAATCACCTGGCTTCAGCTGATGATGTGATGTCGTCTCACCTACTGGTTGGGCTGCTTGTACCTGTTTGGAAACAGATCGCAGTGCTTTACTCAATTCAACACAGTATTGCAGCATGCTTTCTTCCACCATGGTGAGATCGGTGATGCCTGCCGGTGCCGCCACTCCAGTCTTCATTGGTCTGCCTGTTAAAATCTCATGGGGAGATAAACCAGTTACTCTATCTTGTGTGGACCTCATTGACATACGCACGATAGGGAGGACGGTCACCCAATCCAAACCTGTCTCCAATCCTGCTTTAACCAATTTGTTTTTGACCACTCCATTTGCTCGTTCCACTGCACCAGCACTGGCCGGGTGATACGCACAGTGGAAATGCATGTCCATGGAGTAAAATGCGGTCAGTGCTTTCATCAGATTATTCTTAAAATGTGACCCTTGGTCAGAAGATAATCTTTTCGGTATCCCCCATCGTGGGATAATTTCTCTGATTAGTATCTTTGCAACTGCTGTTGCGTCCGCATGCTTGCAGGGAAAAACCTCTATCCACTTAGAGAACATGTCTATTATTACCAAACAATACTTCTGTCCTCTACACGGCGTTAGTTCAATGAAATCCATCATTAAGTACTCAAATGGTGCCTGTGCTGCTGGCTGAGCGCCAGCAGTAGTCTTCACAGGTACTCCAGGGTTATTGCAGGCACAAATAACACACCTAGAACAAAAATTTTTTGAGTGAGTTGTGTATGAGCATGTCCCTAGATCCCAGTCCTGTTCCATCATTGTTACCATCCCTCCTTTTGACACATGTGTTTTCCCATGTGTCAACTTTAAATAATATGGAACCAGACTTAGGGGAAGGAAAGGTTTTCCTGTAAGTGCTCCCACCCACAGACCATCAACTTGCCGTCCCTTTATTTTCCATTTGGCCTTTTCCGTTTTATTAGCTGCTGCTTGGCAGTCTTGCAAAGTGTGTTGTGGGGTTTCTGCATCTATGTGGGCCAGCTGTAGTGAGGTATGTGCTGGCGCATGTGCGGCCGCTTTTGCAGCCGCATCAGCAGCAGTATTTCCCTTTTCTACCTGTGAGTCACCTTTCGTGTGTGCGGCACATTTACAGATTGCTACCGCTGCCGGCAGTTGTATAGCTGTTAATAGATTTTCTACCAGCTTCCCATTTTGTATTAGTTTCCCTGCACTTGTTAGGAACCCTCTGTGTTTCCAGATTGTGCCAAAATCGTGTGCTACTCCAAATGCGTACCTGCTGTCAGTGTAGATATTAACACTTTTTCCTTTCCCTAAACAACAAGCCCTTGTTAATGCGAATAATTCTGCCGCCTGAGCAGACAAATGTCCTGGCAGGCGGGCTGACTCACAAATTTTGTGATCATCTACAATTGAGTAGCCCACATAGCTCTCCCCTGTCTTTGAGTCTTTGGATGCTGAGCCATCTACATAGAATTCATGATCGGCATTAAGCATAGGGTCGGTGGTTAGATCAGGTCTGGGTGTGAGCACTTGTTCTAATACTGCCACGCAGTCATGTGGGTCACCATCAGCTTCTGTTGGGAGCAAATTGGCAGGGTTAAGAACAGTGCAACGCTGTACAGTAACATTTGAGAGAGCAGTTAGTATGTGTTGGAAATGTAACATGCGTGCGGCTGACAGATGGGCTGTTTTCTGTTTTAATAGAATTTCCGCCACCGCATGTGGAACCAACACTGTTAGTGGGCGGAATGCCACTAACGGTACAGCTGCTTCTAGGCGACTGAACCCATACATCCGGGTAAACCCCTCATAACAGAGTCTAATCTGGTTGAGTAATATGCGATGGGGCGTTTTTTCCCCCCATGTTCTTGTAACAGCACTGCAGACATGTAGCCTTCCTTCTCCTGTACAGCTAGAGTGTAAACTTTTTCCGGGTTAGGCGTTCCCAGTGTTGGAGCCAATTGCGACTGTTTTTTTAAGTCTACGAAAGCAACTTCGGCCTCCGGCGTCCAAATTATGTTATCTCTTAACTCTAGATTCTTTCCGTGTATCAGGTCCTGTAATGGTTGTGCTCTTTCAGCATAGTCCAATATCCAACATCTACAGTATCCTGTCATTCCTAAAAAGGACATCATTTGCTTTTTAGTTTTAGGACGGGGAATTTTGAGAATCGCCTCGATTCTCTCGATTCCCAGCGTTCGTCCTGCAATGGACACATTGTGTCCTAAATAGCGCACCTCTTCCTGCACTATTTGTAATTTGGTCTTTTTTATCTTGTTCCCCTTGTCTGCTAGGAAACAGAGGAGTGCCTTTGTGTCCTCTACACATCTTTCCTCTGTGTCCGAACAGACTAACAAATCATCTACATATTGCACCAATGTGCTTCCTCGGGGGAAAGAGAAATGTTCTAAACATTCGCCAAGCGCGCTGGAGTAGGCTGCCGGGCTTTCAACATATCCCTGCGGCATTCTAGTCCATGTGTATTGTTTTCCCTTAAATGTAAAGGCAAACCAATACTGTGAGTCCTGGGCCACAGGTATACTAAAAAATGCATTTGCTAGATCGATCACAGTAAACCACTTGGCTGTACTAGGAATTTGTGATAAAACAGTTATGGGATTGGGCACTATCGGGGCTCTAGGAATTACGGCTGCATTTACTGCTCGTAAATCTTGTACGAATCTCCAAGATCCATCTGGTTTCTTTACAGGTAAAATAGGAGTATTGCATGGAGATCCACTACACGGCACAATTATCCCTTCATTCAGTAAGGAGTGAAAAACTGGAGTAATACCTTCCTCTGCCTCTTTTCGCAAGGGGTATTGTTTCTTACAGGGTCTAAAAGAGGATTTTGGGCAGACTTCCAACGGCGCAGCTCCTTTAAGGAGCCCAGCCGTTGCTTTATCTGTAGTCCAGAGTTTATCTGGGACTTGGCTTAATAACACTTCTCTGCTGCCATTTAGGAAGAACAGTGGCTGCGGCCTTTGTGGCCCAGCTTTCCCTCTCCAATGTGCTGGGGTTACACATATCGTATGTGTCATCATTAGGCGATAAACACGGGCTGTGGGGGAATACTGATATTCCTCTTGACCCACTTCTGGCGCCGTTTCCCAATCTGTTATTGCCTTGCACATCTTTATCCATGCGCCTAAATCGCGCCACTGCCATTCAGCACTTTTCTCAATGGAAATATGAGGGTAGCTCTCATGTACTCTGTACAACAGCTTTTGGCGTTTTGTTAGGCTTACTGAAAGTGCTGTAGCTCTTTCTCCTACATATAGCCAATCAGTCGAGATAGTGTCATTCCCCAATTCCTCCCAAAGATCCCAATCCAGCTTTTCCTCCACTGCCATTGTTATATGTAGCCGCTCTGGAGACATTTCTTCTCCCGGAGCGGCACGTACCTTGTGTCTCCTAAAAAGCACCCCTTGTTTTACTTCCTTTGCAACCCTGCTATCCATGAATTCCCACACTGTGATCCATGCAGACTCTCCCTTTTCACTTCTTTGTTTTATTATCAAATCTTTATCTCTTCCGTGTATTGCAATACCGAATACTCTGATTAGGTCCCTTCCCAGTAAGTTTACTGGACAGGCATGTGAGAAAAGAAAAGCATGTTTTGTCACTTTACCCTTACTCTTTACAGATAGTGGTTCTGTAAACTGCTCATATACTGTGCTTCCCCCTGCATTTACTGTGTGCATCCCTTTTCCCCATAATGTGAGCATGTTTGTTCCCCATGTTTTTGCACTTAACACAGATACCCCCGCCCCTGTATCGACCATGAAATCAACGGTTTTACCATCAATATTCAATTGCCAAATTGGTAAATCTGTTTCAGTACACTGCACATACATTATATTGGACTCACCCTCCTGCCGCATCCTCCATCCGCCTTCCCCCTCCTCCCGTCATTCTTCATCATTCTCAAATTGTTCTGGATTGTGAACCGCGCCATCTCCTTTAGGGGCATGGTTCCACTGCTTCTTGTCTGGACACTCCCTTGCCCAATGTCCTTCTTTTCCGCAAACAAAACAGCCCTCATTCTCCGTTTTGCCCCGTCCTCTGCCTCTTCCTCTTCCTCTGCCTCTTCCTCGGCCACGACCTTTTTGTTCTTGATCATGCTTCTTTCCTTCAGTCTCCAACTGTTTCACCTGGAGGTCGCTCAGGTGGACCATCTGGAGGTGCTGCCGTTTCTTTTCCTTATCCCTTTTTTCTTTTTCATTGTTCTCAGCATGATGTGCATGGCGTCGCACTTCGTCTAGGCGGGCGTGTTGCCAACCTATCAGCGAGCTCTGCACAGCTTGGCGTAAAGGTGCCCTCAGTCCGTTTAGGAAGTGCTGTGTCAGATAGGATTCATAGGGAGTAAGGTCCCCTCCTGGAAAAGGATCCGGTTTTTCCAGTCCGCCATGCAATTCCATAACTTCCTGTAATCTTCCTTCAAAATCATCCACGGACTCGTCCGGTTTCTGGGACGTTCTTGTTAATTTCCCAGTGTTCAAATGAGTGGGAAACACCGTCCCTAGGGCAAGTTCCAGCGCTGTCATTTGTAGCAAATACGCGCACCCAGCGGCTTCCCCGTATGCTATTGCGGGATCAAACGGTTGGGCCGCGAGGGGGAGGCCTACCGGGTTCCCAGCTATGGCTCGGACTTTAGCCCATTTCAACTTTAGGTGCATTCTCAGGATGCTCTCCAAATCCGAGCTGCTTGGTCTAGCGCATTTGACCACCTCTATCAGTTTTGCAAAGAATGTCCTCCCCCCTGTGTGTTCGGGGTTTGGCAGGTCTCCACAGATGCTCTTTAGTTCATCCCTGCTGTATGGCCGGTACACTAAAAGCACTGCTTGTTGTCCTGCCGGATCCGGACATTCTATCATTGGCATTTGGAACTGACTGGTTTGAGGGGGAGAGGTAGTCCAAGTCAGGGGATCTGTCTGATCCCATCGGTCAAAGGTACTGTCCTGTAATCCTTGTAGTCCGTGGGTCCTTTCCCACTGCTCAGCGGCGTGCCCCGCACAGACTGGTTCTCCTGCTACCGAGTAACACACTCCTGTCTGGTGGCAATGTGGGACCGAGCATGGAAACTGGCGTTGTTGTGGGTGGAATTGACGCCCAGAACGTGTCCCGCTCTCATTGTCCCATAGTGTGATACGTGGTCCGACAGCTGGGCTCAGGGTTGGAGGGAGCGCTGGAAACGTTCCCCCTTGGTGGCGAGGAGGTGAGGGCAGAGTCAAGGTGGGTGCCGTCGGTGCAACGGGGTCGGGAGGCGCGATGAAGACAGGTTCTTCTGGGGGAGGCGGACGGGATGGCGTGCAGTCGAGATCCTCGTCCAGTTCAGTAGATTTTTTCAGCATGTTGAGGGATGGATAAACAGAGGATACAGGGGTTTTAGGAATTGGTGCAGTATAAGCAGGTGGTTTAGTATGTTTGTTCGCACGTTTATCTCTATTCCTTTCCTCTCTTTCCCTCCGTGATTTTGCTTCTATTTCCCATAACTCAAACTCTCCAAAATCACCTTTTCTGCATGGATGCCTTTTCTTTTTACATTCTGACATACTCTTTTTCACTTCTCCTAACCTTGCTTCAGAAAAACTGCCATTTTCTGGAAACCCATGCATGTGCCATATTTTTATACCTTTTGTGGCTCTATCGCCATGTGAATTCCACATCAACTGTAGTGGTCCCCTGTAATGCCCTTTACCCTTACCACAACTGTTTCCCATTTTTACAACTAGGTTAGATTTTATCTATACTTACTTTTTCTCTTAAGATTTTCCGGTCCCAGACCGTCACGTGTTCTTTGTGGATTTTCCGGTCCCAGACCGTCACCCTCGTCAGGGCATAAACGCGCCCTGTGCTATTCCACAGTCCGTTCAAAAATCCACCTTCGTTGCTGTCCAGGATACCGCTCAGTTCGTCCTCCCACTTTTATTCGGATCTCGTATCGCTCCTCAAGTCCGGCGAAGGCGTCTTTTTTCCCTTCTGGTCCCGGACCGTCTTTAGGGGACTGCCCCTTCCTCCGAACGAGAGAAACGAGTTAGAGACCGTGCCGACTACGCCAAGTTACTGTCAGGGAAATTTCCCTATCTTGTGGGTTTGTGAACTTCTTCTGAAGTATCCCGTGAAAACTACTCGAGTTTTATACAAAGTACAAACTGAGAGTCTTTCAAACAGCAAGGAAGTTTTCCTTTAACAAGCTTTATTACTGCAGCAACAAACAGGGAGAGATGTATCACATACAGCTGCGTAGCATACACTCTAACAAAGGAATACTGTCCTTCTGTAGTTATATTCTACTTAATGCAGCAAAAGCCATCCAATCATAAGCGAATAATGTCTCAATACTCCTCCATTCCTTTATCTACAGAATGTGCCTTTTGCAACATTCTGTTTACTGAACAGGACTTTCTGTTCTAGTTTCACATGCATAAGCTCCTTTCACCAGACCCCCCTTTATGACTAACAGGTTTTGTCTGATTGTGTCAAAACCTTCCAGTAAACATGTGATCATACATTTTGGATAATAAACACCTCTATTTAATAGCTTTAATCATTGAGTAATGCATAGATTTAATTTTCTCTAACACCTGGATGGGGTGATTAGGTGGCCAGAGGGTAGCGGAGTGGAGCAGTTTGGCAGGAATGTAAGGTTTGATAATGATTGGTTGTTGATCAATGATGGTTGTGTCTGATTGGATGCAGGCTCAGGGTGCGGCTCGCTTTGGGCAAAGCAAGCTGGGATTGAATTGGCAGACAAAGCCAGTCCTGAACAGTGACCTGCTGATCCGGGAGGTGCAGAAGTACCCCGACCTTTATGACGTGAGCTTTGGCTCCTACAAGGACAATGCCAAGAAAGACATCATATGGAGGTGCATCGCAAAAATGCTCCAGGTCTCTGGTGAGCAGTGTGCAACGTGCATTTACACACACACGTGCATTTACACACACACACGCATTTACACACACGCGCACATTTACACACACACGCGCATTTACACACACACGCGCATTTACAAACACACACGCACACGCACATGTACACACACACACACACGCGCGCATTTACACAGACACACGCATTTACACACACACACACACACGCACAGATGCAAAAATGCTCCAAGTCTCTGGTGAGCAGTGTGCAACGCGCATTTACACACACACACACACACACACACACACACACACACACACACACACACACACCCCCGCTCACTTGTACTAAAACATACACCCACTCACATGCACAAACACACAAACACACGTGCAGAAATACGAGTGCTTCTCCAATAAGTGTGGGCAATAATGGAGTAGAGTGGACCGCAGACATGCCAGCTATTTTTAAAAATCTTCATTGATACTTCTCCAAGGCTTCTCAAAGTCAAAGTAAGTTTCTGATATTTAATATTTTCTTGTGGAACCTCAATGTCATTGTCTCGTTTGCACTGTCAATACTGCAACCTAAAGCTGCTACCACATGTTCATGATTATTGTATTGATATGGTTGAACGGAGTACTTGATAATCAACTAGCTAGCTAGCTACTTAGCGTTGCACCGATACTGTCTCTCATGCCTAGCTAGCTAGCTAGTTAGCTATCAATGTTGTGATTGATCAGTCAGAATGGGTTTACGCGCCCAAAGACGATTTCTCCTTAATGCAAGTTTTTACGAGAATCAATAGCAAATGTGAGCATGGCACCACTTAAAAGGAGAAACAGCTTTAACGCGGGGGACGGACAACCAGATATAAACGTTTGTGTCTGATGTTCATGATGTGCTAATATTTAGCAAAGGTCCGAGAGGATTGCTAAAGACCTTGCTAGAGCTGCAAAGTAATACCAGGTGTCTTTATTTTTTTCCTTCAGTGGCAATGCTTAAGAAATAAATAAACTACTCCCTGTCGCTCTAATTGAATTTAATCTAATGTAAATTAATGAGATCTAATATTTCTATTTAATGTTTTAACTTTGTCACTGAGGTTACATTGTTAAAGATGCTCTAAATTGTGAAATTCTAAATTGTGGCATAATAGGTTACACGTCTTATTTTTATGCGATAAATGCAGCATGTGAAGTCATCCGCCTTGTGATAATTTCGTTAAAAGCCTATACAGAGCGCATCCTGCGATATCAGAGCGCATCCTGCGATATCCGACCGCGCTCGTATGCCACCGCGTGCCGCATCTGTTTACAGGTTTTTCGGTGCGTACCACCACGCCTGAAAATAATTCTAGGGGAAACACTAAAGATATATACTTATAGATATACACCCACACACCCGCTCACATGCACTAATACACACACACACACACACACACACACACACACACACCCACACCCACACGCACAGACTAACATGGAAATGCTCACTTACACTAAAGGCCATTTCAGATTGAGGGCCTAAGCAGTTTGACCATCTCGGCACGTCACTGGATTTTATTCTGAATTTATTCATTCTTATGTTTTAAACTGTTTCAAATTTTTGTAGGCCATCAATGGAAGCTCTGTTAGGTAGTAGAGAGATGTGGGAGGACTGCTGCTGGTTACATATATGATCAGTGTTGCCAGATTCCAGGGATTTCATTCTCCCAAATTATAACTAAAAATCCCTCATATATCATTGACTGTGTAAAATTGTGTTGTAACATTGTATGCAACAAAAACAAACAGTCACAAAACAATAACCGTGGAGCTTATATATATATATATGTAGCTTAAAGCTTTGGCTTTTTAAACAAGTAAATTAATTCCTTCATTTTGCTGTCAGCATCCTTCTCCAAGCCAAAGTATTTCCAAACTTCGGACCTTACCCTCTTTGGGGGAGGGGCTCCGTTGTTTCTGATAATGTTATCTCCTGCTGCGGCGATGTATGACCTCCGCCATCCGCCGTGGTACAAATGAAAACTGCTATGTCACGGCGCCTAATGAGTGCTAAATAATAAAGAGCTCCTCCCGATGTCCATAGTCTGGTAATAATGAGTGCTAAATAATAAAGAGCTCCTCCCGATGTCCATAGTCTGGTAATAATGAGTGCTAAAGAATAAAGAGCTCCTCTCTATGTCCATAGTTTGTTAATTACTCTTCTTCTTTGGTTTTATAGCCGGTTGACCAACGCTCACGTGTAACAGCCAATTAAATTAGTTTATGACTATTAAATAACCGTCGATGTTTTTCCGCAGAGATGTATCGTTATATCGACTCATCCCCAGTGTTAGTAGTTAGGTTAGTATATGTTTACGCAGTTAGGTTAGTATACGTTTACGTAGTTAGCTTAGTATACGTTTACGTAGTTAGCTTAGTATACGTTTACGTAGTTAGCTTAGTATACGTTTACGTAGTTAGGTTAGTATACGTTTACGCAGTTAGGTTAGTATACGTTTACATAGTTAGGTTAGTATACGTTTACGTCGTTAGCTTAGTATACGTTTACGTCGTTAGCTTAGTATACGTTTACGTAGTTAGGTTAGTATACGTTTACGTAGTTAGGTTAGTATACGTTTACGTAGTTAGGTTAGTATACGTTTACGTAGTTAGGTTAGTATAC
Organism: Ilyophis sp. 1 JC-2022; assembly: GCA_022702515.1. Lineage (NCBI taxonomy): Eukaryota > Metazoa > Chordata > Actinopteri > Anguilliformes > Synaphobranchidae > Ilyophis > Ilyophis sp. 1 JC-2022. The sequence continues at coordinate 4,300,877 of CM040395.1, read as the reverse complement.
GTTTACGTAGTTAGGTTAGTATACGTTTACGTAGTTAGGTTAGTATACGTTTACGTAGTTAGGTTAGTATACGTTTACGTAGTTAGGTTAGTATACGTTTACGTAGTTAGGTTAGTATACGTTTACGTAGTTAGGTTAGTATACGTTTACGTAGTTAGCTTAGTATACGTTTACGTAGTTAGCTTAGTATACGTTTACGTAGTTAGGTTAGTATACGTTTACGTAGTTAGGTTAGTATACGTTTACGTAGTTAGGTTAGTATACGTTTACGTAGTTAGGTTAGTATACGTTTACGTAGTTAGTATACGTTTACGTAGTTAGGTTCGTATACGTTCACGTAGTTAGGTTCGTATACGTTCACGTAGTTAGGTTAGTATACGTTTACGTAGTTACGCTAGTATACGTTTACGTAGTTACGCTAGTATACGTTTACGCAGTTACGTTAGTATACGTGTACGTAGTTACGTTAGTATACGTAGTTACGCTAGTATACTTAGTTGCATTAGTATTACGTTTATTAATGATTAAATGCACATAATTTAATTTTTAGTGGAAGAATGCAAGCTGAAATGGAAAGCGCTCCGAGACACGTATGTGCGCACCCTGAAAAAATCGCTCCAGCTCAGTGCGTCAGGGGTCAGCAGCCAACGGGAGTGGAAGTACTCACAGGCCATGTCCTTTTTACTTCCTTATATTCAGCTCAGGAGGTGAGTGGGCACCATGGGAATTGTATTTTTTTGTTGTGATTGCAGAACGTATATATTACATTATACATTACATTTGGCAGACGCTTTTATCTAAAGCCATGTACAATGAGTGCATACCGAAGGTCATTGAAACGACTACAAACGGGTCCAATAACGTACAGTTCTATCATAAAGTAGCAGCTATCCGTAGACATAAACATAAAGTCCCATAAATATAGTAATATATGAACCTGTATGATAAAAAGCCACTCACAAATACTATGAAACGCCTGGACTTTTGAAGTAGTATGAAAACAAAATTATTTTTACGCTTTTTTTTTTGATGCTCTGAAAACTTGGTAGCAGCAATGGGCCTCATTCCCCAGTCAGTCTACAAACAAATTTGTTCTTCAGACTTTGTTTAAAACGGTTTTACAAACATTTTGGGATTAATTGATGTTTGCGTTCTGAGCTTCTGTTCTACCCAAAAAACATTGGTGAATGGCAGAATGTTTTAAAGAAGGTCTTAAGAACATATTTGTTTGTAGAATGGTTGGTGAATGAGGCCCAATGTTATGTATGTTTTATATTAATTTGTGAAAACTTTTAAAATGTATTTAATTTATTTTTTATAAATATATATTTTCAGCTCCGCTTCAGTGCCTCAGGGGGAAGCTGGGTTGGAGGAGGCGACTCAGCGTAAAACCCCACCTGCATCTGGGAAAGAGAAAGTCCTGAGACTGGCCCAGTCGCCACAAGACCCGCCAGCACCGCCAAGGCCAGCCCATCAACCGGCCCAGCCGCGCGCCTCTGCCTATCGCCAAAGTGTCGCGGCGAAAAGAAAACGGGCCCGGGACGTGGACGAGCGGCTGCTGGAGATCCTCGCGAACCCGACGGCGCCGAGCCGAACGCCTGACGACGTTGAACTCTTTGCGCAGAGCCTCGTTCCGCTCATTAAAAGGCTGAACAACAGAAACCAAATGCGGGCCAAGGTCAAAATCCTGAATCTCCTGGGTGACCTCGAATTTCAGCAGGAGCAGGAGACGTCTCAGACGCAACAGAGGTTTCCCCCGCCAGTCATAACGTCTTCCCGTAGCCACAGTCCTGTAGACCGAGCCTATACACACAGCCTGGGTACCCCAGACCCCTATACCAGGCCACGGTCTCGTCCCAGTGCACTGGATTCTTGTGATCCACAGGATTCACCCCATAACTGTATGCACTCACCGATCCACACTCAAATTGCCCCCGATTCATGTTTAACACCAATCCCATCCACCCAAATTGCCCCTGACCAAAACTGCACATCCAGGCCTCTTGCACCGTGTCGCCAAGAACCCAACTCCAGACCGGGTTCCACCACCAGCATTCTGGATGAGTGGACTTCATCCCCACGCCCGGCAACACCAACCCCAGAGGATCCACACAACAGTAGTCTTTAAACCACTCAGGCCCCGTTCACACTGCAGCTAAATACGGTATGGCAAAGATCAACAAAAAGCTGCCTCCATCGGAGACCACGTTTACACCTGCGCGTTAATTTAAACACCTGATTTACCTTCGGAGCAGTTACAGATTTACTGACAGAGCTGTAAATGCCAGAGCGAGTCGTGTCACTCGTTCGTACTCGTAAGTGTGTGAACGGACACAACATGAGCGACTCCGGTTAATAAGTTTGGTTGTCCAGCCCCAACATACAATTGTGAACGGGGTCTCAGTTACATTGTATGTAGTTCTGCATGCAAATTAAAGTGTGGGATTTGTATACTGCATCTTTTTTCAGAGTTTTTTCATGCTTGTACTTTGCTCATATATTTTTTTAATACAATTTTAAAAAAAACAATTGTTTCAATATTTTGTGTTATTCATTCTGTTTTATGCAAGAACAAAAAAATACAACAAACGGTGATTTAAATAAATGGGTACCTATAATGCAACGGCCAGGCTTTGATGGGGCTCAATGGGATTTCTTCAGTTGGTCTTCTGTTTGAGGAGACAGAAGGTGGTCCGTTTGTTCTCCGCTCATTCTGAAATATGTCTCGTCTGTCCACGTCCAGGCACAGCTCGGCTACCTGTTGGGGCATGTGAGATGAATCATAAAGGGCCAAAATCATTGAGATACTGTTTTCTGAAAATAACCTTTTGACAACCATGAGCCATTTATTTTCCCTCAACAAATGCCTTAAAAGCCTACATATAAAACACAGAATGTTGTCTTCTATTGTTATAAATGAACAGGTAAGAGAACTGTCCTTTCCGCACTGCTTTTGGTAATGCATTTCATAGCATGAACAGTTCACGTGTTTTTGTGTAGTACACTGTATATGTTAGTACAATAGCTTGTACAGTGCATAATTTAAAGGTTAATGAGGAAAGGGAACTAAAAATCGAAATTAAAAACAAAGCTAATTGCGTAGTTTTTCTTTTATCGTCCAGTTCATTATTTTAGATTAGCGATCAGAAGATTTTGGCGCCTTCGCTCACCAAATGAAATCTCCTTGCTCTCTTCTCCGAGTATTTAGGGGGTGAACCCACATCCTTCTCCTCTGGCGCTTGCGTCAATCCATCTCCAGTCCTCGAAAAAAAAAATACATTTTTAAAATAAAATTATAGCCATTAATGAAATGACAACGGAGTAGCTTCAAAAGTTAACGAGACAAGTGCTTTCTGGACGATTTCGTAGGATTCACATTTTAGTGTAGCCTACAAATTCCAACACTTGCCAAGGGAAACTAGTGGATTTATTATAAATATGTAGCTTGGTAAGTTATTTGTTTATTGTATTTTTTGTAGGTTACTGGATAAAAGCTACTTCAATGTATTTTAATAACTTTTCAGAGGAATGTACTCTGGGTATGAAATGATCTTTTTTCACCCACTGGCCAGAGTGGTTTGTGAATTCAAAAAATAATCACCAGCCATTTTCAACATTTTGCCAGCCACAATACCTTTTACAATATAACACAACCTGATTCATTACCAGCCACATTACCTTTTACAATATAACAGAACCTGGTTCATTACCAGCCACATTACCTTTTACAATATAACAGAACCTGGTTCATTACCAGCCACATTACCTTTTACAATATAACAGAACCTGGTTCATTACCAGCCACATTACCTTTTACAATATAACAGAACCTGATTCATTACCAGCCACATTACCTTTTACAATATAACACAACCTGGTTCATTACCAGCCACATTACCTTTTACAATATAACAGAACCTGATTCATTACCAGCCACATTACCTTTTACAATATAACACAACCTGGTTCATTACCAGCCACATTACCTTTTACAATATAACACAACCTGGTTTATTACCAGCCACATTACCTTTTACAATATAACAGAACCTGGTTCATTACCAGCCACATTACCTTTTACAATATAACAGAACCTGATTCATTACCAGCCACATTACCTTTTACAATATAACAGAACCTGATTCATTACCAGCCACATTACCTTTTACAATATAACAGAACCTGATTCATTACCAGCCACATTACCTTTTACAATATAACAGAACCTGATTCATTACCAGCCACATTACCTTTTACAATATAACAGAACCTGATTCATTACCAGCCACATTACCTTTTACAATATAACACAACCTGGTTCATTACCAGCCACATTACCTTTTACAATATAACAGAACCTGGTTCATTACCAGCCACATTACCTTTTACAATATAACACAACCTGATTCATTACCAGCCACATTACCTTTTACAATATAACAGAACCTGGTTCATTACCAGCCACATTACCTTTTACAATATAACAGAACCTGGTTCATTACCAGCCACATTACCTTTTACAATATAACATAACCTGATTCATTACCAGCCACATTACCTTTTACAATATAACACAACCTGGTTCATTACCAGCCACATTACCTTTTACAATATAACAGAACCTGGTTCATTACCAGCCACATTACCTTTTACAATATAACAGAACCTGATTCATTACCAGCCACATTACCTTTTACAATATAACAGAACCTGGTTCATTACCAGCCACATTACCTTTTACAATATAACACAACCTGGTTCATTACCAGCCACATTACCTTTTACAATATAACAGAACCTGATTCATTACCAGCCACATTACCTTTTACAATATAACAGAACCTGGTTCATTACCAGCCACATTACCTTTTACAATATAACAGAATCTGGTTCATTACCAGCCACATTACCTTTTACAATATAACACAACCTGATTCATTACCAGCCACATTACCTTTTACAATATAACACAACCTGGTTCATTACCAGCCACATTACCTTTTACAATATAACAGAACCTGGTTCATTACCAGCCACATTACCTTTTACAATATAACAGAACCTGGTTCATTACCAGCCACATTACCTTTTACAATATAACAGAACCTGATTCATTACCAGCCACATCACCTTTTACAATATAACACAACCTGGTTCATTACCAGCCACATTACCTTTTACAATATAACACAATGTGATTCATTACCAGCCACATTACCTTTTACAATATAACAGAACCTGATTCATTACCAGCCACATTACCTTTTACAATGTAACACAACCTGATTCATTACCAGCCACATCACCTTTTACAATATAACACAACCTGGTTCATTACCAGCCACATTACCTTTTACAATATAACACAATGTGATTCATTACCAGCCACATTACCTTTTACAATATAACAGAACCTGATTCATTACCAGCCACATCACCTTTTACAATATAACACAACCTGGTTCATTACCAGCCACATTACCTTTTACAATATAACACAATGTGATTCATTACCAGCCACATTACCTTTTACAATATAACAGAACCTGATTCATTGCCAGCCACATCACCTTTTACAATATAACACAACCTGGTTCATTACCAGCCACATTACCTTTTACAATATAACACAACCTGGTTCATTACCAGCCACATTACCTTTTACAATATAACAGAACCTGGTTCATTACCAGCCACATTACCTTTTACAATATAACACAACCTGGTTCATTACCAGCCACATTACCTTTTACAATATAACACAATGTGATTCATTACCAGCCACATCACCTTTTACAATATAACAGAACCTGATTCATTACCAGCCACATCACCTTTTACAATATAACAGAACCTGATTCATTACCAGCCACATCACCTTTTACAATATAACAGAACCTGATTCATTACCAGCCACATTACCTTTTACAATATAACACAACCTGACTCATTACCAGCCACATTACCTTTTACAATATAACAGAACCTGGTTCATTACCAGCCACATTACCTTTTACAATATAACACAACCTGATTCATTACCAGCCACATTACCTTTTACAATATAACACAACCTGGTTCATTACCAGCCACATTACCTTTTACAATATAACACAATGTGATTCATTACCAGCCACATTACCTTTTACAATATAACAGAACCTGATTCATTACCAGCCACATCACCTTTTACAATATAACACAACCTGGTTCATTACCAGCCACATTACCTTTTACAATATAACACAACCTGGTTCATTACCAGCCACATTACCTTTTACAATATAACAGAACCTGGTTCATTACCAGCCACATTACCTTTTACAATATAACAGAACCTGGTTCATTACCAGCCACATCACCTTTTACAATATAACACAACCTGGTTCATTACCAGCCACATTACCTTTTACAATATAACAGAACCTGATTCATTACCAGCCACATCACCTTTTACAATATAACACAACCTGGTTCATTACCAGCCACATTACCTTTTACAATATAACAGAACCTGGTTCATTACCAGCCACATTACCTTTTACAATATAACAGAACCTGATTCATTACCAGCCACATCACCTTTTACAATATAACACAACCTGGTTCATTACCAGCCACATTACCTTTTACAATATAACACAACCTGGTTCATTACCAGCCACATTACCTTTTACAATATAACAGAACCTGGTTCATTACCAGCCACATTACCTTTTACAATATAACAGAACCTGGTTCATTACCAGCCACATTACCTTTTACAATATAACAGAACCTGATTCATTACCAGCCACATTACCTTTTACAATATAACAGAACCTGGTTCATTACCAGCCACATTACCTTTTACAATATAACAGAACCTGGTTCATTACCAGCCACATTACCTTTTACAATATAACAGAACCTGATTCATTACCAGCCACATCACCTTTTACAATATAACACAACCTGGTTCATTACCAGCCACATTACCTTTTACAATATAACACAACCTGGTTCATTACCAGCCACATTACCTTTTACAATATAACAGAACCTGATTCATTACCAGCCACATTACCTTTTACAATATAACACAACCTGGTTCATTACCAGCCACATTACCTTTTACAATATAACAGAACCTGATTCATTACCAGCCACATTACCTTTTACAATATAACACAACCTGACTCATTACCAGCCACATTACCTTTTACAATATAACAGAACCTGATTCATTACCAGCCACATTACCTTTTACAATATAACACAACCTGGTTCATTACCAGCCACATCACCTTTTACAATATAACACAACCTGATTCATTACCAGCCACATTACCTTTTACAATATAACACAATGTGATTCATTACCAGCCACATTACCTTTTACAATATAACAGAACCTGATTCATTACCAGCCACATTACCTTTTACAATATAACACAATGTGATTCATTACCAGCCACATTACCTTTTACAATATAACAGAACCTGATTCATTACCAGCCACATTACCTTTTACAATATAACACAATGTGATTCATTACCAGCCACATTACCTTTTACAATATAACACAACCTGATTCATTACCAGCCACATTACCTTTTACAATATAACACAACCTGGTTCATTACCAGCCACATTACCTTTTACAATATAACACAACCTGATTCATTACCAGCCACATTACCTTTTACAATATAACACAATGTGATTCATTACCAGCCACATTACCTTTTACAATATAACAGAACCTGATTCATTACCAGCCACATCACCTTTTACAATATAACAGAACCTGGTTCATTACCAGCCACATTACCTTTTACAATATAACACAACCTGGTTCATTACCAGCCACATTACCTTTTACAATATAACACAACCTGGTTCATTACCAGCCACATTACCTTTTACAATATAACACAACCTGATTCATTACCAGCCACATTACCTTTTACAATATAACAGAACCTGATTCATTACCAGCCACATCACCTTTTACAATATAACACAACCTGGTTCATTACCAGCCACATTACCTTTTACAATATAACACAACCTGATTCATTACCAGCCACATTACCTTTTACAATATAACACAACCTGATTCATTACCAGCCACATTACCTTTTACAATATAACACAACCTGATTCATTACCAGCCACATTACCTTTTACAATATAACAGAACCTGGTTCATTACCAGCTACATCACCTTTTACAATATAACAGAACCTGGTTCATTACCAGCTACATCACCTTTTACAATATAACAGAACCTGATTCATTACCAGCCACATCACCTTTTACAATATAACAGAACCTGGTTCATTACCAGCCACATCACCTTTTACAATATAACACAACCTGGTTTATTACCAGCCACATTACCTTTTACAATATAACACAACCTGATTCATTACCAGCCACATTACCTTTTACAATATAACAGAACCTGGTTCATTACCAGCCACATCACCTTTTACAATATAACAGAACCTGGTTCATTACCAGCCACATCACCTTTTACAATATAACACAACCTGGTTCATTACCAGCCACATTACCTTTTACAATATAACACAACCTGACTCATTACCAGCCACATTACCTTTTACAATATAACACAACCTGACTCATTACCAGCCACATTACCTTTTACAATATAACAGAACCTGGTTCATTACCAGCTACATCACCTTTTACAATATAACAGAACCTGATTCATTACCAGCCACATCACCTTTTACAATATAACAGAACCTGGTTCATTACCAGCCACATTACCTTTTACAATATAACAGAACCTGATTCATTACCAGCCACATCACCTTTTACAATATAACACAACCTGGTTCATTACCAGCCACATTACCTTTTACAATATAACACAACCTGACTCATTACCAGCCACATTACCTTTTACAATATAACAGAACCTGGTTCATTACCAGCTACATCACCTTTTACAATATAACAGAACCTGATTCATTACCAGCCACATCACCTTTTACAATATAACAGAACCTGGTTCATTACCAGCCACATCACCTTTTACAATATAACACAACCTGGTTCATTACCAGCCACATTACCTTTTACAATATAACACAACCTGACTCATTACCAGCCACATTACCTTTTACAATATAACAGAACCTGGTTCATTACCAGCTACATCACCTTTTACAATATAACAGAACCTGATTCATTACCAGCCACATCACCTTTTACAATATAACAGAACCTGGTTCATTACCAGCCACATCACCTTTTACAATATAACACAACCTGGTTTATTACCAGCCACATTACCTTTTACAATATAACACAACCTGGTTTATTACCAGCCACATTACCTTTTACAATATAACACAACCTGACTCATTACCAGCCACATTACCTTTTACAATATAACAGAACCTGATTCATTACCAGCCACATCACCTTTTACAATATAACACAACCTGGTTCATTACCAGCCACATTACCTTTTACAATATAACAGAACCTGATTCATTACCAGCCACATCACCTTTTACAATATAACACAACCTGGTTCATTACCAGCCACATTACCTTTTACAATATAACACAACCTGGTTCATTACCAGCCACATTACCTTTTACAATATAACAGAACCTGGTTCATTACCAGCTACATCACCTTTTACAATATAACAGAACCTGATTCATTACCAGCCACATTACCTTTTACAATATAACACAACCTGATTCATTACCAGCCACATTACCTTTTACAATATAACAGAACCTGGTTCATTACCAGCTACATCACCTTTTACAATATAACAGAACCTGATTCATTACCAGCCACATCACCTTTTACAATATAACAGAACCTGGTTCATTACCAGCCACATTACCTTTTACAATATAACAGAACCTGATTCATTACCAGCCACGTTACCTTTTACAATATAACAGAACCTGGTTCATTACCAGCTACATCACCTTTTACAATATAACAGAACCTGATTCATTACCAGCCACATCACCTTTTACAATATAACAGAACCTGGTTCATTACCAGCCACATTACCTTTTACAATATAACAGAACCTGGTTCATTACCAGCTACATCACCTTTTACAATATAACAGAACCTGATTCATTACCAGCTACATCACCTTTTACAATATAACACAACCTGACTCATTACCAGCCACATCACCTTTTACAATATAACACAACCTGGTTCATTACCAGCCACATTACCTTTTACAATATAACAGAACCTGATTCATTACCAGCCACATTACCTTTTACAATATAACACAACCTGATTCATTACCAGCCACATTACCTTTTACAATATAACACAACCTGGTTCATTACCAGCCACATTACCTTTTACAATATAACACAACCTGACTCATTACCAGCCACATCACCTTTTACAATATAACACAACCTGGTTCATTACCAGCCACATTACCTTTTACAATATAACAGAACCTGGTTTATTACCAGCTACATCACCTTTTACAATATAACACAACCTGGTTCATTACCAGCCACATTACCTTTTACAATATAACACAACCTGGTTCATTACCAGCCACATTACCTTTTACAATATAACAGAACCTGGTTTATTACCAGCTACATCACCTTTTACAATATAACACAACCTGGTTCATTACCAGCCACATTACCTTTTACAATATAACAGAACCTGACTCATTACCAGCTACATCACCTTTTACAATATAACACAACCTGATTCATTACCAGCCACATTACCTTTTACAATATAACACAACCTGGTTCATTACCAGCCACATTACCTTTTACAATATAACAGAACCTGACTCATTACCAGCTACATCACCTTTTACAATATAACACAACCTGATTCATTACCAGCCACATTACCTTTTACAATATAACACAACCTGGTTCATTACCAGCCACATTACCTTTTACAATATAACAGAACCTGATTCATTACCAGCCACATCACCTTTTACAATATAACACAACCTGGTTCATTACCAGCCACATCACCTTTTACAATATAACACAACCTGGTTCATTACCAGCCACATTACCTTTTACAATATAACAGAACCTGGTTCATTACCAGCCACATCACCTTTTACAATATAACACAACCTGGTTCATTACCAGCCACATTACCTTTTACAATATAACACAACCTGACTCATTACCAGCCACATCACCTTTTACAATATAACACAACCTGGTTCATTACCAGCCACATTACCTTTTACAATATAACAGAACCTGGTTTATTACCAGCTACATCACCTTTTACAATATAACACAACCTGGTTCATTACCAGCCACATTACCTTTTACAATATAACAGAACCTGGTTTATTACCAGCCACGTTACCTTTTACAATATAACACAACCTGATTCATTACCAGCCACATTACCTTTTACAATATAACACAACCTGGTTCATTACCAGCCACATTACCTTTTACAATATAACAGAACCTGACTCATTACCAGCTACATCACCTTTTACAATATAACACAACCTGATTCATTACCAGCCACATTACCTTTTACAATATAACAGAACCTGACTCATTACCAGCTACATCACCTTTTACAATATAACACAACCTGATTCATTACCAGCTACATCACCTTTTACAATATAACACAACCTGGTTCATTACCAGCCACATTACCTTTTACAATATAACAGAACCTGACTCATTACCAGCTACATCACCTTTTACAATATAACACAACCTGATTCATTACCAGCCACATTACCTTTTACAATATAACACAACCTGGTTCATTACCAGCCACATTACCTTTTACAATATAACAGAACCTGACTCATTACCAGCTACATCACCTTTTACAATATAACACAACCTGATTCATTACCAGCTACATCACCTTTTACAATATAACACAACCTGGTTCATTACCAGCCACATTACCTTTTACAATATAACAGAACCTGACTCATTACCAGCTACATCACCTTTTACAATATAACACAACCTGATTCATTACCAGCCACATTACCTTTTACAATATAACACAACCTGGTTCATTACCAGCCACATTACCTTTTACAATATAACAGAACCTGACTCATTACCAGCTACATCACCTTTTACAATATAACACAACCTGATTCATTACCAGCCACATTACCTTTTACAATATAACACAACCTGGTTCATTACCAGCCACATTACCTTTTACAATATAACAGAACCTGATTCATTACCAGCCACATCACCTTTTACAATATAACACAACCTGGTTCATTACCAGCCACATTACCTTTTACAATATAACACAACCTGGTTCATTACCAGCCACATTACCTTTTACAATATAACACAACCTGGTTCATTACCAGCCACATTACCTTTTACAATATAACAGAACCTGATTCATTACCAGCTACATCACCTTTTACAATATAACAGAACCTGATTCATTACCAGCTACATCACCTTTTACAATATAACACAACCTGACTCATTACCAGCCACATCACCTTTTACAATATAACACAACCTGGTTCATTACCAGCCACATTACCTTTTACAATATAACAGAACCTGGTTTATTACCAGCTACATCACCTTTTACAATATAACACAACCTGGTTCATTACCAGCCACATTACCTTTTACAATATAACACAACCTGGTTCATTACCAGCCACATTACCTTTTACAATATAACAGAACCTGATTCATTACCAGCCACATCACCTTTTACAATATAACACAACCTGGTTCATTACCAGCCACATTACCTTTTACAATATAACACAACCTGGTTCATTACCAGCCACATTACCTTTTACAATATAACAGAACCTGACTCATTACCAGCTACATTACCTTTTACAATATAACACAACCTGATTCATTACCAGCTACATTACCTTTTACAATATAACACAACCTGATTCATTACCAGCTACATTACCTTTTACAATATAACACAACCTGGTTCATTACCAGCCACATTACCTTTTACAATATAACACAACCTGGTTCATTACCAGCCACATTACCTTTTACAATATAACAGAACCTGATTCATTACCAGCCACATCACCTTTTACAATATAACACAACCTGGTTCATTACCAGCCACATTACCTTTTACAATATAACACAACCTGGTTCATTACCAGCCACATTACCTTTTACAATATAACACAACCTGGTTCATTACCAGCCACATTACCTTTTACAATATAACAGAACCTGGTTCATTACCAGCTACATCACCTTTTACAATATAACAGAACCTGATTCATTACCAGCTACATCACCTTTTACAATATAACAGAACCTGGTTCATTACCAGCCACATTACCTTTTACAATATAACAGAACCTGATTCATTACCAGCTACATCACCTTTTACAATATAACAGAACCTGATTCATTACCAGCTACATCACCTTTTACAATATAACAGAACCTGATTCATTACCAGCCACATTACCTTTTACAATATAACATAACCTGACTCATTACCAGCTACATCACCTTTTACAATATAACAGAACCTGATTCATTACCAGCTACATCACCTTTTACAATATAACAGAACCTGATTCATTACCAGCCACATTACCTTTTACAATATAACATAACCTGACTCATTACCAGCTACATCACCTTTTACAATATAACAGAACCTGATTCATTACCAGCTACATCACCTTTTACAATATAACAGAACCTGATTCATTACCAGCTACATCACCTTTTACAATATAACAGAACCTGATTCATTACCAGCTACATCACCTTTTACAATATAACAGAACCTGATTCATTACCAGCTACATCACCTTTTACAATATAACAGAACCTGATTCATTACCAGCCACATTACCTTTTACAATATAACATAACCTGACTCATTACCAGCTACATCACCTTTTACAATATAACAGAACCTGATTCATTACCAGCTACATCACCTTTTACAATATAACAGAACCTGATTCATTACCAGCCACATTACCTTTTACAATATAACATAACCTGACTCATTACCAGCTACATCACCTTTTACAATATAACAGAACCTGATTCATTACCAGCCACATTACCTTTTACAATATAACACAACCTGGTTCATTACCAGCCACATTACCTTTTACAATATAACAGAACCTGGTTCATTACCAGCTACATCACCTTTTACAATATAACAGAACCTGATTCATTACCAGCTACATCACCTTTTACAATATAACAGAACCTGGTTCATTACCAGCCACATTACCTTTTACAATATAACAGAACCTGATTCATTACCAGCCACATTACCTTTTACAATATAACATAACCTGACTCATTACCAGCTACATCACCTTTTACAATATAACACAACCTGGTTCATTACCAGCCACATTACCTTTTACAATATAACATAACCTGACTCATTACCAGCTACATCACCTTTTACAATATAACATAACCTGATTCATTACCAGCTACATTACCTTTTACAATATAACACAACCTGGTTCATTACCAGCCACATTACCTTTTACAATATAACATAACCTGATTCATTACCAGCCACATTACCTTTTACAATATAACACAACCTGGTTCATTACCAGCCACATTACCTTTTACAATATAACACAACCTGGTTCATTACCAGCCACATTACCTTTTACAATATAACATAACCTGATTCATTACCAGCTACATTACCTTTTACAATATAACATAACCTGACTCATTACCAGCTACATCACCTTTTACAATATAACACAACCTGGTTCATTACCAGCCACATTACCTTTTACAATATAACATAACCTGATTCATTACCAGCTACATTACCTTTTACAATATAACACAACCTGGTTCATTACCAGCCACATTACCTTTTACAATATAACATAACCTGATTCATTACCAGCTACATCACCTTTTACAATATAACACAACCTGGTTCATTACCAGCCACATTACCTTTTACAATATAACATAACCTGATTCATTACCAGCTACATCACCTTTTACAATATAACACAACCTGGTTCATTACCAGCCACATTACCTTTTACAATATAACATAACCTGACTCATTACCAGCTACATCACCTTTTACAATATAACACAACCTGATTCATTACCAGCCACATTACCTTTTACAATATAACATAACCTGACTCATTACCAGCTACATCACCTTTTACAATATAACATAACCTGATTCATTACCAGCTACATCACCTTTTACAATATAACACAACCTGATTCATTACCAGCCACATTACCTTTTACAATATAACATAACCTGACTCATTACCAGCTACATCACCTTTTACAATATAACACAACCTGATTCATTACCAGCCACATTACCTTTTACAATATAACATAACCTGACTCATTACCAGCTACATCACCTTTTACAATATAACACAACCTGATTCATTACCAGCCACATTACCTTTTACAATATAACATAACCTGACTCATTACCAGCTACATCACCTTTTACAATATAACATAACCTGATTCATTACCAGCTACATCACCTTTTACAATATAACACAACCTGATTCATTACCAGCCACATTACCTTTTACAATATAACATAACCTGACTCATTACCAGCTACATCACCTTTTACAATATAACATAACCTGATTCATTACCAGCTACATCACCTTTTACAATATAACACAACCTGATTCATTACCAGCCACATTACCTTTTACAATATAACATAACCTGACTCATTACCAGCTACATCACCTTTTACAATATAACACAACCTGACTCATTACCAGCCACATTACCTTTTACAATATAACATAACCTGACTCATTACCAGCTACATCACCTTTTACAATATAACACAACCTGATTCATTACCAGCCACATCACCTTTTACAATATAACACAACCTGATTCATTACCAGCCACATTACCTTTTACAATATAACACAACCTGATTCATTACCAGCCACATCACCTTTTACAATATAACACAACCTGATTCATTACCAGCCACATTACCTTTTACAATATAACACAACCTGATTCATTACCAGCCACATTACCTTTTACAATATAACACAACCTGGTTCATTACCAGCCACATTACCTTTTACAATATAACACAACCTGATTCATTACCAGCCACATTACCTTTTACTATATAACACAACCTGACTCATTACCAGCCACATTACCTTTTACAATATAACAGAACCTGATTCATTACCAGCCACATTACCTTTTACAATATAACACAACCTGATTCATTACCAGCCACATTACCTTTTACTATATAACACAACCTGACTCATTACCAGCCACATTACCTTTTACAATATAACACAACCTGATTCATTACCAGCCACATTACCTTTTACTATATAACACAACCTGATTCATTACCAGCCACATTACCTTTTACAATATAACACAACCTGGTTCATTACCAGCCACATTACCTTTTACAATATAACACAACCTGGTTCATTACCAGCCACATTACCTTTTACAATATAACACAACCTGGTTCATTACCAGCCACATTACCTTTTACAATATAACAGAACCTGGTTCATTACCAGCCACATTACCTTTTACAATATAACACAACCTGGTTCATTACCAGCCACATCACCTTTTACAATATAACACAACCTGATTCATTACCAGCCACATCACCTTTTACAATATAACAGAACCTGGTTCATTACCAGCCACATTACCTTTTACAATATAACACAACCTGGTTCATTACCAGCCACATTACCTTTTACAATATAACAGAACCTGGTTCATTACCAGCCACATTACCTTTTACAATATAACAGAACCTGGTTCATTACCAGCCACATTACCTTTTACAATATAACACAACCTGATTCATTACCAGCCACATTACCTTTTACAATATAACAGAACCTGGTTCATTACCAGCCACATTACCTTTTACAATATAACACAACCTGATTCATTACCAGCCACATTACCTTTTACAATATAACACAACCTGATTCATTACCAGCCACATTACCTTTTACAATATAACACAACCTGGTTCATTACCAGCCACATTACCTTTTACAATATAACACGACCTGATTCATCACCAGCCACATCACCTTTTACAATATAACACAACCTGATTCATTACCAGCCACATTACCTTTTACAATATAACACAACCTGGTTCATTACCAGCCACATTACCTTTTACAATATAACACAACCTGATTCATTACCAGCCACATTACCTTTTACAATATAACACAACCTGATTCATTACCAGCCACATTACCTTTTACAATATAACACAACCTGATTCATTACCAGCCACATTACCTTTTACAATATAACACAACCTGATTCATTACCAGCCACATTACCTTTTACAATATAACACAACCTGATTCATTACCAGCCACATTACCTTTTACAATATAACAGAACCTGGTTCATTACCAGCCACATTACCTTTTACAATATAACACAACCTGATTCATTACCAGCCACATTACCTTTTACAATATAACACAACCTGATTCATTACCAGCCACATTACCTTTTACAATATAACACAACCTGATTCATTACCAGCCACATTACCTTTTACTATATAACACAACCTGACTCATTACCAGCCACATTACCTTTTACAATATAACACAACCTGATTCATTACCAGCCACATTACCTTTTACAATATAACACAACCTGATTCATTACCAGCCACATTACCTTTTACAATATAACACAACCTGATTCATTACCAGCCACATTACCTTTTACTATATAACAGAACCTGACTCATTACCAGCCACATCACCTTTTACAATATAACACAACCTGATTCATTACCAGCCACATTACCTTTTACAATATAACAGAACCTGATTCATTACCAGCCACATTACCTTTTACAATATAACACAACCTGATTCATTACCAGCCACATTACCTTTTACTATATAACACAACCTGACTCATTACCAGCCACATTACCTTTTACAATATAACACAACCTGGTTCATTACCAGCCACATTACCTTTTACAATATAACACAACCTGATTCATTACCAGCCACATTACCTTTTACAATATAACACAACCTGGTTCATTACCAGCCACATTACCTTTTACAATATAACACAACCTGATTCATTACCAGCTACATCACCTTTTACAATATAACAGAACCTGGTTCATTACCAGCCACATCACCTTTTACAATATAACACAACCTGATTCATTACCAGCCACATTACCTTTTACAATATAACACAACCTGGTTCATTACCAGCCACATTACCTTTTACAATATAACACAACCTGATTCATTACCAGCTACATCACCTTTTACAATATAACAGAACCTGGTTCATTACCAGCCACATTACCTTTTACAATATAACACAACCTGATTCATTACCAGCCACATTACCTTTTACAATATAACACAACCTGATTCATTACCAGCCACATTACCTTTTACAATATAACAGAACCTGGTTCATTACCAGCCACATTACCTTTTACAATATAACAGAACCTGATTCATTACCAGCCACATTACCTTTTACAATATAACACAACCTGATTCATTACCAGCCACATTACCTTTTACTATATAACAGAACCTGACTCATTACCAGCCACATCACCTTTTACAATATAACACAACCTGATTCATTACCAGCCACATTACCTTTTACAATATAACAGAACCTGATTCATTACCAGCCACATTACCTTTTACAATATAACACAACCTGATTCATTACCAGCCACATCACCTTTTACAATATAACACAACCTGATTCATTACCAGCCACATTACCTTTTACAATATAACACAACCTGGTTCATTACCAGCCACATTACCTTTTACAATATAACACAACCTGGTTCATTACCAGCCACATTACCTTTTACAATATAACAGAACCTGGTTCATTACCAGCCACATTACCTTTTACAATATAACAGAACCTGATTCATTACCAGCCACATTACCTTTTACAATATAACAGAACCTGGTTCATTACCAGCCACATTACCTTTTACAATATAACACAACCTGGTTCATTACCAGCCACATTACCTTTTACAATATAACACAACCTGGTTCATTACCAGCTACATCACCTTTTACAATATAACAGAACCTGGTTCATTACCAGCCACATTACCTTTTACAATATAACACAACCTGGTTCATTACCAGCCACATTACCTTTTACAATATAACACAACCTGGTTCATTACCAGCCACATTACCTTTTACAATATAACACAACCTGATTCATTACCAGCCACATTACCTTTTACAATATAACACAACCTGATTCATTACCAGCCACATTACCTTTTACAATATAACACAACCTGATTCATTACCAGCCACATCACCTTTTACAATATAACACAACCTGATTCATTACCAGCCACATCACCTTTTACAATATAACACAACCTGGTTCATTACCAGCCACATTACCTTTTACAATATAACACAACCTGATTCATTACCAGCCACATTACCTTTTACAATATAACACAACCTGGTTCATTACCAGCCACATCACCTTTTACAATATAACACAACCTGGTTCATTACCAGCCACATCACCTTTTACAATATAACACAACCTGGTTCATTACCAGCCACATTACCTTTTACAATATAACAGAACCTGGTTCATTACCAGCCACATTACCTTTTACAATATAACAGAACCTGGTTCATTACCAGCCACATTACCTTTTACAATATAACACAACCTGGTTCATTACCAGCCACATTACCTTTTACAATATAACACAACCTGGTTCATTACCAGCCACATTACCTTTTACAATATAACAGAACCTGGTTCATTACCAGCCACATCACCTTTTACAATATAACACAACCTGATTCATTACCAGCCACATCACCTTTTACAATATAACACAACCTGATTCATCACCAGCCACATTACCTTTTACAATATAACACAACCTGATTCATTACCAGCCACATTACCTTTTACAATATAACACAACCTGATTCATTACCAGCCACATCACCTTTTACAATATAACACAACCTGATTCATTACCAGCCACATTACCTTTTACAATATAACACAACCTGGTTCATTACCAGCCACATTACCTTTTACAATATAACACAACCTGGTTCATTACCAGCCACATCACCTTTTACAATATAACACAACCTGATTCATTACCAGCCACATTACCTTTTACAATATAACACAACCTGGTTCATTACCAGCCACATCACCTTTTACAATATAACACAACCTGATTCATTACCAGCCACATTACCTTTTACAATATAACACAACCTGGTTCATTACCAGCCACATTACCTTTTACAATATAACACAACCTGGTTCATTACCAGCTACATCACCTTTTACAATATAACAGAACCTGGTTCATTACCAGCCACATTACCTTTTACAATATAACACAACCTGGTTCATTACCAGCCACATTACCTTTTACAATATAACACAACCTGGTTCATTACCAGCCACATTACCTTTTACAATATAACACAACCTGATTCATTACCAGCCACATTACCTTTTACAATATAACACAACCTGATTCATTACCAGCCACATTACCTTTTACAATATAACACAACCTGATTCATTACCAGCCACATCACCTTTTACAATATAACACAACCTGATTCATTACCAGCCACATCACCTTTTACAATATAACACAACCTGGTTCATTACCAGCCACATTACCTTTTACAATATAACACAACCTGATTCATTACCAGCCACATTACCTTTTACAATATAACACAACCTGGTTCATTACCAGCCACATCACCTTTTACAATATAACACAACCTGGTTACCAGCCACATCACCTTTTACAATATAACACAACCTGGTTCATTACCAGCCACATTACCTTTTACAATATAACACAACCTGATTCATTACCAGCCACATTACCTTTTACAATATAACACAACCTGGTTCATTACCAGCCACATTACCTTTTACAATATAACACAACCTGGTTCATTACCAGCCACATTACCTTTTACAATATAACACAACCTGGTTCATTACCAGCCACATTACCTTTTACAATATAACACAACCTGGTTCATTACCAGCCACATCACCTTTTACAATATAACAGAACCTGATTCATTACCAGCCACATCACCTTTTACAATATAACACAACCTGGATTCATTACCAGCCACATTACCTTTTACAATAGAACACAACCTGATTCATTACCCGCCCCATTACCTTTTACAATATAACACAACCTGTTTCATTACCAGCCACATCACCTTTTACAATATAACACAACCTGGTTCATTACCAGCCACATCACCTTTTACAATATAACACAACCTGATTCATTACCAGCCACATTACCTTTTACAATATAACACAACCTGATTCATTACCAGCCACATTACCTTTTACAATATAACACAACCTGGTTCATTACCAGCCACATTACCTTTTACAATATAACACAACCTGGTTCATTACCAGCCACATTACCTTTTACAATATAACACAACCTGGTTCATTACCAGCCACATTACCTTTTACAATATAACACAACCTGGTTCATTACCAGCCACATTACCTTTTACAATATAACACAACCTGGTTCATTACCAGCCACATTACCTTTTACAATATAACACAACCTGATTCATTACCAGCCACATTACCTTTTACAATATAACACAACCTGATTCATTACCAGCCACATTACCTTTTACAATATAACACAACCTGGTTCATTACCAGCCACATCACCTTTTACAATATAACACAACCTGATTCATTACCAGCCACATTACCTTTTACAATATAACACAACCTGATTCATTACCAGCCACATTACCTTTTACAATATAACACAACCTGGTTCATTACCAGCCACATTACCTTTTACAATATAACACAACCTGATTCATTACCAGCCACATTACCTTTTACAATATAACACAACCTGGTTCATTACCAGCCACATCACCTTTTACAATATAACAGAACCTGGTTCATTACCAGCCACATTACCTTTTACAATATAACACAACCTGGTTCATTACCAGCTACATCACCTTTTACAATATAACAGAACCTGGTTCATTACCAGCCACATCACCTTTTACAATATAACACAACCTGATTCATTACCAGCCACATTACCTTTTACAATATAACAGAACCTGGTTCATTACCAGCCACATTACCTTTTACAATATAACACAACCTGATTCATTACCAGCCACATTACCTTTTACAATATAACACAACCTGGTTCATTACCAGCCACATCACCTTTTACAATATAACAGAACCTGGTTCATTACCAGCCACATTACCTTTTACAATATAACAGAACCTGGTTCATTACCAGCCACATCACCTTTTACAATATAACACAACCTGGTTCATTACCAGCCACATCACCTTTTACAATATAACACAACCTGGTTCATTACCAGCCACATTACCTTTTACAATATAACACAACCTGGTTCATTACCAGCCACATTACCTTTTACAATATAACACAACCTGGTTCATTACCAGCCACATTACCTTTTACAATATAACACAACCTGGTTCATTACCAGCCACATCACCTTTTACAATATAACAGAACCTGGTTCATTACCAGCCACATCACCTTTTACAATATAACAGAACCTGGTTCATTACCAGCCACATTACCTTTTACAATATAACACAACCTGGTTCATTACCAGCCACATTACCTTTTACAATATAACAGAACCTGGTTCATTACCAGCCACATTACCTTTTACAATATAACACAAACTGGTTCATTACCAGCCACATTACCTTTTACAATATAACAGAACCTGGTTCATTACCAGCCACATTACCTTTTACAATATAACAGAACCTGGTTCATTACCAGCCACATTACCTTTTACAATATAACACAACCTGGTTCATTACCAGCCACATTACCTTTTACAATATAACAGAACCTGGTTCATTACCAGCCACATTACCTTTTACAATATAACACAAACTGGTTCATTACCAGCCACATTACCTTTTACAATATAACAGAACCTGGTTCATTACCAGCCACATTACCTTTTACAATATAACAGAACCTGGTTCATTACCAGCCACATTACCTTTTACAATATAACAGAACCTGGTTCATTACCAGCCACATTACCTTTTACAATATAACACAACCTGGTTCATTACCAGCCACATTACCTTTTACAATATAACAGAACCTGGTTCATTACCAGCCACATTACCTTTTACAATATAACAGAACCTGGTTCATTACCAGCCACATTACCTTTTACAATATAACAGAACCTGGTTCATTACCAGCCACATTACCTTTTACAATATAACAGAACCTGGTTCATTACCAGCCACATTACCTTTTACAATATAACACAACCTGGTTCATTACCAGCCACATTACCTTTTACAATATAACAGAACCTGGTTCATTACCAGCCACATTACCTTTTACAATATAACAGAACCTGGTTCATTACCAGCCACATTACCTTTTACAATATAACAGAACCTGGTTCATTACCAGCCACATTACCTTTTACAATATAACAGAACCTGGTTCATTACCAGCCACATTACCTTTTACAATATAACAGAACCTGGTTCATTACCAGCCACATTACCTTTTACAATATAACAGAACCTGGTTCATTACCAGCCACATTACCTTTTACAATATAACAGAACCTGGTTCATTACCAGCCACATTACCTTTTACAATATAACAGAACCTGGTTCATTACCAGCCACATTACCTTTTACAATATAACAGAACCTGATTCATTACCAGCCACATTACCTTTTACAATATAACAGAACCTGGTTCATTACCAGCCACATTACCTTTTACAATATAACAGAACCTGGTTCATTACCAGCCACATTACCTTTTACAATATAACAGAACCTGGTTCATTACCAGCCACATTACCTTTTACAATATAACAGAACCTGGTTCATTACCAGCCACATTACCTTTTACAATATAACAGAACCTGATTCATTACCAGCCACATTACCTTTTACAATATAACACAACCTGATTCATTACCAGCCACATTACCTTTTACAATATAACACAACCTGATTCATTACCAGCCACATTACCTTTTACAATATAACAGAACCTGATTCATTACCAGCCACATTACCTTTTACAATATAACAGAACCTGGTTCATTACCAGCCACATTACCTTTTACAATATAACAGAACCTGATTCATTACCAGCCACATTACCTTTTACAATATAACAGAACCTGGTTCATTACCAGCCACATTACCTTTTACAATATAACAGAACCTGATTCATTACCAGCCACATTACCTTTTACAATATAACAGAACCTGGTTCATTACCAGCCACATTACCTTTTACAATATAACAGAACCTGATTCATTACCAGCCACATTACCTTTTACAATATAACAGAACCTGATTCATTACCAGCCACATTACCTTTTACAATATAACAGAACCTGGTTCATTACCAGCCACATTACCTTTTACAATATAACAGAACCTGATTCATTACCAGCCACATTACCTTTTACAATATAACAGAACCTGGTTCATTACCAGCCACATTACCTTTTACAATATAACACAACCTGATTCATTACCAGCCACATTACCTTTTACAATATAACAGAACCTGGTTCATTACCAGCCACATTACCTTTTACAATATAACAGAACCTGGTTCATTACCAGCCACATTACCTTTTACAATATAACAGAACCTGATTCATTACCAGCCACATTACCTTTTACAATATAACACAACCTGGTTCATTACCAGCCACATTACCTTTTACAATATAACACAACCTGATTCATTACCAGCCACATTACCTTTTACAATATAACACAACCTGGTTCATTACCAGCCACATTACCTTTTACAATATAACACAACCTGGTTCATTACCAGCCACATTACCTTTTACAATATAACACAACCTGGTTCATTACCAGCCACATTACCTTTTACAATATAACACAACCTGGTTCATTACCAGCCACATTACCTTTTACAATATAACAGAACCTGGTTCATTACCAGCCACATTACCTTTTACAATATAACACAACCTGGTTCATTACCAGCCACATTACCTTTTACAATATAACACAACCTGTTTCATTACCAGCCACATTACCTTTTACAATATAACACAACCTGGTTCATTACCAGCCACATTACCTTTTACAATATAACACAACCTGGTTCATTACCAGCCACATTACCTTTTACAATATAACACAACCTGGTTCATTACCAGCCACATTACCTTTTACAATATAACACAACCTGATTCATTACCAGCCACATTACCTTTTACAATATAACACAACCTGGTTCATTACCAGCCACATTACCTTTTACAATATAACAGAACCTGGTTCATTACCAGCCACATTACCTTTTACAATATAACACAACCTGGTTCATTACCAGCCACATTACCTTTTACAATATAACAACCTGGTTCATTACCAGCCACATTACCTTTTACAATATAACACAACCTGGTTCATTACCAGCCACATTACCTTTTACAATATAACACAACCTGATTCATTACCAGCCACATTACCTTTTACAATATAACACAACCTGATTCATTACCAGCCACATTACCTTTTACAATATAACACAACCTGGTTCATTACCAGCCACATTACCTTTTACAATATAACACAACCTGGTTCATTACCAGCCACATTACCTTTTACAATATAACACAACCTGATTCATTACCAGCCACATTACATTATACAATATAACAGAACCTCTTTTACAATATAACACAACCTGGTTCATTCCCAGCCACATTACCTTTTACAATATAACACAACCTGATTCATTACCAGCCACATTACCTTTTACAATATAACACAACCTGGTTTGTTTCCGGCTAAAGTGAAAATCAGAGCGGCTGCTAAAGTGAAAATCACACCAGCTGCAATCAAAATGTGACCAGCATTTGGCCGGTGTTAATTTCACACCCTGAATGTACTCACCCATTGTACACTACCTGTCAAGCAGACTGTCTACACCAAATGGAGCATGGAGGACAGGTATGGAGGTAGTCTCCAGCATTAAAAAGACGGTAGAGACTTGGCCGATTCTTCACCACTGAACAAAATCGAGACAAAAACAAACAAGAATACAATCCTGTGCGCGCTCTTGCAGCTGGTTGCTGCTTCACACACCATCGCTCTTAATGTGAATTGCAGTCGCATTCAATCTGAAATGGGCTTAACACGCAATGCATGCTAACACGCTTACACACGCGTGTGCTCACTCCGCCGCTTGCTTTATCTTTCAGAGGACGAGTGTAAGAACAGGTGGAAAACCCTGAGAGACACGTACGTGAAGAAACTGAAGCTGCAGCAAACAGGGGATTCCAGGGACGGCCTGAAGAAAGAGTGGAAGCACATGAGAGCCATGGCCTTCCTCTGCCCTCATATCTCCATCCGCAGGTGTGTGTGTGTGTTACAAAACGTAAGCTCTTTTAAGTGGCCGTGGATGAGAGTGTCCGCTAAATGTTTACATACGTGTAATTGAGTGCGTGTGTGTTGGTTTTGAAGTTATGGAGATGTGTCTTTGCCACTCGTCATTAAACAGGCTCTCTCTCTCTCCCTCCCTCTCAATCTCTCTCTCGCTCTCTCACTCACCCCCATCCCTCCGCCCTCTTCAGTACCCGGGTTCAGGTGGAGGGGTGTGACGGTCCAATGGAATCTGCTGCTTGTGCAATGGACATGGAGCCAGTAGATGATCAGAAGTCGGAGAGGAGCAGCGAGCTTGTGGCCACGCCCACACCGGAAACCCAGCCTGCTCCAGCGACAGAGTCGCCTTGGCCCAAGCCCCTGTGGGAGGCCAAGAGGAGGCGGAGCTCTCGCCCGCTGCATCACTCTGGTGACCTGGTGGACCAAGCCTTGCTCGAGATCCTGAGGCAGGCCCCGCCCGCCCATGCCGTCCAGGCCCCGCCCCCAATGCTGGACGACGTTGACCACTTCCTGCGCAGCCTGGCTCCGCAGCTGCGCCGGGTCGCCTCCCGTCACCAGACCCGGGTGCGAATCCGCATGCTCACCGTGCTGGAGGACTTCCTGTGCCTCCAGGAGAAAGGGGAGGAATGGCCAGACTCCGCCTCCCCATCGTCGCCCCGGCAACGGCCCTGCTCCCCTGCCCCGCCCCGCTACCACAGCCCCCCGGCCGACAGCTGTGACGGACCCGCCTCCCGGACCGGGTCTCTGGACACCTGGGACTCGGACCGCTCCCTGGCCCGGACCGGCCACAGCCCTGTACCCTCCTCTCAGGATCTGTCCCACTGAGAACCAGGAACTGGAACTAAGAACCATAACTAGAACCACAAATGTGAACCAGAAACATTGTCTGAAACTGAGACCAGAAACTGGAACCAGGAATCGGGCAAGAACCAGAACTGGAACTAAGAATTATAACTCGAACCACAAACGTGAACCAGAAACCAGATCCATCCGGAACTGAGACCAGAAACTTCTACCAGGAATTTGGAGCAAGAACCCAGAACAGGAACTAAGAACCATAACTAGAACCTCAATTTTGAACCAGAACTATCGACTGAAACTGAGACCAGAAACTAGAACCAGGAATCAGGAGCAAGAACCAGAACTGGAACTATGACCCATAACTAAGATCCAGAACCAACAACTGGAACTAAAACCAGAACCAGAAACTAGAACTGGAACCAGGCTGGAAGGGGAGCCCTTTGCTCATTCACTGCCTGATTGCCAGATAGACCGCAGTACCCTCTTTGTGCCTCTAGGTGGCAAAAAAGGCACAAAACTGGGGAGATGAACCAAAGCAGCTGTGATTTGCACATTTACATCACCTGTGCAGTGCCTATCCTGTTCTTCTGGCTCCCACAGCCTCCTGTAGTTATATCGTTTCTTTTAAACCTTTTGATCACTTGCTATCGTCAGCGGTGATAACCTGAAGCAGACGATATGTGCCATTAAAGTGTTGTTGCATGTCTCCTGACTGCTCTTTCCCTTCCATTCCTTCCATGCATACGCCCACACATACACATTCATGCACAGGCAGGCACAGGTAGACGCACTAACATAATATACATGCACAGACGCACATATGCATAAACACATTATTGCATGCACACGCACACGCACACATGCATGCACTGGGAATGGGAACGTGTAGTCGAGTAAACATGCTCTTGAGCTGTAATCAAGTAAGAAAAAATAAAAAAATCGGATAAAGTGTCTTCTTCCGCCCCTCTCACCAAAATATAGAATCACAGTATTGGCCTTGTTATATCTGTATCATTGGCAAAAGAGCTTAAGAGTGCGTCCCTTAACACCTGCTATGTGTTAAATAGCACATACTCAGACATATTTATTCAATGGAAATATTTTGTTAAAGGTAAAATATTTGTGTGAGGAGAAACCCAAGCACAGGCTTGTACATCTGGTGTCAGGCTGGATTATTTTCAATAAAGTATTACCAATATGTAGTACCAATGCAATGGTATATACAAGAATATGGATTTTTCAGGCTAAAATAATTTTAAAAATGCATTTATTTTCATGCCCTCAATAATGCAAAAAAACACACATTACCACTGGCTAATGCAACATCTATGAAGTTTACAAAGTGTCTACTATTTTATTTGCCTACACATCCATACATTTCAGGTCGATAAAAGTAAGAAAACTCGATTTTATCTTTAAGGGTTAATAATATTCTGCCCCAAGAAAGCAGCGTTCAGTACTTCCTGTCAGAAGATCTTCAGGGTACAGAGGAAATGATGTAAACGTCTAATTATACACATGACACTATAAAGCACTTCCTCACACGCGTAGCTACCGATGGACTAAGGATCCCTTTTTATTTGTTTTTGTCACCAATGTTTTTAAAAAGATGTTTTCCTCGCTCCATGCTGTCTCGATAGCATCACACAGTTCCTGCTGATTTTTCAGCCCCACACTCATGCTGCAAACCTCCCATCCCACTTCATCCCAAAGGTTCTCTATTGGATTGAGATCTGGGGACTGCAGGCCATTGGAGTGAACTGAAGTCACTGTCATGTTTGTGGAAGCAGCTTGAGATGTGTGCTTTGTGACAGGGCGCATTATTATGATGGAAGGTATTCATTTGAAAAAGCGTAGACTGTGGCTATAAAGAGACGCACATGGGAAGTAGCAATGCTTAGGGATGCTGTGGCATTCAAATAATATTCAATTGGTATTAAGGGGACTAATATGTGCCAACTGAACAGAGTAAAACTCTGAAACCTCCCAAATCTGGAACATTGACTGAAGTAAAAAGAGCTGTTATCCAGCTAACTAAGTAATCCTGATTCGTAGTATACCCCCCAGGTCTGTAGGCCTTATATATTGAGTTGCAGCCACATGATTCGCTGTTTGGAGGAGCAGGGGTACCTAATAAAATGGCCACTTATTTGCCATATACAGGTGCAGCTCAAAAAATTAGAATATCGTGAAAAAGTTCAATATATTTTTTTTTTAATATATATATTTTTATTGAATCACAGATGCAGTAAACAATACAACCAGAGAGTCACATTTTCATTTTTTGAATAACCCACACCCCTCCCACCCATCACAGAGACCTTTACATCATTATATCAACAGGTTAATATGCACAGAATGATGTAAGATAACACAGGGAGAAAAAAATAATAATAATAAATAAATAATAAATAAATAAATAAATAAATAAATAAATAAATAAATAAATAAATAAAATAAAGATACGTAACAACATAGAGTAACATAGATTGTTTGCTGCCTGCGTCTTCCTGTTCAACAGATCAGCCCATTGTTCCAGGACTAGCCTGAGTGTATGGAGTTATATCGAAAAAGGGGGGGGGGGGGGGGGGGGCCGGTGGACCGGGCGAATAGAGTCAGGGGGACATTTCAGTAGCAGGAAGTTTATCGACATAATCCAGTAGCAGTTTCCAGTGCGAGTAAAACTTCTCGGGACGGCCTCTAAGGCTAAATTTGATTTTCTCCAATTTCAGTAAAAATAATAAATCATGCAGCCAGGATTTAAAGGAAGGTGGCTGGGAGGATTTCCATAAAAGAAGAATCTTTCTGCGCGCAATCAAGGACGCAAAAGCTATAATATTTTCCTGCAAAGCTGTGGTTACAAGTTCATCAGGAGGCACACCAAATATAGCTATCTGCGGCGAAGGGCTAACAGGTATACCCAGTATGTCAGAGATAGACTTAAAAAAAGATTGCCAATAGTTAGACAATTTGGAGCACGTCCAGAACATGTGTGCCAGATTGCAGGGCGTCTGAGAGCATCTGTCGCAAGCTTCAGTAGTCTTGTCTGGATAAAGTTTGAAAAGTTTGTCTCTGCTATAGTGCAGTCTAAAAAGTACTTTAAATTGGATAACAGAAAGTCTGGCACAGCTCGAGGAGGAGTTAACAGCTTCCAATGCTTTTTTCCAGAGCGCATCAGAAATGTTCATCTGGAGTTCAGATTCCCAATCGTTCCTGCTCTTGTTTACAGATGAATAATTTGTTGGTGATAAGAGATTATAGAGAAATGAGACATGGCCTTTAGGCAAAGATTTAGCCTTCAGTACTAAGTCTATACCGCTGAGGAGAGGGGCTTGGGGGAACTGCGGAGAGTGGGTTCGTGCAAAATCACGAAGTTGGAAGAAGCGAAAAAAGTCTGTATTATCTAGCCTGAAAGCCGAACATAGTTGGTCGAAACCGGCGAACACTCCGTCTATGTATAAGTCACCCAAGCATCTCAGGCCTTTATTTCCCATAGTTGCAAAGCATGAGTCAATCCTGGCTGGCACAAATAAGTGGTTGTTACAAAGAGGTGTAGTTCGGGGAAGGGATAGCCATCCAAACCGTTTCCTGATTTGAGTCCAAATTTTTAATGTATTAGTTACTATGGGGTTAGATGTGAAATTTGCGAGAGAAAGGGGGAGGGTGCTACATACTTATGCCTGGAGGGATGTGGAGCATGAGTTAGCTTCTAACTGGCACCAGCTATGTTGCGGAGAGGTGAACCAGAGCAAAATCTTTTGTGCGTTAGCCGCCCAATAGTATCCAAGGAGGTTGGGCAAACCCAGGCCTCCCAATGATCTGCTTCTCTGGAGCAAGAATTTATTTGCTCTGGCCCGTTTACCTGCCCAAATGAATGTGGATATGATGCTATTGATAAGATTGAAAAATGACCGAGGTAGGTAGATTGGTAGGCATTGGAAGAGGTAAAGGTACCTTGGTAAAATATTCATTTTCACTGTTTGCACTCTACCCGCAAGAGACAGTGGTAAACGGTTCCATTTTTGAAGATCCTGTTTGACTGCTGCCGTCAGTACCCCGAAGTTTCGTTCTTTCAGTGTGCGCATAGATCGTGTGACCATTATTCCTAGGTATTTTATGCCCTCCACAGCGGTCTTAAATGGTATGAGGTGAGTTGGAATTTCTGTTGCCGATTGATTTATTGGGAAGCACTCACTTTTGGAGATATTCAATTTATATCCTGAGAATACACTGAAAGAGTCCAGGATCGATAGAATAGGTGGGAGGCTCAACAGGGGGTCTCTTACATACAGGAGTAGGTCATCGGCGTACAATGACACCCGATGCTCCTCTCCATGTCTCCTTATTCCTTTAAATCCCTCTTCTGATTTCAACGGCTCAATGGCAAGCGCGAATTAGTTCAATATTTTTTGTCACTCATTTCAGAAAGTGAAACTCATATATTATATAGATTCATTACACATAGAGTGAAATATTTCAAGCCTTTATTTCTTGTAATTTTGATGATTATGGCTTACAGCTAATGAAACCCAAAATTCAGTGTCTCATAAAATTAGAATATTTTGCTTTAACATATTTTTAAAGTATCATATTTAATATTTGGTCGCATATCCTTTGCATGCTGTTATTTCCTGAAGTCTGTGACCAATCAGAGGTTATAGTATCGCTTGTAACAGTACCTGAAAATAAGATATCGAGAGTCTTTTGATGTTGATTGGTCACAGACTTCAGGAAGTAACAGCATGCAAAGGATATGCGACCAAATATTAAATATGATACTTTAAAAATATGTTAAAGCAAAATATTCTAATTTTATGAGACACTGAATTTTGGGTTTCATTAGCTGTAAGCCATAATCATCAAAATTACAAGAAATAAAGGCTTGAAATATTTCACTCTATGTGTAATGAATCTATATAATATATGAGTTTCACTTTCTGAAATGAGTGACAAAAAGTATTGAACTTTTTCACGATATTCAAATTTTTTGAACTGCACCTGTATAGTGCATACACCACAGTAAATGAAAGCATAGGTAGGTCCAACTGATTGAAATACCTAGAATATGGGACATTTATTCTTTTAGGGCATATGTAGTTATTTCTGGCATAACGTGGCTTTAAGGGGGTAAATCGTCCTTCCATTGATGTAAAAAGTCTAAGAAGAATTAGCAGCTCATTTCGATACAGAGCTTGTTACTGTCTATGGTTGGAACAAAAAGCAGCATAGGCAGTGGGTCCCCAGGACCAGGGTTCAGAAGCACTGGGTTAAAGAATCTTAAACATGTGCAGGATACATGTGACCCCTGGCCTACAGGAAGTGATGCTGATTTTCAGGAGTTTCCCAGAGTCCTAGGAGAAACGAAAAGAGGCAGTTTGCAGAAAGCTGCCCTTTGTATCACACACACGCACACATGGCTCCTCTTCTTCTCCTCATCCTCACCACCCTCCTCCTGTCAGGTAAGACAGATACCTGCACATTCTGACATGTCTTTATATGACCTGAATAAGATCCTAAAATTCTGTTTTTTTGTGAGTGCATGCATACGTTTGCATGTGTCAGCATGTGAGTTTGAGTGTCTGTGTGTGAGAGAGAGAGAGAGAGAGAGCTAAGACATGATTTAAATTGCCCCGCAAATTCCTCTGAAAACTGCCAGAAGTAAGAATTTGGTGAACTCGGTCTGTGTAAATGAGCACCTTTTCCCCAAAGACCAGAACAGAGCACTCATACAGCTTCAATCTCACACGGAGAGGTACGTTCTGAGTCAAATGGACAGAACTGTAGTCTGTTACTTTTTAATAATTGAATCTGATTTATGTTGCCTTTCACTCTGTCCGGTTATTTAATTTTTTTTTACTTTAATGTAATGGCAAATCTGGAAACCATTCCTCTTTGTTTCTAATTATCTGCAGATGCTGGTTTTCAGTTTGTTCCCAAAGTATGTTATAGAAGAAGTGGGGAACAATAAGTTGTTTATATAAACCTCGATCAGTGGTTCTCAAACTCTGTTCTGGGGCCCCCCTGTGTATGCAGGTTTTTGTTATAACCACAGTTGCAATCACAGAATTTTAACAAGCTGTTAATTTTTTTTAATGAGGTGTTTTTCATGTTTATTTACCATCTTAAACCAAAATGGCTATGCATACCATGAATAATAAAAGTACAATATTGACATTGTGCTATACTGAAAACAATTACAAAAAGAGAGGTGTAAAATGTTTTAACTGATCAAATGAAGATGTGAGGTGAATCGATAGGGTCCTAATTGATGAAATTGTGGACACATGGCCACTAAAACTAATTTTAATTTTAATTTTAAAACTAACTTTAATTTGATCAGTTTCAAAAAATAACTCTTTTTTTTTTGTAATGGTTTGCAATATAGCGCAATAAGAACAAAGTGAACAAGGGACTCTTCATGGTATGTAGAGCTATTTCTGACAATTAGAGGGTAAATAATCCCTCTAAACATGAAATTAAGATAAATTAACATCTTGTTAAAATTCTGGGATTGCAATTGTGGTTGGAACGGAAACCGGCATACACAGAGGGTCCCCAGGATGACTGGCCTAGATTATGTCATTCTCTACCCAAGCAGATCAGAGAGGCTCCATCTATTGGAGATTTTAAAAAGCAACTAAAAACGCATCTTCTTAATTCTACCTACACCTCTGTTTTATATGTTCCTGTTTTTGTTTTATTGCTTTTAAAATTCATGTTGTTTTATAATTTAAACTGGTGTTTTCTTTTATCTGTTGCCTGATTATTTTATCATGTAAAATAGTTTTTTACTATTACAAAATAAAAAATAAAAAATTACTGCTTTTGTTGTTTTATAAGTTTTCTGTATGCACTTTGGGCTGCAAACATTGCGTGAAAGGTGCTGTATGAATAGATTATTATTATTGTGCATTTTTTGAGGGTTGTTTTAGTGAAGGCGTTGCAGCGTTTTGCTCCAGCGATCTGATCCCAGATCGGTTTCAAAATGAGATTTTAAATGGTAGTTGGACGGGTTTGGATACGGGCAAGCTTGCAGTCTCATGCATTTTAAAGACACATCACCACCACTATGTAACAGAGCTAAGGTATGACTGCTCCTAAATAGTTAGGATGGGTCAAATGCAGAGGACAAATTACCCCACGGGGTCAATAAAGTACAACTTAACTTAACTTAAAGCAGCCCATTACTACTTGCTTGAGCACTAGTGACTAGCATTCTTCTACAGCATTATATGAGTGTGTTTGTCTTCTGTACATTTGAGGAATATTCAGCACAGTCCATTCAGTTCATAAACAGGTGCTTTGTGAAAATATGAAGCCGTTGGAATGTGGTGAGTTTACATATTGTGGGTAGAACTCTCCAATTCCTCTTCAAAACCCCCCATACCCAGAGAACACACTGAAGGATCGCGTGCACAACCATAAAACGAAAAAGAGGATTTCCCATTTATGAAATTTGTGAAGTGAAAGTGGCAAAGTGCTTTAACCCTTTAAGATGTGAGATTGTGAATATGTGATTAGAGTGTTCTTGACTGAACATTCTAATGCTGATGTAACAATCGCTACTGGTAATTGAAAGAAATGGAGTTCTAGAACACTGACATAGAATTTTGGAAAAAAAACATTCCAAATAATCCTAAAGGGTTAAGAAATGAAAGAGTGTACAGGCATAGAAGTAAGGGGGAACTAGCACCAACACTTTACCAAGTGAGGACTTGCCTAGTGAAACCCTCTGGTGGAACACTCTGTAAAGGTGAAGAAAGCCTTCAGGCCCTGAAACGCACCGTTTGCAAAGTCGGTGTAAAGCACGCACTGCCCCCTGCTGGCCAGGTCCTAAAACGCACCATTTGTAAAGCCAGTGTCAAGCATGGACTATATTCCCTGCTTGTCAGGCTCTGGAAATGCGCCGTTTGTCAAGTTGCTGTAAGCAGAGACTGCCCACTGCTGGACGTTGCCTACATCGCAGCATCCAGTCTCACTGTATTGATTGTTCATACCTGATTGACTTGTTGATTGTTTATAGTGACTCGTTGTTCATTGTTCATACCTGATTGACTTGTTGATTGTTTATAGTGACTCGTTGTTCATTCCTGACTATGTTTATTAGCCATACTGAATCTTCGCCGATTGAGCATACTGAAATACAGTGTGTATCGGCCTCACCTGGTTGAGTTTGAGTCCTCTGCACCTCCTGCAGGTTCCCATGGAGATGTTTCCACGGTGAAAGACCTGACTTTGCTGGAAGGCCGATCGGTGACCGTACCCTGCCACTATGAGCCCCAGTACTCCCGCCACGTAAAGTACTGGTGCCGGGGGGCCGTTAGAAGCTTCTGCTCTAACCTGGCGCGCACGGACACGGCCCCCCCGGCTGACGGCAAGGTGTCCATCATCGACGACCCCGCCCAGCAGGTGTTCACCGTGACGATGAGCGATCTGCAGGAGGGGGACTCGGGCTGGTACTGGTGTGGGGTGGAGGTCGGTGATCTTTGGAGAACTGATGACGCTATGTCTGTCCACATCACAGTCTCACACGGTGAGGGAATGGGGGGGGTTATGACATCATGATTTACTTTGTTATAATATATTAACCCAGTGGACCTGCAGCAGTTGTTTTTCTACTGTTATCTTTAATCCCAATGTAGCTGCAGGAATGTTTGTTTCCATGGTTTCTTGCCCAGATGGATCTTTTTTCATTATGGCTTGATCTCCTGTGTGATGTGTGAAGTCCCCTGTGTCTGCTCCACCGTGCTTCCTGTAACCTTGGGCTAGTTAAGATGTGTCTGCTCCACCGTGCTTCCTGTAACCTTGGGCTAGTTAAGATGTGTCTGCTCCACCGTGCTTCTTGTAACCTTGGGCTAGTTAAGATGTTTTTTTGCGGTGTTTAACTTCCTTTTCTGTGTGAGCATTCTTTGTTGTAGGTATGTCAGTGGTGAATAGCAGGTATGTCAGTGGTGAATAGCAGGTATGTCAGTGGTGAATAGCAGGTGTTTCACTGTTGCAGGTATGTCAGTGGTGAATAGCAGGTATGTCAGTGGTGAATAGCAGGTGTTTCACTGTTACAGGTATGTCAGTGGTGAATAGCAGGTATGTCAGTGGTGAATAGCAGGTGTTTCACTGTTGCAGGTATGTCAGTGGTGAATAGCAGGTGTTTCACTGTTGCAGGTATGTCAGTGGTGAATAGCAGGTATGTCAGTGGTGAATAGCAGGTGTTTCACTGTTACAGGTATGTCAGTGGTGAATAGCAGGTATGTCAGTGGTGAATAGCAGGTGTTTCACTGTTGCAGGTATGTCAGTGGTGAATAGCAGGTGTTTCACTGTTGCAGGTATGTCAGTGGTGAATAGCAGGTGTTTCACTGTTGCAGGTATGTCAGTGGTGAATAGCAGGTGTTTCACTGTTGCAGGTATGTCAGTGGTGAATAGTAAGTGTTTCACTGTTGCAGGTATGTCAGTGGTGAATAGCAGGTATGTCAGTGGTGAATAGCAGGTGTTTCACTGTTGCAGGTATGTCAGTGGTGAATAGCAGGTGTTTCACTGTTGCAGGTATGTCAGTGGTGAATAGCAGGTATGTCAGTGGTGAATAGCAGGTGTTTCACTGTTGCAGGTATGTCAGTGGTGAATAGCAGGTGTTTCACTGTTGCAGGTATGTCAGTGGTGAATAGCAGGTGTTTCACTGTTGCAGGTATGTCAGTGGTGAATAGCAGGTATGTCAGTGGTGAATAGCAGGTGTTTCACTGTTGCAGGTATGTCAGTGGTGAATAGCATGGTTGCTGGTGAAGAGGGGGGAAGCGTCAGTGTCCACTGTCTCTATGGCAGCAGACACGGGTGAGTTTATGTCTGTGCCCAATACATACACAGTGTTGTTTACAGCTCAATGGAAAGCAGTAATAATATGATAAAATGTTTGTGGAAGAATGTTTGTGGTAACACTGCATTTAAATGCTGCATTCACATGACCAACGAACACTTACCACTGCATCGTTCACTCGCAGGTTTGGGCTGGCAGGATGGAGGGTTATTGGGTTGGTGGGTTAGCATGTTGGTGCGTTTACTCGCAGGTTTGAGCTGGCAGGATGGAGGGTTAGTGGGTTGGTGGGTTAGCATGTTGGTGTGTTAGCATGTTGGTGCGTTCACTCGCAGGTTTGAGCTGGCAGGATGGAGGGTTAGTGGGTTGGTGGGTTAGCATGTTGGTGCGATCACTCGCAGGTTTGAGCTGGCAGGATGGAGGGTTGGTGGGTTGGTGGGTTAGCATGTTGGTGCGATCACTCGCAGGTTTGAGCTGGCAGGATGGAGGGTTGGTCGGTTAGCATGTTGGTGCGATCACTCGCAGGTTTGAGCTGGCAGGATGGAGGGTTGATGGGTTGGTGGGTTAGCATGTTGGTGCGATCACTCGCAGGTTTGAGCTGGCAGGATGGAGGGTTGCTGGGTTGGTGGGTTAGCATGTTGGTGCGATCACTCGCAGGTTTGAGCTGGCAGGATGGAGGGTTGGTGGGTTGGTGTGTTAGCATGTTGGTGCGATCACTCGCAGGTTTGAGCTGGCAGGATGGAGGGTTGGTGGGTTGGTGTGTTAGCATGTTGGTGCGTTTACTTACAGGCTTCTTTCTTCTGCAGTGTAAGCAGTAAGAAGTGGTGCCGGAGTGGAGACTGGGGGACCTGCCTGGAGGTTTCCTCTAACAGCACGCTGGAGAAGGGCCCGGTCCTGCTCAGCGACGATGGGGTGGGTGTGTTCACCGTAACCGTGGAAACGCTGGAGCAGCGGGATGCGGGCTGGTACTGGTGCGCCGCTGGCCAGCAGCAGGCGGCGGTACATATTGCTGTGACTCCGCGGTCCAGCACCCAGCGTGACGCGAGAAGTACGC
The DNA here is from genome assembly GCA_022702515.1 of Ilyophis sp. 1 JC-2022. Lineage (NCBI taxonomy): Eukaryota > Metazoa > Chordata > Actinopteri > Anguilliformes > Synaphobranchidae > Ilyophis > Ilyophis sp. 1 JC-2022. Next base: position 4,262,587 of record CM040395.1, on the reverse strand, counting down.
TCTTCTTTACTCTCTTTCTATCTTTGTGTCCACTTATCTGACTGTCTTCATCAGTCCTGGAGGGCCCCGCTCTCTGCAGGTTTTCAGGGTGTTCTCGGGACCAGTGGGATATTAAAGTAATCGATTGGCTAAAGAATCCACACACCTTGTTCTCAATGCCTTAATTGGAGGCTGATCGAAAGGAAAACACAAAAACCCACAGGCTCTGCGGCCCCCTGGGAATTTAGTTTGACCCCCTTGATCTATATGTATTTCACCCTTATGTTTTTGGTATAGTGTGTTTTTTATTCCAACGTGAAGCACTTTGAGCTACTTATTTATTTGTATGAAAGGTGCTCTATTAATAAAGCTTATGATGATAACTATTATTATTATAATTAATTTTAATATCACTTGATTACAAATGACATATGGCAAAGGACAAACCCCTATCTAAGGTGTAGAAAAAAAGTTAAGGAAAAAGGAAAAAAAGAGAAAATTCCTTATGGCTGGAATGTTTACCCACTCTTTCTCTTCCAGCGAGTCTGCCCCTTGTGACATCACTTCCTGTTCATCCTAAGGAGGCCTCAACCTCTCTGTCCACGAGTGTTGTGCACACAGACAACCAGGAACAAAACTCTCTCAGGTTACAGCTTCCTCTCACGTCTTCTCTTCCTCTCAGATATATCAAATTATCTTTCATTCTCCTGAAAATTTTTTATACTAATAAGCCTGTTATAAATGGTTTTTAAAAATTGCATAAATATCTTTTTAAGTGGTTACAAATCTTCTATAAATGGGTTTGTCATCTTTCTCTAAAAGCACTGGTGAAATAAAGGTGGAATAAAATGTATCACTCATAAAATGGCACTGTTCTGTTATAAGTTTAATACTGTCATAAATTACAGGTTAGTCCAAGCTCTTCATGAAATCTTCTAAGGCTGCTATAAACATAAATCTATGCTATTCTTTTATTTCTTAAATTGGCATGAAGCAACATGTCATTTTAAACCGCTTGTGAAATATTTCTAAACCTAAATGGCAAGCTCTTCACATGAAAAACTGAAGGCTTTTTTAATGGTAGAAATGTGGATCTACGATGCTCTTGTTTGTTTCAGTCATGTTTTGGGGTCCCCATTGATGATCTGTGGGGTGCTGTTGCTGCTGGTGATCGTTGCCACGGTTCCCTTTAAGATGTGGTACCAGTACCGTGAGCGACCTTTCTTTCATCCCTCAAGTCCCAGAGTGTTCCTGGTTTCTGAGTTATTTTAAACTCTACTGCTCAATAATATTTTTTGTACTTGACATGCTAAACTTAAATAAACATTTTTTGTTGTTGTTTATTTAAAAAATAGTATTCTTCTAATTTCAGAGAGGATACGCAGGAGAAGGGACATGGGCAGAACAGAGCTGACCTTGACTGTGAGTCCTGCCTGACGTGTCCTAGGTCTGAAAAAACACAAATAAAAGTCCATTATTCACATTGTGCTTATTGTGTTATATTGCAAACCATTGCATACAATATGTTAAAACATTTTTTGTTCATGAAATCTGATCAAATGAAAGATTGAGGTGAATGTATAGACTCCTAATTGGTGAAAGTGTGAACACATGGCCACTAAAACTAACCGTTTGGTAAATAATGAAGAATTAATTCAAAGACAAAGCAAAAAATGAGCCAAACCTGCATTTTGGTAATAAGTTAAAAATAAAATCATAAAAGAGCTTCAACACCTGTGTTCAACAACCTTAATTGAGGTTAACAAGAGAGTATCTGTAACAAAAAGCAGCCATACACTGGGATACTAGGAGCGGCAGTGTAGTATAATGGTTAAGGAACTGGACTTGTAACCGAAAGGTTGCAGGTTCGATTCCCAGGTAGGACACTGCCGCTGTACCCCTGAGCAAGGTACTTAACCTGCATTGCTTCAGTATATATCCAGCTGTATGAATGGATACATGTAATAAGAAGTTGTGTAAGTTGCTCTGGATAAGAGCGTCTGCTAAATGCTTATAATGTAATGTAATGTAATGTAATATTATATTATATTATATCAGCCTTTTTTCACCTTCCCCAGCCATGTCCAGGCAGTGAGAATGACCCAAACAAAGCCGGTGTCATCTTCTTCAACCCCTCTTCCCCCCAGCAAGTGCACATGTACTGACCACAGTTACTGCAAACTGCATTTATTATGCGCAGACCCTGTCATTCTCTATGCAGACCCTGTCATTCTCTGTGCAGACCCTGTCATTCTCTATGCAGACCCTGTCATTCTCTGTGCAGACCCGGTCATTCTCTGTGCAGACCCTGTCATTCTCTATGCAGACCCTGTCATTCTCTATGCAGACCCTGTCATTCTCTGTGCAGACCCTGTCATTCTCTATGCAGACCCTGTCATTCTCTATGCAGAACCTGTCATTCTCTATGCAGAACCTGTCATTCTCTGTGCAGACCCTGTCATTCTCTATGCAGACCCTATCATTCTCTATGCAGACCCTGTCATTCTCTGTGCAGACCCTGTCATTTTCTGTGCAGACCCTGTCATTTTCTGTGCAGACCCTGTCATTCTCTATGCAGACCCTGTCATTCTCTGCGCAGACCCTGTCATTCATTATGCACAGACCCTGCCATTCTCTGCGCAGACCCTGTCATTCTCTGGGCAGACCCTGTCATTCTCTGTGCAGACCCTGTCGTTCTCTGCACAAACCCTGTCATTCTCTGTGCAGACCCTGTAATTCTCTGTGCAGACCCTGTAATTATCTGTGCAGACCCTGTCATTCTCTGCGCATACCCTGTCATTCTCTGCACATACCCTGTCATTCTCTGCGCATACCCTGTCATTCTCTGCGCATACCCTGTCATTCTCTGCGCAGACCCTGTCATTCTCTATGCAGACCCTATCATTCTCTATGCAGACCCTGTCATTCTCTGCGCAGACCCTGTCATTCTCTGCGCAGACCCTGTCATTCATTATGCACAGACGCTGTCATTCTCTGTGCAGACCCTGTCATTCTCTGCGCAGACCCTGTCGTTCTCTGCACAAACCCTGTCATTCTCTGCGCAGACCCTGTCATTCTCTGTGCAGACCCTGTAATTCTCTGTGCAGACCCTGTCATTCTCTGTGCAGACCCTGTCATTCTCTATGCAGACCCTGTCATTCTCTGCGCAGACCCTGTCATTCTCTGCGCATACCCTGTCATTCTCTGCACATACCCTGTCATTCTCTGCGCATACCCTGTCATTCTCTGTGCATACCCTGTCATTCTCTGCGCATACCCTGTCATACTCTGCGCAGACCCTGTCATTCTCTGCGCATACCCTGTCATTCTCTGCGCATACCCTGTCATACTCTGCGCATACCCTGTCATACTCTGCGCATACCCTGTCATTCTCTGCGCATACCCTGTCATTCTCTGCGCATACCCTGTAATTCTCTGCGCATACCCTGTAATTATCTGCGCATACCCTGTCATTCTCTGCGCATACCCTGTCATTCTCTGCGCATACCCTGTCATTCTCTATGCATACCCTGTCATTCTCTGCGCAGACCCCTCCTATTATGCTCGAATAACTATTTACTTACTGTGAGCCCACCCGCACACACACAGAGCACATGACACTATTTTTTTAATGAATATATTTACTTATTTGAGCAGTGAAACCAAGAACAACACACCCTTCATCCTCATACTTGCAACAGGTATGTCTCAACAGGCATATATATGTGCATATTTAGTACATATCCTATGCTGCTAATGTTGAATAATGTTTGGGGTGTTTTAGAGACATGGGAACAGTTCAAGGTACTGATAAGATATTACCTGTTCAGCACTAACAGAGGCAAAGCAAATGCCATCTTATCTATTTAATAAACCGCTGTGCTTATATTTAGGTGTTAATGCAGTAATCCATTTAATTTTGTTATTATGCTTTTAATATTAATATATAATATATGCTTTATACATTAATATATACTGATCGCTTTGTCTATCCAAGGCCACTGAGATGTAGTGGCTTATCTGTTTTATTAAAATTGGTTAACAATTACAACGTTTCTTCAGTCATCATTACAATGTTTACACAAACCACCATGGCTGGGAAAAGTAATGCATTTTGGGCGCGGCTCCAACTCTGTCCAGTGGAGGGAGCTATGATATTGAAAATGCAAAAATGATGTGTCAAGGCTGCTATTGGTAACCTGCAATCTGTGGTAAAATAGTATTAGATGCTATCCTAGTTAATGTTCAATTAATTAAATAGTATAATTGCATGTTGTCTTTTTAATGTGTCGGTTCTTTCTTTGTTTACGTATATGTGATGTAACGCAAGCACACTTCTCTTAAAAGATGAAAATATCCTCTTTGCTTACTTTATTTTTTAATATTTACGCATTTTATTCAAATCTTTGTATGACAATATGTAGGTGAGCTTGTATATATGATCAGCTGAAGTAAAGGCAAAACTCACATGCTTTCACTGAAGAGCCAAAGAACTGTAGACTGACATCATCATCACCATGGTGTACACAGGAAGGCGGGGCCTGCTCTCCTGTCTGTCAGAGGTCAAAGGGCACACAGGGGATTTACAGAATTAATGTGCTGGGACTGGAGGGTTTTGGCTTTTATCTCTAATGCTCAGTGTCTCCAGCACTGGAGTGTTTTGGTTCTTATCTCTAATGCTCAGTGTCTCCAGGACTGGAGGGTTTTGGCTCTTATCTCTAATGATCAGTGTCTCCAGGACTGGAGGGTTTTGGCTCTTATCTCTAATGCTCAGTGTCTCCAGGACTGGAGGGTTTTGGCTCTTATCTCTAATGCTCAGTGTCTCCAGGACTGGAGTGTTTTGGTTCTTATCTCTAATGCTCAGTGTCTCCAGGACTGGAGGGTTTTGGCTCTTATCTCTAATGCTCAGTGTCTCCAGGACTGGAGGATTTTGGCTCTTATCTCTAATGCTCAGTGTCTCCAGGACTGGAGGGTTTTGGCTCTTATCTCTAATGCTCAGTGTCTCCAGGACTGGAGGGTTTTGGCTCTTATCTCTAATGCTCAGTGTCTCCAGGACTGGAGTGTTTTGGTTCTTATCTCTAATGCTCAGTGTCTCCAGGACTGGAGGGTTTTGGCTCTTATCTCTAATGCTCAGTGTCTCCAGGACTGGAGGGTTTTGGCTCTTATCTCTAATGCTCAGTGTCTCCAGGACTGGAGGGGTTTGGCTCTTATCTCTAATGCTCAGTGTCTCCAGGACTGGAGGGTTTTGGCTCTTATCTCTAATGCTCAGTGTCTCCAGGACTGGAGTGTTTCAGTTCTTATCTCTAATGCTCAGTGTCTCCAGGACTGGAGTGTTTTGGCTCTTATCTCTAATGCTCAGTGTCTCCAGGACTGGAGGGTTTTGGCTCTTATCTCTAATGCTCAGTGTCTCCAGGACTGGAGGGTTTTGGGTCTTATATCTAATGCTCAGTGTCTCCATACTTGGCTCTGACAATCTGCTTATTTAGGTGTCACTGTCCTGTACATTACTCCATCTTCAGTACCTGTGGCCTTCTGGAAGAGATACATACAGAAACAAAACTGTAGGTTCTGAGAGAAACTGGTCAGTACTGACACCGTTAACACAGTCAACACTGACATAAACACAGTTAACACTGAAACAGTAACACAGTCAACACTGACATAAACACAGTTAACACTGATACAGTAACACAGTCAACACTGATACAGTAACACAGTCAACAATGACATAAACACAGTTATCACTGAAACAGTAACACAGTCAACACTGATACAGTAACACAGTCAACAATGACATAAACACAGTTAACACTGATACAGTAACACAGTCAACACTGACATAAACACAGTTAACACTGATACAGTAACACAGTCAACACTGATACAGTAACACAGTCAACAATGACATAAACACAGTTATCACTGAAACAGTAACACAGTCAACACTGATATAGTAACACAGTCAACACTGATACAGTAACACAGTCAACACTGATACAGTAACACAGTCAACAATGACATAAACACAGTTATCACTGAAACAGTAACACAGTCAACACTGATACAGTAACACAGTCAACACTGATACAGTAACACAGTCAACACTGATACAGTAATACAGTCAACACTGACATAAACACAGTTAACACTGAAACAGTAACACAGTCAACACTGACATAAACACAGTTAACACTGAAACAGTAACACAGTCAACACTGACATAAACACAGTTATCACTGAAACAGTAACACAGTCAACACTGATACAGTAACACAGTCAACACTGATACAGTAACACAGTCAACACTGATACAGTAACACAGTCAACAATGACATAAACACAGTTAACACTGATACAGTAACACAGTCAACAATGACATAAACACAGTTAACACTGATACAGTAACACAGTCAACACTGATATAGTAACACAGTCAACACTGATACAGTAACACAGTCAACACTGATACAGTAACACAGTCAACAATGACATAAACACAGTTATCACTGAAACAGTAACACAGTCAACACTGATACAGTAACACAGTCAACACTGATACAGTAATAGTCAACACTGACATAAACACAGTTAACACTGAAACAGTAACACAGTCAACACTGACATAAACACAGTTATCACTGAAACAGTAACACAGTCAACACTGATATAGTAACACAGTTAACACTGATACAGTAACACAGTCAACACTGATACAGTAATACAGTCAACAATGACATAAACACAGTTAACACTGATACAGTAACACAGTCAACAATGACATAAACACAGTTAACACTGATACAGTAACACAGTCAACAATGACATAAACACAGTTAACACTGATACAGTAACACAGTCAACAATGACATAAACACAGTTAACACTGATACAGTAACACAGTCAACACTGACATAAACACAGTTAACACTGATACAGTAACACAGTCAACAATGACATAAACACAGTTAACACTGATACAGTAACACAGTCAACACTGACATAAACACAGTTAACACTGATACAGTAACACAGTCAACACTGATACAGTAACACAGTCAACAATGACATAAACACAGTTATCACTGAAACAGTAACACAGTCAACACTGATATAGTAACACAGTCAACACTGATACAGTAACACAGTCAACACTGATACAGTAACACAGTCAACAATGACATAAACACAGTTATCACTGAAACAGTAACACAGTCAACACTGATACAGTAACACAGTCAACACTGATACAGTAACACAGTCAACACTGACATAAACACAGTTAACACTGAAACAGTAACACAGTCAACACTGACATAAACACAGTTATCACTGAAACAGTAACACAGTCAACAATGACATAAACACAGTTATCACTGAAACAGTAACACAGTCAACACTGATATAGTAACACAGTCAACACTGATACAGTAACACAGTCAACACTGATACAGTAACACAGTCAACACTGATACAGTAATACAGTCAACAATGACATAAACACAGTTAACACTGATACAGTAACACAGTCAACACTGACATAAACACAGTTAACACTGATACAGTAACACAGTCAACACTGATACAGTAACACTGTATCATTACAGTAACATTGACCAATGACCTCGCACCCCCATCACATGGACATTGAGCCCAATGACCTCGCACCCCCATCACATGGACATTGAGATCTACTTAGATTTACTGGTTCTTCAAAAAAAGGTATCCCAGTGTCTGAAGCACTTACTATGCTCTGGCTTGTGTGTCTTCTCAAAATCAGCTGTGTTTTCTCTGAAAAAGGGAAATGAAGAGAGGAGCTTCTGTGGTGTGGCCACTAAGACGACTCAACTTCTGCATATCCCTGCGAAAAAGAATCATAAATGTCCAGAACGTTGACACAAAAATAATATTTGTGAAGTCCGTACACTGTATACTGCTCCAAAAGAAGGGTTTATTAACACCACAAAATGTCACGTTTGAGCGTTATGCTAGTTTACTGAAGAGCATGTAGCTCTGTGCTGTTAATAAACCCTTCTTTTGGAGCAGTATACAGTGTGCGGACTTCTTCACTTTAGCCATTATCATGTGAAACACGCTTTCAGTGAAACGGTAAATAGTTTTTGGAATGTAAATTTTAAAAGCACAACATTGTGTTTGCATTCACAAAGTGAATTGGATGTTATGCTAGTCTGTGTGTTCATGTACAATTTCTATCTAAATGTGGACGCTTTTTTATGCTGGGAATGTCCATGGCAGTAATGAGCCCAATTAAAAATATATATATATTTTAGACAAGAAATCAACTAAGTCAAAAGATTTAAAAACTAAAATTACTGTTAATTATAGTCACCAGGACTAGATGCTATCCCTCCCAACAATTTAACAGTTTGAAACTTTGCACCTCCAGTGATGTTGAACTACACACTTTATTCTTTTGAAACATTTGCTTTCACAGGTCAGAAATCTGCATGCATTCTCACAGCTTCTTAAAAGATGATCCAATGTGGTTATTATGTTATTTTTATATCCCTGCCTCCCACCACACTCCAAGCTTCATCATACATTGTATTCAAGGTAAAAAAAAAAAAAAAGTGAATAAAGAATTGTCCACACAGAAAAAAAAAACAGTGATGCTCTGATGATTTCTGCCTGGGAAGGTGTCCGGTAAATTTAAGACCTATGAAATCATTTTTAGTATGTACCATTTGTTATATTTGTTTTAAAAGAAGACAAACGGATATGCCAGTTAATCCAAAATACCAGGTGGACTAAGATAATCTCAGTATTGATGAAAACACTGGTCTGTTTGTAACAGAAAACAGGAAAGTTTAATTGCACAGCTGGCTGTGGGAACACAAGCATGCTACAACGTGTTCAACAGACACAACGTGGCAGTTATCTTTTATGCATGTAACAAAATTATAACCCTACATGTATTTATTATTTAATTATCTCTGCGGGCTGAGGCGCTGAAAGCCTGTTTGAGTAGAGACACTGGCCTCAGTGTCTCCAATACCCAAACGCACATTATCTTGTGATCTCAGACAAAATATATTTCATATGCATACAAATTTTTTTTTTTTTAAATAGAGTATAATATATTAACCCTTTGAAAAGTAGTTTTTTTGGAAATGTTTTTTTTTGTTCTAGAACTCCATTGTCAGTTACCAGTAGTGATTGTTACATCAGCATTAGAATGTTCAGCTAAGAACAGTAATCACACTGTATAATAACTTAATATTAACTCACAGTACACTGTACAATGGGGTTCAGTGATGAATAGCTTAGGAGGGCTCCAGACCTGCTCAGCATGCTATAAGTCTGAATTTCAGTTTCTTTGGAAAGGGAGGCTAGTCATCTAAAAAGCTTACAGGAGAAGTAGTGAATCACCCAGAAATAAGGAACAAGTGAAAACGGTTCTGCCACTTCCCGCACGTTTTTTGCTGTTGTATTATTACTCAGAATTACTGAGTTACTTCACCAAAAGCTAGCGATGGCCAATCCATTCAAGGAAAAACAGGTTTGAATGATTCAAATCCAGAATGTGTCTTATGTAGCCTTTAACTGACATATGAGCAGAGGTGTACTGTGAACAGGTGCTCAAAATTAAACATTCGTTTACATGATTCAGTTGTTTGAGAAGGATAAAACTGTGCCTATTTTATACACAACAAACTTCTCCCTGACTCAATCTCTCTCTCTCCCTCTCTTCTCCCTCCATTATTTATTTCCTTCCCATCTTCTCTCACTCCCTCTATTCTCACCTTTTTTTTAACACCAGGAGACCAATATTGTGATATGCAGCTTCACAGAGAGACACCACCCGTAGCTTGACACAGTGATAGGATGGCTCGCAGAGAGAGAGAGAGAGAGAGAGATCAGCGGCTTAACAATGTAACAGGCTGCCTTGCAGAGACAGAGAGAGAGAGCATCCAGTAGCTCGACACAGTTATAGGATGACGCGCAGAGAGAGAGCGAGACCATCCAGTAGCTCGACACAGTTATAGGATGACTCGCAGAAAGAGAGAGACCATCCAGTAGCTCGACAGTTATAGGATGACTCACAGAAAGAGAGAGAGACCATCCAGTAGCTCGACACAGTTATAGGATGACTCGCAGAAAGAGAGAGACCATCCAGTAGCTCGACAGTTATAGGATGACTCACAGAAAGAGAGACCATCCAGTAGCTCGACACAGTTATAGGATGACTCGCAGAAAGAGAGACCATCCAGTAGCTCGACAGTTATAGGATGACTCGCAGAGAGAGACCATCCAGTAGCTCGACACAGTTATAGGATGACTCGCAGAAAGAAAGAGACCATCCAGTAGCTCGACACAGTTATAGGATGACTCGCAAAACGAGAGAGACCATCCAGTAGCTCAACACAGTTATAGGATGACTCGCAGAGAGAGAGAGAAAGAGATTTAGATTGTAAATGCAGTTTTTACAGTGTTATCAGTTTTGGCAATATTGTTTTGAAACAGTCATAGAGAGAAATCATCCAGCAGCTCGACACTGAGACACAAAGACACACACAGAAGCTGGAGAAACAAAGTGCCTTTTAATTGGTTAAAAATAGGGAGACAGTAAGAGATTCACCAGAGGGAACATAAATGAATAAATTATGCAGCAGTCGCTACTGAACACCTGTTACTGAACACCAGTCACAGTTTACTATTATTGAATGCTTATTGAAATAACTTTCACTGATTGAGACAAACAAGAGTGAAGTCATCCGCTCTGTCACCATGCCTTTCAGGAAATTTTTAAATATAAATATATAAACGAAAAAAAATGCTATATAACCTGCTGCTCTTCTGTGATTATTACAGTCTCTTTCCTCTCTCTCTCTTTCTTTTTTTCTATCACCCTCTTGTTCTTTATCTGCTTTCTATCTCCTTCTCTTTTGCTCTCCCTCCACATACAATCACTTCCTTTTGTGAGCTTCAAAAAGCTTCAAAAAATATGCATGTAAATATATTGTTTTATAATAACCACACCACAACAAAATTACTTCTGTTTATTCAAAAAATGGAAATGCCTCATACAGACAAGCAGGACTGTGTGTGTGTGTGTTTGTGTGTGTGTGTGTGTGTGTGTGTGTGTGTGTGTGTGTGTGTGTGTGAGAGAGAGCGAGAATGAGAGAGAGAGAGAGAGAGGGTGAATGTGTTCATGTGTAGGTCTGTTCTTGTCCTCCTATTCCACACACACACACACACACACACACAAACCCCTGAGGTACAGAAGGGTGGGTGGAGCTATGAAAACAGAGCAGTTTTCAGGTGTGTTCAGGTGTGCTCAGGTGAGCCCATCAGCAGTGTATCTCGTAGGCCATCTGTGTGTCAAACAGCAGGCCCTGACTGAGGAACAGGGTCTCAGGGTCTGCCGCCACGCCCTCCCCCCCCTCTGCTGGCCTCCGGAGCCCCGCCCCTCCGACCCCGCCCACCTTGTCCTGAACTGGGGAAGGGGGCGTGGTCCCGCAGGTGATGGGCGGGGCATGGGGTGGGGGCGGGGCCAGGACGGGCTTGCTGCGGTTGAGGACGTACATCTCGTGTCCGCGCTCGTCGCGGTACTCCTCCAGCTGGGCAAAGGTGGTGGGCCCGTCGGAGTAGTCGTTGACGTACAGGACCCCGCCCTCATCCTCCTCCGGGCCCTTCTTGAGCCGCCGGTGGCGGTGGCGGCCATAGATCATGGCCAGCAGCAGCAGGGCGGTGAGCGCCAGCAGGGAAATTGCCACGGCGATGGCGGTCTGTGTGGCGGCGCTCAGCGCCTGGAAGTCCATGCTTTCGCGGTCGTACAGCGGCTCCTGGCTGACGTCCGTGCCACGAGGGGGGCGGAGTCCCGGGCCGGACGAGGAGGAGGAGGCGGAGCCGAAGGGCCGGGATGCAGAGGACGACATGTTGACGGACAGGTGAAAGGTCACTCGGGCCACGCCCCCAGGGTTCCAGGCCTCGCACTCGTATCGGCCGGCGTGCGCCACCGTCACGTTGCTCAGGAACAACATCCCGCTGCCCGTGTCCGGGTCAAAACGCTCTGCCCCCTCCCCAGCCCCGCCTCTCTTAGCCCCTCCCCCCGGGCGCACCGTAACCCCACCCACCAGCTCCGCCCCCACCCTGGGCCCCGCCCCCACCCCGGACCCTGCCTCCTGCACCAGGCCCTTTGGAGAGAGGGCCAGCTGGGCCTTGCTGTGGGACACCTTCCTCCAGGTGACCTGAGGCTGCGGGTACCCCGATGCCTGGCAGGACACGCGCAGGTTCTCCCCAAACCTCACGGTCAGGTGACCCGGCTCCAGCTGCACCACGGGCGGGATGCACACCAGGCTGTTTCCCGGCACGGCCACCAGGCTGCGCAGGGCCAGGCGAGGGGGCTCGGCGCACACCAGCCGCCGCTCCGCCGAGCTCAGGAGCCGCTGGCCCTCCTCGTTTATCCAGCTGCGCAGCCAGTGCAGAGCGCAGTCACAGCGCCAGGGGTTGTCTGGGAAACCGCAGACGAGGGGGGGGGGGGGCGTTAAAGGACACAGAGTAATCCTTTCACAGCAGAGATGAGCTCAGGCCACTGTAGAGGGAAACTGCACTCTAAGGGCCTGGCTTCCTTTTAGCACATGCAAAACCAATAACATGGCTGATGATTGGTCACAGTGTTTGTTTTGGTTGTGTTATTAGTTTTGCTTGTGCTGAAAGGTCTTAGTAAATCTGGCCCTAAGATTGTAGGACAGGGGCCCTCAAGACCAGTAGTGCTGCTGGCTTTCTTTTCCACCTGATAGTTAATTGATCAATTAATGCCACTGATTGGTCAGAAATTGAACTCACCTGGTGTCCCAGTCCTGATTAGAGGGGAAGTATGAAAACCAGCAGCACTACTGGGTATTGATTTGAGTATTCCTTGTGTATGGTAAGCACGAGGCCGACAGCTCATAATAAACAAATGTACACACACACACACACACACACACACACACACATACACACACACACACACACACACACATACTGTAATAAACATAAGTTAATATTCACACACTCAAGTACGCTCACACACACATACACACACTGTCACGCCTCGGCCCCGCCCCCTCTCACCTGTAAGACGCAGTACCTGCAGGCTCACTAGGGGGCGCAGTGAGGCCTGCTGGAGGGTGCGCAGGTTGTTCCGGCTGAGGTCGAGGAGGGCCAGGGAGGAGAGCCCTGCCAGAGCCTGCTCCCCCAGCGCCTCCACGCTGTTCTCCTGGAGGTGAAGCTCCTGCAGGCGCTGTGTGCGTGCGGCGTGCACATTTTATTAATATTATTACTTCATATAATGCCATCATATTTCCATCAATATCTTTTTGGGCTATTTCCTGTCAAACAATATCTATCCACCCAGAAACATCCACCCAGCTCACTATCTGACCCACTCTATCCCAAAGCCCTCTCTTTGCCTCTCTATCCACCCAGCTCACTATCTGACCCACTCTATCCCAAAGCCCTCTCTTTGCCATATCTATCCACCCAGAAACATCCACCCCGCTCACTATCTGACCCACTCTATCCCAAAGCCCTCTCTTTGCCTCTCTATCCACCCAGAAACATCCACCCCGCTCACTATCTGACCCACTCTATCCCAAAGCCCTCTCTTTGCCTGTGATCTGCTATCTGCTGAGTGCTGGGCTGCCTTGGGATTCAAATTTTATGCTTTCTTCTTGTAGTTCCCTTCTCTTGCTTCATGGGGGAATCCCCAAAATACCAGGATGAAATACAAAGGAAGGGATCGACAAGAAGAAAGCATAAAATTTGAATCCGAAGGCAGCCCAGCGCTTCAGTCAGGCCATTGTTCTTTTCTACATGTTCTCGCTTTTTTCCCTCCCTCTGTCATCTGCCTCTGGTCTCTCCCCATTGGTTCCAGCCTTGTCCAATCGCAGAATTTCACAGGTCACCTTTCTTGTCCCCTCCACCCGCCCCACCCTCTCACCTGCAGGCTGCGGAAGGTGTGGTCCTGCAGACGGGTGATCTGGTTGCCGGCCAGGTAGAGGATACGCAGGTGCTCCAGGCCCTGGAAGATTTCGGCGGTGAGCAGGTGGATGCGGTTCCCATTGAGCGCCAGCTCCAGTAGCCGGCCTTGGCTGCGGAAGGCTCCGGGTTCGAGGGCCGAGATGCTGTTATTCTGCAGGTACAGGTAGTGCAGCTGGTCCAGACGGGACAGGTCCTGCAGGCGGATCTGACCAACAGAGTTGTCCTGGAGAAAGAAGGTCTGTGGGGCACACAGAACCCCCCCTCCCCATGGTCAGAGAGACCGTTCAAATTTAGGGAAACCCCCTCACAGTCAGAGAAACGCCTCAATATCAAACAAATGTGCTGGACTGTGGGGTGCTGAATGCTGATGGAGCCTTGTGCTTTGAGGTGATTGGCTGATCGAACCTTGTGCTTTGAGGTGATTGGCTGATTGAGCCCTTTGTTGTGAGGTGATTGGCTGACGATGCCCTGCCCTGTGGGGTGATATGCTGATTGGAAACCTGTGCTGTGAGGTGGTTGGGGGATGGAAACATGTTCTGTGAGGTGATTGGCTGGTGCAGTCCTGTGCTGTGAACTAATTGGCCGGCAGGGCGCTGTACCTGTATGAGGGGCGGGACGCCGGCTGGAATCTCCCGAAGTCCGATGGAGCCGCACTCCACTGTCAGGCTGTAACACCTACAGTCACTGGGGCAACTGAGAGTCCTGGGGGTGTGGCCAGCCAGTAGAAGGAGGAGGAGCCAGGTCAGCTGGGGGAGGGCCATCAGACTGAGGAGGCGTGGTCTAGAGACCAAGGCACACACAAATGCACGTTTGGCTAGTCGATGCAGTGAAACTCAACCTGTCAGTTTTTCAGTGTGGTCAGTAAGCAGATGCCTTTACCAAAACAATTAACAAAAGTGCATTTCACACGGTCTACAAAAAAAGCAACTTTACAATCAAAACAAGAGCCAGGGTCAAGCATCAAAAAATAAAGGGAAAGATGGGTTCACATTGAGGTGTCATCTGAAAAGGTGTCTTTAGACATTTGTAGAAGACAGCTGGGGAATCAGCCTTTCTGATTATCCACCAGGGAATGAAAGAAGAGAAGACCTAGGGCCACAAAGATCACTTGACCTGAATTTTTGTGTCTTGTTATGTAATGACTCCTGCACTCTGGAATATGCAGTTTAAAATGTGTCTTCTTTTATTTATTTTTATATTTATCATGAGCTGAGCTGGATATTTCACGTTCTGCCTGTGATCTTATTAATTTAACAATTATTTAATTTGACCACAGACTAGTGAGCTGAGGACTCAGTGTGACTGTTCTGCAAGAGACAGTGGGCCTCATTCATGAAGCGTTCCTAAATATACGCGTACATTTATGTCCGAAGGGAGTTGATACGAAAAATTTACGCCGGATTCATCAAACCGTGTGGAAAAGGTAGATTTTTTCGTATTCACTTACGATGCGTGTCCACGTTATTTTGTGATTAGCATAAATCCATACCCATGAATTGCCTTATATGGAGGTTGTCGCTTCCATTTAAAGCTCCATACGAGAAAACAAAAGAAAGAAGTATTCCGAAACTGAAATCGAAATTTTATTAGCAGATGTTCAATCAAGGAAAATAAGTAGTTTAATATTGTCCGTTCTGGTGTAATAAAGTAAATAGTAAAGTAGCCTACATGGTAAAGTATAAAGAGGATATATCATGCAGGAAATGCAGAATCTTCCATTACACAAGCTGTTAAAGTGCAAGCCTATCTGCATCGGACAAGCGCATTGCCTCTATATGCCAAGCACTAGGCTGTGGTCTTTCTCACGGCCTGGAAATAAAATAATGAATTTTGTTGGTGTTCTGTGAGTGCGAGAGGTGGTTTGAATTCCCGACCCTCTAGTGATGGAAAGAGGTAGGCCTACTTACTGTCTGACACAATTTGACGTACCTACACCAATAAGCCACTAAAGTCGGCCGACTGAAGCTGTTGTGGGTCCCACCCGTCTATGGTTCCACCAGGCAAACGATCCAGGACGTTGTGCAATACATTTCGCATGACATGAGCTGCAAAGATGTGACAGCCCTTTCTATTCTATTTTGCAAACGTATCTTCGGATGGAGCCTTGAGGCTACGTTTGTGCAGTACAGTTACGGCACCAATAACATTGCTTCTGGGCAGGTTGTCAATTTAATAAAAACCCGAAAATGACTAACCAGCCATATATCACTCTCAGCTAACAAAGAGCTTTTGCGCATCTTAAAATACATTTGTTTCTCTCCTAAGCAGCCAACTCAGGTCAGCAATTGCAACGCTGGCTACAGACCTGTAGGCAATTTAAAGCTAATTTTGTTAATTGGTCAAATGTGTGTTTTAAATAGCATATTTCACGTCATATAAGTTAGCATTTAAATTTGACCAATTTAGAAAAATAGTACTGGGAGCATTAATTACGCTTATGAGACTAATTAAACAAGTTCATAGCCTACAATGTGTTGTAGGCTACTAAAAACTATTTACGTACGAATTCGTTCTGCTCACGTTTCATGAATGAGGCCCAGTGTGTGTATGTGTGCGTGTGTATGTGTGTCTGTTTGTGTGTGTATGTATTTGTATGTGTGTATGTGTACGTATGTGTGTGTGTATGTGTTTATGTGTGTTTGCTTATGTGTGTATGTGTGTTTGTGTGGATGTGTGTGTATGTATGTGTGTGCGTGCTAGTGTGTGTATGTGTTTGTGTGTGTGTGTGAGTGTGTGTTTGCGTGTGTATGTGTGTGTGCATGTGTGTGTGTATGTGTTTGTGTGTGTGTGTGTGTGCGTGTGTGTGTCTGTACTCTGGGAGAGAGGAGAGGGGCAGAAACAGCTGGCTCACTGCCTGCTCACTGCATTAGGCCATAATGAGGCATAAACGAGGCCTGGATATTTCTTGGCAGTCCCTTAATTTGCCAGCATCTACAACAATGGCACTAGATTAATTTAACGTGACCTACATATGCCTCCATGCTTGAGGTAAAGACATGAGATGGAAGCAAAACAGACGAACAGCGGAATGTTCTCAGAACAGTCAGAGAAAAGACAAACAGCAGGATATTATCAAAACAGCCAAAGAAAAGAGGGACAGCAGGATATTCTCCTCTATGTCTTTTTTTGTTGTTGCTGGGGCTACAACTGAAGTTCCCTAGTGGGAAATAAAAGTGTGTTTCTCTCCCTCTCTTCTCCCCTTTCATCTCTCACCCCCACAACAAACAATAGAGAGAGAGAGAGAGAAAGAGAGAGGAGAAGAGAAAGACAGAGATGAAGAGAGAGAGAGAGAACAGTGCCACCAGCCCCCTGGCTCTGATCTGATTTGCCTTAAGACAACAACATGCTAATGTGGTGAAACCATCTGCATTGGCATCCCCAAGAGATTTAACATACAATCTCTCTCTTCCTGTCCGCCATTTCTCTTTCTCTCCATACTTCTCTATCTGTTGACATGTTGGCAGTCGCTAGGCAAGATACCGCGGCTAGTCTCGCTGGAGACCTCTGCATTTCCATGGCGATTCCGGTGGGACAAAGGCTCGCTCGCGCACGTTTGTTGTTTTTATTGCTCTGGGCCGCAAGGACACAAGGGGGAGGGGTGTTGAGAGGGTGCAGCGATTGGCTCAAAGTCCCTCAAACACGCCCACGTCAACTTCCCCGTTTTTCCACCCTGTGTTCCGCACCACAACGGCTCTCGCGGGTCGATTATTAGCGATCTCAAAAGCAGATTCTCGCGGGTCGATTATTAGCGCTCTCAAAAGCAGGCTCTCGCGGGTCGATTAGCGATCTCAAAAGCAGACGCGCCAGTTTTTGTGGGTAAATACCTGACAGGAAGAAACACTGTTTAAGATCACTGTCCTTGGCTTCATCACTCTGGGTGATCTTTCTATGATGAAAAACTTTTTTGCTTTTCAGAATTGCCACCATTGAGTCTTTAGTATATGAGCAGTGATGTGTACAGTGCACAGTACTGTATGACAAATTTACATTACATTATGGAATAGAATAGAATAGCTTTTATTTCCCGATAGGGAACTTCAGTTGTAGCCCCAGCAACAACACACAAAAAAGACATAGACAGTGGGGGAGACCCACAAAACACAAACAAACATATCAAACAAAGACATCCAACAGAATCATTACATCAGCGGTCTCTGTACACCTCCGAAACGGAGCACCGAACTGCGTCAATCTTCCCAGTCTTCTCCTCACTCCACCCTATTCTCCTTGTTCTACGTCAATCTTCCCAGTCTTCTCCTCACTCCTCCCTATTCTCCTGGTTCTATTACATGCATTTAGCAGATGCTCTTATCTGAAGCAAAGTACACTTTAGGAGAAACAGAACTGCATTCACCGGATTAATATTAGCAATAGTGCCAGACCTCACTAACAGCATTACAAAACGGGTGAGTAGAGATGCCAGATCATTACATTACAAAACGGGTGAGTAGAGATGCCAGATCATTACATTACATAACCGATGAGTAGAGATGCCAGATCATTACATTACAAAACCGATGAGTAAAGATGCCAGATCATTACATTACAAAACCGATGAGTAGAGATGCCAGATCATTACATTACAAAACCGATGAGTAGAGATGCCAGATCATTACATTACAAAACCGATGAGTAGAGATGCCAGATCATTACATTACAAAACCGATGAGTAGAGATGCCAGATCATTACATTACAAAGCCGATGAGTAGAGATGCCAGATCGTTACATTACAAAACCGATGAGTAGAGATGCCAGATCGTTACATTACAAAACCGATGAGTAGAGATGCCAGATCGTTACATTACATAACCGATGAGTAGAGATGCCAGATCGTTACATTACAAAACCGATGAGTAGAGATGCCAGATCATTACATTACAAAACCGATGAGTAAAGATGCCAGATCATTACATTACAAAACCGATGAGTAGAGATGCCAGATCATTACATTACAAAACCGATGAGTAGAGATGCCAGATCATTACATTACAAAACCGATGAGTAGAGATGCCAGATCATTACATTACAAAGCCGATGAGTAAAGATGCCAGATCATTACATTACAAAGCCGATGAGTAAAGATGCCAGATCATTACATTACATTAGAGGCATTTAGAAGATGGTCTTATCCAGAGGGACTTATACAACTTTGTTTTTTTGTTTTTTTACATATTATCTATGAATAGAACTAAATTCCATATCTTTAACCATTATACTGTACACTGACACCCTATGCCTGTCTGGAATTACCACTAAGACAGTAGGTTAAGGTTGTTAACCAGGAACCACAGTATGCATTCTAAATACAGACAGATTAGATCCATTACACCCTCTATGAAGAGAAAGATAGAAAAGTGAGAGAGCTACGGAGAGCAGATGGGGAAACGAGACGCTGTCTGAAGAGACTGGTCTTTAGTCTACATGAGAGGACGGCCAGTCAATCTGCTGTCCTGAGCATTTAGTCTAATACACAGGGGGGATGGAACGTATTTGGACAGTGACACTATTTTTGTTGTTTTGGCTCTGCACTCCAGAAGATTGGATTTGAAATGGAACTACTTTCAGCTTTAATTTGAGGGTTTCTACATACATATCGGGTGAACTGTGTAGAAATTGTCACCCTTTTTATACACAGCCCCCCCCCCCCCCCCCTCATTTTAGGGGACAAAAAGTAATTGGACAAATTAACATAAATTTAAATAAAGTCATCATATTTCATATTTGGTTGCATATCCTTTGCATATCATGACTGAAAGTCTGCACTTTAGCCTCATAGTCACTGTTCCATTTTATATCCAATGTTCTGGAGCACAAAGGCAAAACAACACAAACTGTGTCACTGCCCGAATACTTTCCATCCCCACTGTATATTATTAATTGACTATATCAAAATTGATTTAGTTGATTAACTGAATTGTTGATTAACATAACCTATATAAACACAGATTCACACACTGCATCTCCGTGCACACACAATGTCTAAATTCTTTATTAGTTTACCCACTGTCCCTCAGGATATGACAGGATGATACATATTTAACTGCCAGATTCATTCATTTTTCATCCTCTCCCAAGATGGCAGGATTTTTTGCCTGTTAGAAAGGAGGCTGAATTTTTAAATAAAGCTGCCTTCAAATTACGGGAAATATTTAACCTACATAGTTCTATATTTTGAGAAGGATAATGGAAAGTACATCTAATTTTTCGGTTTCTTGAAGATCAAAGTGACTGCACGGTCTTTGTTCTCTTGGCAAACTACAAACCTTGGTTGTGGTATCTGCCCAGGGGGCCCTTGTTTTGGGAGAAGTGCTTGCTTAGTTGGGCTTTGTTTTTCTCGTGAGCGCTAGGCTGCCTGCTTAAAATGGCACCAGAACTTTGTTGCTCTGTCTTTCTGTGCTATTTGATGCATTTATGTGAACCTGTAAGATGTTACAAAAAAGAGGGTCCCACACAACCCCTCTATGTAGGGAGATAGCCATTATATTTGAGTTAGACAATTTGAGCAAATCTTTGCAGATATTTAAGTTTTTATTGAGTTGAAAAGCCCTGTCAGCTTTTTGCCTCAGATCCTTATGACTGATGTTGTAAAGGGTGAGGTGGCATTGTCCCTGTTTCACTGGGATATGCCTATTCTTTCTGGAATACTGTAACTCTGGTCCACCAGGGCCCGCTTCTGACAGTACTGCTCTAAAAGTGACATGCTGTGCTGTAGCTCTTATATCAGTCAACCTTCTCCCTTACTCATTCTCTTTCTCACTCCCTTCTTCCCCAATTCTTTCTCTCCTTAACATCTCAGCTCCTTTCTCTCCCTCTCTTCTCCCCTTTCATCTCAGCCCCCCCCCCCTCTCACATCCCATTCAGGCATCAGCTCTGTGAATGACAGGGCTGTAATATTAATCAGAAAATGAATCCCAGACTCTCACATGTGGACACTGAGCAGCCTCCTCTACTTAATCAGTATCGTTTGATTAGGTCTGCTCCAGCGAGCCACTGCAGAACACTTTACTGATTACACTGCAGCGGAAAAATGATGAGCCAATAATCAAATAAAGAGATTAAAGACAGACAATAGATAAATCAGAAAACTGTGCAGTTGAAAATGGAGGGATGGTGAATGACTGTAATAACATGGCTACAGTAACATGATAAATTGGGCAAAAACGACATTTCAGGAACTACTGCAGTAAAGTCTGAACTACTGTTAACCGAGGACTGCTTTTCTTTTCTCTCTTACAGAGAAAATGGTGGTGTTAGACCTTTCTTAACAATTGTCCAATATATTATGAAGTTCTCACTGGACAATTTTATGTTTAATTTTTAATAATTTATTTTAATAATTTGTGTAATCATGATTGATCACACACACACGAACATGCAGTTTGCACACGCACACACACACACACGCAAACGCACACACACACACATGCATGCAAACACACACACACACACACTCTGATGTGATAGGAGAGCTGACTCTAAATTTGTGTGATCTGGGCCCCCTGGAGGGAACAGACAGAAGCCTGAACACCACCCCTCTCATCCCCCCTCCCCAACTACCTCCCATTCTGTCAGTCTGCTCTCTGTCTCCTGATAACAATCATCTCTCTCTCTCTCATACACATAACAAGCATACAACATAAACATTATACACATACTGTTATATGTATGACTTATGATAAACAAAATTATTAACTAACTGCAGGTGTTGTGCTTCTGCGTCGATGGCAAGTTGCTATATATAAAGCAGCTAGTGGGGCTGTGTGTCCTTCACCCAGAGCAGCTAGTGGGGCTGTGTGTCCTTCACCCAGTATAACTGGTAACCTTGTTGCATACTTTGGGAGTATGGTTGCTGTTTTTTAAAAGAAATCATTCCAAATTTTCCAATATTTATGGCAGTGTAAAAGGAAGTGTATCTCTGTCTCAACCTCAACTGTCTCACAGTGATCACATGTCCTCTCCTCTTTGGGGCGCCAGGTTTGTTTGTGTCTTCCTGTTTCAATGGCCAGGCTGTGATCACTTAATAAGTAAGCTATAGGAATTTTGTTTTGAAATGATGATCAATAAAATGGGGTTTGTGCGTGCGTGTATCAGTGGGATGATATATCTCAGGGGAATCATGTCCGTAGGGAAGCTCTTCATTTGTTCAGGGCAAATAAAACATCTTCTTTGTTGTTCTCCACACTGCTGCTCTAACCACTGCTCCACACGGCTGCTCTAACCACTGCTCCACACAGCTACTCTAACCACTGCTCCACACCAGTCAATACTAGTCACGACCTGACTGCTGGTCCCAGAGCTATGCGCTGTCCTGTGATTCTCACAGTCAAGGTTGCTGTGACGTGCCATTCCATCAGTAAATAAATGCGCGTGACCCCCCAGCACAGAAATTTTACTGCCTTAGT
Organism: Ilyophis sp. 1 JC-2022; assembly: GCA_022702515.1. Taxonomy (NCBI): domain Eukaryota; kingdom Metazoa; phylum Chordata; class Actinopteri; order Anguilliformes; family Synaphobranchidae; genus Ilyophis; species Ilyophis sp. 1 JC-2022. The sequence continues at coordinate 4,240,219 of CM040395.1, read as the reverse complement.
ATGAAGTGGACAATCTGTCGGTCATGTCGCAGGGGGCGGTGCAGCCAGTCATAACAACAGACCACGAGATATGAATCATCGTCCAGCACCCACAATTCCCTGCTTCCTAGCAGCACGTTAGCAGATGTAAAATCTCCAGGTGTACATTTTCTGTATTCTTTTTCTCCTCTCTTTCTTGGCCGCACGTTTTGATGCGTCTAATTGTTTCTGTGTCATCTGAGGGAAGACAGAACTTGCAATGTTAAGAATACGCACGAGTCGAATATCTATTTAGATTATAATACGACCTTTAATTACAGTACATGATGTCCAGTAGCATTGTGTTTTGTTTCCACACTTCGTGAATTTTCATATGAGGAAAAGTTTTAATTGGGATGTTCCGACTTCGGCGGTAGAGAGACAGCTTTAAATGTTAATTAGGAGCTGAATATCTGGTGGGCGAACACAATCTGTGTCCTTAGTTTCAAACTTCTCTTGTGCAGCGCTTAGGTAGGCATAGACACACAAGGGGAACTACGCCGCAAAGATCCACACTCACAAGTGTATACACTGACTAAACAAATAAAAGATATCGGGGCTCGATACAAGAGTCCAGTCGCGACCCAAACCGTAACTGTCTATAAATAGCCTACCCTTGAGACTAATTGACATATAGAAAGTTCTCATTCCCTTGATCATCTGCGTTTTCTGTTGTTGTTTATTTCGACATGTACGTTGGTACCGTACGTCTGAATATGGAATTGAGTTATGGTGAAATTACGAATTGTGTAGCGTACGATTTCGCAATACGTCATGCAGCGAACAATCAAATAGGGCTATTCTAGTATTACACTTCGTTTATCAATATTTCATGTCGACAGATGACTCGATTGTAGCGTGGTTTGCATTCCACTGCTGATCAGAACGTCCTGACTCATTTGTTTTGGTAGCAGTGGTCTATGGGACGGTTTTTATTAACAAGGTTGTGCATCTTCGAATTAAAAGCCAGAGAGCGATTTAACGCACCATTTAGATGTTCTTAGTTAACCGAAAACTCAAAACCTTTGTTTGTCCAAAGTCTGAATGTTTTTCCATCCCACTCTCCTATTCAGCATAGGCGCGAGCTTGCGTTACATAACCCCTTCCAGTAAAAATGCATACATCGGAGACAAATAATTAATACAGATTTCTAGTATATCGATGTTAAACAATGTTTTGGAGGCAGAAAATCAACAAACCGATACATAGGCCTACAAAAAACACAAAACCAATCACAGTTTAGCTATTGTGCAGTGTGTGTGTGTGTGTGTGTGTGTGTGTGCGCTTACGCGAAAGAGCTCTCACGTGGGTGCGATTGTAAGTATACGCGTGCAGGGCTCCTTTCTTGTGGCAATGACTTCAGCCCACTGTAAAATTTCATAATGAGTGAAGGACAAGTGTGTGCATGGTTTATACATCACACGGTTAAACTACTATTAAAGAAGGCCACGTTATTAGCATCATGCGATGCAATTAAGGTATGAGCTCAAAGAAGATATTCACATTCACAGCAGAGCTACCAGCGATGACAAGCGCGGGTCCTTCTAACAACTTGGATGTGTTTTATTAAAGAACAGCGTTGGGCGAGCGAACATGCGACCTACCAGTCAGGTAATCAGAAATGAGCTGACGTAGTCCTCTTCTCCAGTTGGCTTTTCACGTTAAACGCCACGGAAACACGTAATTCTGTATCTTTAAAAAATACGAATGAAATTACGGAACTCTTTCAGCTTTAATCAATCAAATACTAATCTGAGTGAAAATAACAGACACTGTGCTTCCGTCAACTGCATGCGTCCTGGACGCCTACAGAGCCGTCACTACATTGCGTTCGGTCACCAAATCAGATAGCTGTCGCTTGGCGATCCCGTCCGTAGTGCTGGCTATGCCACGTCAGGAAAGAGAAAAAACATGCAAGCCCACGTAACGTAGGCTATTGGAGAAACTCAGCGTTGACCGAGCAGAGGAAGAATCTCCATGTTAAACTCTTGTTCTCCCACAGCCTTCTCGGTGCTGTAGTACCATCCTCATTCCACTAACCCACCCCCTTCTTCGATTGGCTCTCACTCTCTCTCTTCTGTTGGCTTAATTGGCAAATTCATTCATTTCGACACGTGCGTGTGTTGGCGAAGCGTAATAAACAAATAAAAAGTCATTTAAATTCACTATTCACAGAACTTATACTTTCACCGAAGCCTGGTAGATGTGACTACTAGTGCAGCTTCTTAAAACCATGCCCGTATTCTACAAACACAAAGGTTGTGTGATTCAGCCACTTAACCCGTTTCAGGACCGCGGACAGCGACAATGGAATTCACCGACATAGAGTCCGGCTTGTAGCTTTTGTACAACTGCCTCTCAGAGAATTTCATTGTTGCATCTTACTCTTACGTAAAAGAAGGGTACAATCTGGTCTTTTTCAGACACTTCAGTTCACTCGTTCTTTTTGCCTGCGCTCCTAAGACGTTTAGATGGCAGGATTTGATTTCGGGTCGGGTGGGGGATTCATTTAAAATTTCGGTCATGTAGCTGGGTTGGATTTTTACATGGACTCCAGCGGATTAGCGAAAATCAGAAAATGTTATTACCCATAATCCCCTTTGATCCCCATAGCATCGTTCCCTCCCTGGCGTTAGACTACTTGAGTCTATCGGCAAGTGCGTGTGTCCGTCCGTGAATCCCCTTACACCAACAAAGTGCTTTTCACCATGTTTTACATGTTCCAAGCAAATGGGTACACGCGTGGTGTGAGAGCCCGTTTTCTCTGGTTCACCGTTTGTGTTCTGGTTGAAGTGTGTGTCGAGGGCAGGGGTTTCTAACATTTTGTTTCTCATCCAGAGAGCCCTGTATCAGTCTGCTTGCATATACTGTATATGCATAGTATGCATGCACATGCGTGTGTTTATTGATGTGAGTGCTTGTATGTATGTACATCTGCATGTGTATGTGTGTTTGCATGCATGTGTGTGAAGTGCTTGTGTGGGGGCGTGTGTGTGCGCACCTGCACATGTGCATATCTGTATAGAAGAGTCATATAATGACAGCTTGACCCACTTTTTGGGGGTATTTTTATGTGATTCCCCCTGGGTGAGTGGTGAGGTCTGTGTGTGTGTGTGTGTGTGTGTGCGTGTGCTGATCTCTGCCAGTGTCAGTCCCCAGGGCTCATGTCAGCTCACATCTCCCTAACCAACATCAGGGAGCATGTCTGCCCATCTCTGGAACAGAGTGTGTGTTTGTGTGTGTGAGAGAGAGAGAGAGAAAAAAAGGTGATTGTTGAGAGCAATTTCTGTGTCAGGCACAAAATCACATGCCTGGTGTCTGATCTCCTGGTTTTCACACTCAAACATCCATCTGTTTTACAGCTGGGCTGAGGGCCAGCGATCACAAGAATCAGAGAGAGATAGAGAAAATGCATGTGTGTGTCAGTGTTTGTAAGTATGTCCACAAGCGTGTGCTTGTACATGTACATGTTTGCAGGTCTGCGAGTGTGTATGTGTGTGTGTCTGTGCCTGCACAAGTTTGTGTAAGTGCATGTAAGTATGTGCCTGTGTACGTGTCATTGTGTTTTGTGTGTGTGCGTGTTTGTATGTGTGTGTGTGTGTGTGTTTGTGTGTACATGTGTGTGTGTTTGTGTGTACATGTGTGTGAGTGTGTGTGTGTGTGTGTGTGTGTGTGTGTGTGTGTGTGTGTTTGTGTGTACATGTGTGTGTGTGTTTGTGTGTACATGTGTGTGTGTGTGTGTGTGTGTGTGTGTGTGCATGCTGTCAGATTTTGGTTCCACCTGTCCTTGTTTAATTCCCATGATCCTCCTGGCTCCTCCTCCGGTTTGTTATTGCAGTCACACTCTCAGCTTCTGTGCTGAGATCAATAAGGCGCCATTAGCGCGATAGATGGCTTTTCCTCCCACTGTCCTCAACAATTCATTTCTGAAAGACAAGAGGAACATGGTGACCATGAAACCGGTGGGGTAAAAAAAAAAGAACAGAGCCTTGTCCATTCAACCTTCAAGCACCCATTGTGAGTACTTTACTGCCATCTGCTGGTAAAACGCAATTAGTGTCCTCCCTCTGGAGAGACACACTCAGCAAGTGTGATTGACTGATTTATTTCACTTATAAAGTTCAATTTTACCCATAAAAAACATCATTGCATAACAGCTGTGAGATGTTTGGTTTTTACACAGACAAGGAACACCAATATATTATTAAAAAACAAGATTAACATTAATAAAATACATGTTTGACTAAGTTAAAAAGCCAGCCAAGCGTTTGCGTGTGTTTTTCACAGCGATGATTGCTTAAATTCTCTTGTTTAAATAGACGGTTGGTGTCTTTTGGCGTGACTCAGGTGCCCTGCATATTTTTCTCTATATAGAGCGTAGCAATTTAATAAAGCAGCCAGAGACACTGGCAGAATAAAACAACACCTTTATCAGAATTCCTCCACTGTACATAGTGATTAAGGAACTGGGCTTACAAAGGCTCAGATCTCAGACAGGCCACTGCTGTTGCACAGCCAAGCTAGGTACGTAACCTGAATTCCTCCACTGTACATAGTGATTAAGGAACTGGGCTTACAAAGACTCAGATCTCAGACAGGCCACTGCTGTTGCACAGCCAAGCTAGGTACGTAACCTGAATTGCTCCAATAAAATATCCACCTGTATAGATTGAATGTATGTGCGAGATGTAAGCAGAGTAAGTCACCCCGGATATGGGTATCTACTAAGCAAGTAAATGGTATTACCATTCCAGGATCATTTTCTAAAAAAAAATTGTAACATGGAGCAAAGTCAAATTATATAAACTGTGCTAAAATAATTACTGTTTTTTTGTAAATTGATTCTGAGTGGCTGAGATACCAATGTGAACATCATAGAGAATCTCAATTTCGAGTGGAACAGTTGACTCGGGACTAAGACCACGTCAATGGTTGGTTCCAGCATTGCGCGTCTACTGTATTGCCCGCCCTCTCTGGAGAAACACGGTATTTCATTTGAGTCCATGATAAAACGAAAAGCATACGTTCTGATGCAGCTAGTGTGAAACCGATTACTTACCATACATTTTTTTTGTTTAAGAGTGTTCTATATTTCCAAAACAAACACACAAAAAAACCTACGGGTATTTTGCATCATTGTAATGTAGACGCTATTTATTGAATTTTAAGCATTAAAAGGCTTCCTTGGTAAGTTGGTGGTATTGAAGTGGAACTCCGACTCACATTGGACCACATTGCTGCAGAATGCTCTTATAGAAACGTTGTTCTGCTCCCAAACAGGATGCCAGTACCGGCAATACCATAAAGTAGAGTTAAATGCCATTAGCACAGCAACATATGGTGAATGTACACTACACTTCAGATATTACCATTGGGTATTTGGGCCCATCCCGCACATTACACCTAATATAGTTTAATTCATTATGGCTTATTTTAGGATGGCTCTGTTAGTTCATAGTAATTTGCTCTTATGTAGCTATACTATTTGGAAGTATGCAACAAATTTAATTTGTTCCCATTAATCATTGTACCAATAATCACTGTACCAATGATGGTACCAATGATGCCTGTTTTCTATAGGCACTGCTATCTGGCGGTGTCGTATAATGACGACTTAATTACTCAAAGGTTTCGGGTTCAATTCCCAGGTGGTGCGCTGTCATCCCATTGTATAAATTAATTAATAAGTATGCAATCTGGATAAATGCTAAATGCCAAAGATGTGCATGTAAATACTTGATGCCGTTGTTTCTATCGCCGAGCCTACTGTATTTACATTCCGCATTAGCCGTGACTGTTGCTCTGAATAGGCTGCATGTTTCTTTAAAAAAAATTTATAGGCGTTATTTGCGTTGGTTAGTCTGTAGTTTTCTTTTTCAGTGGCTATCCCCATTGGGGAAATGTTTTTGGTGGCGGGTAGGTGCAGAAATTTAAAATAAAATCTCACCAAACCTGCTCTCCGCCTCCCGATAAGGAAAAGAGGAAGGCAGTCAGCTCTCACGTGCTCTACGACGTAATTTGAGGAGGAAGTGCGGTCGTGCCAGGAACTGACTGGTAAAGCAAAACTCCGTGAGTTCAGTATTAAGCTGTTTACAACTTTGTGGTTTAAGTGAGGTTTGATTTTCGTGTTCTCACTCTCTTGTAGTATGAACTCGTGTACAATTCAAACTATTCCGTTGGTGTCAGAGACGTGCATAACTTTCCAATGACGATCTCTCTAGAGTATTTGTCTATGGTCTGTGAGCGTAACCGAGTTCTGTACAGGTTGTAGCAGGCTACAGTAATATTTAATTCTCTTCCCTTTAACATACACATTTATCCACGTGAGTGATTTGAAAACAATTTAAATTTAGTTTTGCGATGAACGGACAAATTGGATTAGTATTTAACATTCAGGTTCGAGTGACCGGCCGCCCCATACCCGTGTATCGTACATAGACGCGCGCTGCAAGTATTCCAAATCTCAGCGGTATCTGGGCGACTGCCAGGGACAGTCTTCAAACTGTATGTGTCCGAACAGAGTGCAAATAGTTTATATGTGTAGTACTGAATATAATCCGGCAAGTTAGTGAAGTGACCATGCAGGGAGGGGAGAGCCAGTCGCCTGGAAGTGTTTATTCAAAAAAATTCAACATAAAATAGAAAGTTATTGGAGTTGCCATCCAGAAGGGCTTCACAGTTCCTCAAACAGGCACCTGTCCTGGGAGGTATTCCACAAAACAGGATTATTAAATCATCCAGATAACTGTGAGACAAATGATCCTATGCAGACGTGTTTCTGGCATTCCAGACCAGGGAGTTATTCTTTGGTATTTTCTTTGTGGCAATTAGGAAAGATAATAAAATCAAAATACTCACAGATCACATTAAAGCCCTCTTCATTTCATTAGAACCCACTGCACATCACTGTCCTAACACTACGCCAGAACCGAACCTTTTACCATTCCTGCCTCTCTGAGTCTCTGCACCACTACGTTGTTTTACTGGCTGTATCATGTTTTTTAAGTGTTCACATTCACATTCTTTATGTTCACATTTCTTTATAGCTTTTGAATATGTTAGCAGTGCAACAGTGTAACTGTTCCCCTGGCTCTTTCCTGCAGGAGGATGTTGCTGTGTGTAACAGTGTAAGTGTTCCCCAGGCTCTTTCCTGCAGGAGGATGTTGCTGTGTGCAACAGTAACTGTTCCCCTGGCTCTTTCCTGCAGGAGGATGTTGCTGTGTGTAACAGTGTAAATGTTCCCCAGGCTCTTTCCTGCAGGAGGATGTTGCTGTGTGCAACAGTAACTGTTCCCCTGGCTCTTTCCTGCAGGAGGATGTTGCTGTGTGTAACAGTGTAAATGTTCCCCAGGCTCTTTCCTGCAGGAGGATGTTGCTGTGTGCAACAGTAACTGTTCCCCTGGCTCTTTCCTGCAGGAGGATGTTGCTGTGTGTAACAGTGTAAATGTTCCCCTGGCTCTTTCCTGCAGGAGGATGTTGCTGTGTGTAACAGTGTAAATGTTCCCCAGGCTCTTTCCTGCAGGAGGATGTTGCTGTGTGTAACAGTGTAAATGTTCCCCAGGCTCTTTCCTGCAGGAGGATGTTGCTGTGTGTAACAGTGTAAATGTTCCCCAGGCTCTTTCCTGCAGGAGGATGTTGCTGTGTGTAACAGTGTAAATGTTCCCCAGACTCTTTCCTGCAGGAGGATGTTGCTGTGGGTGCTGGCTGTGCTGGTTCTGCTCTTTAGCTGCCTGGATGTGTGGTATTTCCTGCGCGTGGTGGTGGTGCTGCTCAGGGCGTGGTTCCAGCCCCCGGTTTGGGATGTCCTGGCAGAGCAGAGTTTGAGGGGACGAGTACTGCCCCACGACGTGGACATGGGTCACATGAACAACGCCCGTTATCTACGAGAGTGCGACTTTGCCCGATTGGCTCTCTACACCCGAAACGGTGTGCTGAAGGCGACTCGAGCCCTGGGAGCCGGCTTAGTGGTGGGGGCATCGACGATCCGCTACCGACGCTCGCTGTCGCTGGGCGAGGCTTTCGAGCTACGCAGCCACATCGTCTCCTGGGACGAAAAGTCCTTTTACGTGGAGCAGCGCTTTGTCTCCTGCGCGGACGGAGCGATCTGCGCAGTCATGCTCTGCAGACAGAACGTCCAGCACAGCAGCCCGGACAAGATCTTACAGTTCCTGTGCAAGAGGAAGGTGAGTATATAGGGAGGAAAGAGAGGAAGGGAAAAGAGGGAATTTCTGTGACTGAGGAGGATGAGGGATTGATGTGGTGGCAGGGGTGGCAGTGTAGTATAATGGTTAAAGAACTGGACTTGTAACCGAAAGGTTGCAGGTTCGATTCTCAGGTAGGATACTGCCGTTGCACCCTTGAGTAAGGTACTTCTCCTGACTTGCTTCAGTATATATCCAGCTGTATGAATGAATGGATGAATGTAATAAAGAGTTGTGTAAGTCGCTCTGGATAAGAGCATCTGCTAAATGCCTGTAATGTAATGTGCTTATATTATATATTATATATTATAGGCATTTAGCAGACGCTCTTATCCAGAGTGACATACACAGCATTTTTGCATTTATACATAGTACCCATTTACAGCTGGATATACAGGTGCAGCTCAAAAAATTAGAATAGCGTGAAAAAGTTCAATATATTTTTTGTCACTCATTTCAGAAAGTGAAACTCATATATTATATAGATTCATTACACATCGAGTGAAATATTTCAAGCCTTTATTTCTTGTAATTTTGATGATTATGGCTTACAGCTAATGAAACCCAAAATTCAGTGTCTCAGAAAATTAGAATATTTTGAACTGCATTTGAACTGATCTCTATGGGAATTGGGGGGTGAGACTAGATTCAGCTGTAAATTATACTGGTACAGTATGGAACACATGGCTGGCTAAATGGCTGTAAGTCATCAAGGGTCTGAGCTATCGAACGAGCCCCAAACCATCACTCTGTTGCCAGATATGGAGAAGATGTGGATGGATCACTGCAAGGGTTATTTCTCCTGACTCATTTTCCTATAGAACTCTATGGGGAAAAAATTCAGGAGAAACAACCCTTAAAGGGATCCATCCACATCTACTCCATATCTGGCCGCAGAGTGATGGGTTGGGGCTCGTTTGATACCTTAGACCCTTGATGACGTACAGCCATTTCGCCAGTCATGTGTTCCATACTGTACCAGCGTAATTTACAGCTGAATCTAGTCTTACCCCCCAATTCTCATAGAGATCAGTTCAAATGCAGAGAGGTTATAGTATCGCTTGTAACAGTACCTGAAAATAAGATATTGAGAGTATTTTGATGTTGATTGGTCACAGACTTCAGGAAGTAACAGCATGCAAAGGATATGCAACCAAATATTAAATATGATACTTTAAAAATATGTTAAAGCAAAATATTCTAATTTTCTGAGACACTGAATTTTGGGGTTCATTAGCTGTAAGCCATAATCATCAAAATTACAAGAAATAAAGGCTTGAAATATTTCACTCTGTGTAATGAATCTATATAATATATGAGTTTCACTTTCTGAAATGAGTGACAAAAAATATTGAACTTTTTCACGATATTCAAATTTTTTGAGCTGCACCTGTATACTGAAGCAATGCAGGTGAAGTACCTTCTCAGGGGTACAACGGCAGTGTCCTACCTGGGAATCGAACCTGCAACCTTTCGGTTACAAACCCAGTTCCTTAACCATTGTACTACACTGCCGCCCTGCTTCTGGAATATTACTGTCAGACCTGGGCCCGGACAAAACTGGACACTTGCTGTGTGCATGGAAGGTTAGGAAGGAGACTCGTTCCATCAAATACAACATATTCCAGATGTACAGTATGTATAAAACAGAAATCAAAAGGGTAGCTGCCACTATACAGAAGAGAGAGTTCCTAAAGGCTTCTCTGTGTCTCCATAAATTAACTCTTAATTAGATCAAGGGTTCTTTGTCAGACAAAATGGTGTATTTGTGTGATGATCTTTAAGCACAGGAGGATTGATGATAGGGGAGCAGGCTTTGGATAGATATGAATGGAAAGAGTGTCTATGGAGGAGGAAATTGATGGGAGAAGTTAAGTTACTTGGACCTGGGGGTGCTCAGCTGTAGGGTTCTAGATGGATCTCAGGGTAAATCGCACTGCATAAGAGCTTCTGCTGAGTCATGTGATGTACTGTAATGTATGATTTCAAGTTCTGTGTTTGGGAGAATTCTCAACATTCTGTGATCCCGTGTGTGTGCGTGCGTGTGCCTCTCTCTCTCTCTCTCTCTCTCTCTTTCTCTCTTTCTCTCTCTTTCTCTCTTTCTCTCTTTCTCTCTCTCTCTCACAGGTGGAGTGCCCTGAGTACCCAGAGGAGCTCCAACACTGGATCAGCTTCATCACTGCCAGCAGCCAGGCACTGAGAGCAGAGAACAACATGGAGGAGAAGAACAAGTGAAGGGAACACACACACACACACACACATGCTTTAGGTGCTTTGAGTGTGAGAAAGGCAATATACAAATGCAAGGCATTCTTATTATTATTACTGGATACAGACACACACACACACACACAAGCATTGTCTGAACTCTCATCCTTTGTGCTCTTTTCTGTGTGTTGATGTTGGAGAGCCCCTGCAGGAACAGAACACTGCCACCCAGTGGTTGCTTCACAACAAGGTCATTTGGTAAAATGTTACATCCCAATGCCTCATGTTTTGCTGTCAGATGAACTGTTGTAATAATAAAAGTAGCCTAGTAATTCTTCCAACATTAAGATGTTTTGTCAATGCATTTGGAATAAAGTTATTTCGTTAAAAAATATATATTTTATGAGATATTTTTAAGAGAGACCAAGGCCTTACTTAAGAGTGTGTAGATGGGTAGTCACACCCAAGGTTAATTGTCACAATTTTTTTTGGGTATAATTCATGCCTAAATGCTACAGTCAACCGATAAATCAACGGGATATTTTTATTAATTTGGTTTCATCCTTGATTTTGTGCATGGAAACCAGGGACTGGCTGCTTGTCTTTGGCCCAAATGAGTCAAACTGTTTAAACATTGAATCTGCACAACATCCAGAGTATCTGCCCTTTCCTTACCACCTACTCAACCCAGGTCCCTTTCCTTACCACATACTCAACCCAGGTCTCTTTGCTTACCACCTACTCAACCCAGATCATTTTCCTTACCACCTACTCAACCCAGGTCCATTTCCTTACCACATACTCAACCCAGGTCCCTTTCCTTACCACCTACTCAACCCAGGTCCCTTTCCTTACCACATACTCAACCCAGGTCCCTTTCCTTAACACCTACTCAACCCAGGTCCCTTTCCTTACCACCTACTCAACCCAGGTTCCTTTCCTTACCACCTACTCAACCCAGGTCCATTTGCTTATCACCTACTCAACCCAGGTCTTTTTCCTTACCACCTACTCAACCCATGTCTTTTTCCTTACCACCTACTCAACCCAGGTCCCTTTCCTTACCACCTACTCAACCCAGGTCCCTTTCCTTACCACCTACTCAACCCAGGTCCCTTTCCTTACCACCTACTCAACCCAGGTCCCTTTCCTTACCACCTACTCAACCCAGGTCCCTTTCCTTACCACCTACTCAACCCAGGTCCCTTTCCTTACCACCTACTCAACCCAGGTCTTTTTCCTTACCACCTACTCAACCCAGGTCCCTTTCCTTACCACCTACTCAACCCAGGTCTCTTTGCTTACCATCTACTCAACCCAGGTCCCTTTCTGAACAATTACCTTCCTGACTTTCATGATTTAAACTCTTTTCTCCCCCACTTCACAAATATGACCGTTCCAGAAAAAGTACCTAAAATTCTTGGAAAAGGGCCCCCAGCCTCACAGCGGCCAGATGCGTTGCCACAATCCTATCACAAAAGACGCAAAGAGGGCAACCTATCCAGCAGCAAGTGGTTTTATATTTCTGTAAATAGTAATCGGTGTTCGCTACATACAGTGGATACGGAAAGTTTTCAGACCCTTTCAAGTTTTCCACATTTTGTTATGTTTCGGACTCATCTTAAAATTGATTCAATACCATTTTTTCTCATCAATCTACAATAATCTCAATAATCCATAATGACAAAGTGAAAACATGTTTTTAGAAATTTTTGCTAATTCATTAAAAATCTAAAACTGAAATCTAATTTACATAAGCATTCATACTTTTGGCTTTACCATATGTTTAAATGATCATATTTCATATTTGGTCACATATCCTTTGCATGCTGTTACTTCCCGAAGTATGTGACCCATCAACATCAAAATACTCTCGATATCTTATTTTCAGGTACTGTTACAAGCGATACAATAACCTCTCTGCATTTGAATCGATATCTATGGGAATTGGGGGGTGGGACTAGATTCAGCTGTAAATTACACTGGTACAGTATGGAACACATGGCTGGCTAAATGGCTGTTTAGAACAATGAATGGAAGTAAGGAAAATGGTCTATCAGTACTTGTGGGTCTTTCAGGGTTCATTGTTACCCGAAAGGGTAAAAATAGGTTATATGAGCTTTAGGGTAAGGGCTTATGTACCACCACCGCTTCGTTGCTACAAATGCCAGAGATACGGGCATATTGCCGCAGTTTGTAGGGGGAAACAAAGATGCGGTAAATGTAGAAGACATCATAAGTATGAAGAATGTGGGGATAATGTGCAAGCCAAATGCTGCAACTGTGGAGGTGCTCATAGCGTGGCATATGGCGGATGTGAAGTTAAAAAAAGAGCAATGAAAATTCAGCAAATCAAAACACAAAATAACATAACATATGCAGAGGCAATAAAAAAAGTGCAAAGAGAAAGCAGAGTAGAAGAATTGGAGAGAAATTACCAAGCTAGACTTGAAGTGCAAGGAAAAAGGAGAGAAGAGGATTCTGAGAGAACAATCATTAACCAAACTTCGAGAGTTGGGATGGAACAGAGTAGTCAAACTAAAGGGTTGAGTCCTGAAAAGTGATTTTATTCATTGCCTATGTCCTCAATTGTTCAGACCAAGCTAAAAGCAAAACCGAAAAAATAAGAATAATAGTTAAGGGAGCGGAAAAGTTCTTGGAGGAGGAGAAGGGTCTTTCTTGGGAGCAAATTCAAAAAGAATTGAGTCCGACTCAAAGTCAGGAAACAAATTCTAAAGGACCTATGTAGGAATTCATATCGAGATGAAGAGAAGAGATTAAATTATGATTTAAGAGACGTATTATAGAGATTGTTTGGTATAATTTTAGGTTTTATTAGTTGTATTTATTTATTATAGACACAGACTAAGATAAATTTAATTTAATGAATCCCGATCTACACTCCAATCCGCTTGGTGGCGGTAATGCACAATTTCATTGGTCAACCGCATTAAAACAAAAGAAGAAGAAGGAACTAGGAAATATACAGCGTTCGTGTAGAGACTGGTTTACAGACGGCGTGAGTACCGCATTCATTCATTAATTATTTGTAAACTGTACGCCCAGTTAAGCTGTTTTCCGTCATTTCGATGTCTGTTTTATTAGCTGTTATTCAGCTTCTTTGAAACACGAGAACCTTCAGCCTGGCCGATCTAAAATATTCGGTAACTCGTTGGGTAACGTACTTGCTCCAGAAGACGTCACTGAATGAATTAATCATTATTTCCAGTAAGCAACAATAGGCTTGTGTTAAGTATAAAGTACCATCACTGTATCCTGAAAGTGTTTGGATTGACGCTATTTACAGATGAAATGGCGTGATTTCATTGAATAGATCATAGTAACTCCCCTTTCGTTTAGGTAGCTAGTCGCCTTGGCGCAAGTATGCTCTTCCTTTCGACAGATATCCTGTCAGGTTAAAGTGCGACGGTCACAAAAAGGTGTACTAATGAGTAGAATCGTTGCATCACTAACTAACTGGCTAGATAACTACTTTACATGAAAGCCTGCTTTGTAAAGTGTATTGTTTACCAATAATGTTACTGTAGTCCCTTGAAAATTATTATTTTTCTTATTAAGCTTAGATATACCGTAGGTCTACCCTGCTGAGAATTACACCCGTTTAAGATGCGTTTTCGACACCAGCCTGTGTAGTAAGCTAGTCCAACAATTTGCCCACCAGCTAGAAGTGTCAAAAACACTGCTTTAAACCAGCATAGAATCCCAGCTGGTTTTAGCTGGAATTTTCATCAGGGTAAGGTGAATAGTCATCCAGATGGGTCACTGTGTGCGTGTGCATGGTTGTGTTTATGTGGTGGAGAAACTGTTCATTCTGTTTCACAGAGATTGACAGCGTAGTCGGTTGTGGTGCTAGTGTTCCCCAAACTGCAGGAGGATACTGTTGAGGCCAATCAACAGATTACGTTTACGGTTTTCCAGAGGATGATGTTGCTGTGTGTAACAGGGTAATTGTTCCCCTGGCTCTTTCCTGCAGGAGGATGTTGCTGTGTGTAACAGTGTAAATGTTCCCCAGGCTCTTTCCTGCCGGAGGATGTTGCTGTGGGTGCTGGCTGTGCTGGTTCTACTCTTTAGCTGCCTGGATGTGTGGTATTTCCTGCGCGTGGTGGTGGTGCTGCTCAGGGCATGGTTTCAGCCCCCGGTTTTGGATGTCCTAGAAGAGCAGAGTTTGGTGGGGCGAGTACTGCCCCATGACATAGACTACATGGGTCACATGAACAACGCCCGATATTTACGAGAGTGCGACTTTGCCCGATTCGCCCTTTACATCCGAAACGGGATGTTCAATGCCGCACGGGCACTGCGGGGCAACATGGTGGTGGGGGCGTCGACGATCCGCTACCGACGCTCGCTGGCGCTGGGCGAGGCTTACGAGATGCGCAGCCGCATCATTGCCTGGGACGAAAAATCCTTTTACGTGGAGCAGCGCTTCGTCTCCTGCGCGGACGGCTTCGTCTCCGCGGTCATGCTCTGCAGGCAGAACGTGCTGCGCACCAGCCCGGACAAGATTGTGCAGTTCCTGTGCAAGGAGAAGGTGAGAGGAGAGAGAGAGGGAGGGGGGTTTGGAGGGAACGTAAGTAACCGTCTTTAATGGAGGTGAGATGTATGGTGCTGCCAGACCTGGGCTGCATCCCAATATTCTTCACTCTCCACCTCCTTTCCTTACAAGTATTTGCAAGTATGGTATACAATGTACCTGACATTGTGGCTTGCGTCCAGACATTAATTAACATGTAACCATTAATACGTAATTAAAATGTAATCAGCGACATTAGATTAAAACACAAAGATCAGTTTCCGGGGCACGGAGTAGAGGATGTGGTAGTGGAGGAAGGGAGGGTGAATTTTTCGAATATTGGGACGCACCCCTGGGCTTGGACAAGATTTGACAATTGAGGAGAGGGAGGGAATGATGGAGGGAAAGAGAAAAAGGGAGGGAGTTCCGGTGATTGAGGAGGGTGAGGGAGGCTGCTGCTGGAATATTACTGTCAGACCTGGCCCCTGGCAAATTTTGTCATGCAGCTCCAGTGTAACTGGAAGGTGAGAGAGAAGGAGGGTATTTGAGGTACAAAATGGAGAGAAAGGGAGGTTGTGTCTATGATAGAGAAGAGGAGAGTAAGGGAGGAAGTAGTATGTGTGCCAGAGGGGATGAGGGATGGAATCAGGGTAGCAGAAGGAAAATGGGTGAGCGAAATTGGGATGAAGAGAAATGTGAGCACTGTCTTCACACCTTGTGTGTGTGTGTGTGTGTTTTTTTCAGGTGGAGTGCCCTGAGTACCCAGAGGAGCTCCAACACTGGATCAGCTTCATCACTGCCAGTAGCCAGGCACTGAGAGCAGAGAACAACATGGAGGAGAAGAACAAGTGAAGGGAAGGACACGCACGCACGCACACACACATGTAGACACATACTCACACATAGAAACCTTCCCTCTTAATGCACGTTTCAACAGCTTCAGCACCATTCCCACAGCAACTGCAGAATCCTGAGTTATCTCTGTATTGTGATGTCACAGCACCGTGACAGAGCCACCAGAACTTATTGGGTCCTTGTGCAATCTATTTTTTGAAAATGATTCAACGTACTTTGTGTGTGCTTTGTTATTTATTTTTCAAACTGACTAGCTGTGCTGCAATGAAAACATTATTACCATTAATAGAGTAGAAGTATAGAAATAGGAAGAAGGTTTTAAAAAATCTTACTGGACGTAGAGGCAAGTAGGGAGGGGTCTCATGTGGGTGGAGAAACCCCGCCCCCAATTACTTTTTTGAACCAATACAAATATTCTCACTGGTTTAAAAAAATATATATAATAAACTCTCCAAAGCTAAGCATTCTGATTGATTCAAATTCAAAACAATGATGACGTGGTAGCTCCAGCCTCCACCCATTTTCATATTCCTGACATCTTTCTCCCATTTGCTACTGTGAGAAGGATAATTTGATGTGGGGCACTGTAGAGTTATATTAGGGTCTGTGTCCGAATCAGAGCCCCATCTACTGCGCCCTGTCTCCTGCGTACAGTGCACTGGCAGAAGTGTGCTGTTTTATGTGCAGTTTAGCAGTCCGCAAAAAATATCCGCCCTACTATTTTCCAAACGCACTGTGGAAGTGTAAGCAGGTCATAAGACGTCATCCGGGTGTTTGAAGTATACTGCAATTTGAAAAATGTTTGCGTACTCTACGACTTTCTCGCCCAATCTACTCAACAAGGCCGTGTCCGAATACGACCCCTACACCCTTTTGAAGGTGCATATTTGAGTCCACTTCATCAAAAAGCTTTTGAGTGGGTGACTTTTTTTCACAAATGGGGGCACTTAAAATACCAGGATGAACCCCTTATTTCCGGGGTTTTGTTGAGGGAATTCAGGAGCACACTCATCTGCAGAACGGTGCCCTCATCTGACATCTGACATCTTTCAGTAAGTAACCCGGAAGTTAAAAGCGTAAAAGACATAGAGCGTATATGTATATCTATGGTATAACATAGGTTCATATTACAAAATGCTCTTTTTATTTTTGTTAATTCATACGTCCTCACTAGTTTGGACAGGGAACACGGGTGCTATTCGGTCACGGCCCAAGGCTACTCAACAGTGTGGAAGAGTGCTGATTCGGACACGGCCAGGGTATTTTCATTAATCACAGCTGCGTTTACACTGCGTCTCCACTGGAGGGAGCTGAGATTACAGGAAACATTTCCTTCTGACCAACAGACTCATTCCTTTTATTTATTTATTTATTTATTTATTTCTTTTGAGGAGAAATGTATTTTAGGGTCAACCCACTTCCCTATGACAGATTTGAACTGGAAGAATCCAGGGAATGGGTCCGGTTCATGACGCTGTCTTCCAAAGAGTGTGTGTTCACTGGAGTTTCAGCTATGTGTCCCTCAGTGTCAGTATAGTTTAAATATTTTAAAAAGTATTTATTTAAAAGGGATGTAAATTAAATGCACTGAGAAAAACAAACTAAATAACATTTAGAATTTCAGTACTATGTATATATTGCTGAGAAATATATTGTATAAGGTATACATATGAAATACTATTTGCTTGTCTCTGGGTATTTTTATTTATTCAAAAAGCTATTTACTGTATTAAAAAAAAGGATGTATTGCTATTGGAATTTGTGTTGTGAATGCAATCATAATTAAATCATTGAAATTGTGTGTGCTTGTGCTGAAATGGATGATGGGGATGTGTTTATTGGCAACAGTTACTATCAGCTGTGACAAATTTTAGTCAATCACAAATTTGAAAACTTGTAGTGGCCATTTCAATACCTGTTGCAGAATTATAAATATATACAGTGCTGCCAGAAAGTTTGTGAACCCTTTAGAATTTTCTGTATATCTGCATAAATTTGATCTAAAATGTGATCACATCTTCATCTAAGTTCTAAAACTTGATAAAGTGAACCTAGCTCAACAAAAAACACAAAACATATTATTTTATAATTTATTTATTGAGCCAAATTATCCAACATTAAATGCTTTGTTGGAAAAAGTATGTGAACCCTTGGATCATACGTATTTTAAAAGTATCATATTTAATATTTGGTCGCACATCCTTTGCATGCTGTTACTTCCTAAAGTCTGTGACCCATCAATATCAAAAGACTCAATCTTATTTTCAGGTACTGTTACAAGCGATACTATAACCTCTGCATTTGAATGGATCTCTATGGGAATTGGGGGGTCAGACTAGATTCAGCTGTAAATTACACTGGTTCAGTATGGAACACATGACTGGCTAAATGGCTGTAAGTAATCCAGGGTCTAAGGCAGGGGTGGGCAACTCCAGGCCTCGCGGGCCGGTGTGTATGCAGGTTTTTGCTGCCGCCAGTTAACAATTATTGAATTAGCCCCATCGTTTACATGATCTGATATTTTAATCTACATATCCGCGATATGAACAGCAGCTGATGAATGTTCTTGTGCCGGTATGCGTGTATTGTAGCGTTTTATCGTTCTGTAATTTACGAGTGAATCGGTGATTGTGTGTATGACTAATTAGCTGATTGAGCCGTGGTAACTGGTGGCAGTAAAAACATGCATACACACCGGCCCGCGAGGCCTGGAATTGCCCACCCCTGGTCTAAGGTATCAAACAAGCCCCAAACCATCACTCTGCGGCCAGATATGAAGTAGATGTGGATGGATCACTGCAAGGGTTATTTCTCCTCACTCATTTTCCTATAAAACTATGGGGGAAAAAGTCAGTAGAAGAAACCCTTAAAGTGATCCATCCACATATACTCCATATCTGGCTGTAGAGTTATGGTTTGGGGCTCGTTTGATACCTTAGACCAGGGGTGTCAAACTCCAGTCCTGGAGGGCCGCAGTGTCTACAGGTATTTGTGGTTTCCTTTTAATTAGCACCCAGTTAAAGCATTGAGAACAAGGTGTTTGAACTTCTTAGCCAATCAGTGACTTAAATTAATCACTTGTGCTGAAACACACCAAAAACCAGCAGACATTGCGGCCCTCCAGGACCGGAGTTTGACACCCCTGCCTTAGACCCTTGATGACTTGCAGCCATTTCTCCAGTCATGTGTTCCATACTGTACCAGCGTGATTTATAGCTGAATCTAGTCTCACCCCCCAATTCCCATAGAGATCCATTCAAATGCAGAGAGGTTATATATATTGGTTTCATAACATTAAGTATACAATCAAAATGCGTGTGGGCTGCTGTGCAAATTGCACAACCCACACAGAAAAGATGCGAGAGAACTGTATGTGGGGGATTACCGTGTGTCTTCATTTAGTCCTTTATAGGTGATGGGCATCTATGGGATCTTTGGAGTTTTTACCTGTCAAAATGAATAAAATAAATCCACATGCAAATATATCCTTTAAAAAAAACTTAAATCTGGCTTTGCATATAAACAAGCAGCCAAGCTGAAAATGAAGAACCGGAAAGATACTTTTGAAAATCTCAACTGAAATGGATGGTACCATTCGTGAGGAAAGATGCCTATGTATGAACTGAAAGAGCGGGGTTTTCTGGCCACAGTCAACACTGGCATGAGCGAGATTATTGTGATTATTATTATTATTATGTTTGGGAGTTTTGAAAAGAGCTTTCCCGGAACAGTTGCTGAGCGATTCATTTAACACACAAATATTTCAAATAATTTTGTATTATCGGGCAGATAGGCCTACTTGTATGCGTTTTTAAATTTCCAGAATGCAACATTATTATTGTTATTCATGTTAATAATTTTTTTTGTACGTTTAGTGCACATTTTGAAATGAGCGCCCCATATGTTAAATAATTCGTACGTATGGATGTACGTTCTGTGCAAGTTCTCCTGTAGTATACACGAGAGCATACAAACTACAAGAAACTATAGAAGACTTATAAACGTATTAAAACGACTAAAACTGGCGTTTATTGTACCCATCCACAAATTAGGAGTAACCGCACCTTTCTAATTTCACCCACCATTCAGCGGAGCCCAGCGACAGCGACCAAATCACAGTAGAAAATAAGCTCTTCCCCTATCTGCTACTGCTTTGAATGAGGTGACGTGGTTCCCCCTGCGCCTCTTTCCGTTCTTCAGAAACCTGCACGCGGACCCTAGCACAAAGAGTGAGTGAAATGTGGACGTTTTTGGTCCCAGAATTGGATTAACTGTAAACTGTAATAGTTTTTTTTAGCCGTTATGTGTATGGGGGAAAACTGTCTAGCCTGCTATTTGTCATTTCAGAAAAGTTAGCCTCTTGAAAATGTCTTTAGTTTGTCGCGAGACAGCGTAATGTTGAGAGTGTAGCAGGCTCGGGCTAAAACGCGTGTGTCAAAATGTGCCGCGAGCGCGGATTTTAACGTCGACCGTGGAATTGGACAGAGATAGCAAGTAGCTACGGGGGGTAAACTAAAGTTTTAATAACCTACAGGTGTTCTGAGACAATATCCAGTTTGATGTGCAGAACTCATTTTGTTGGCTGACTAGACAGAAAAGCAAGGCGGCTAATAACCTAGCTCGCAAGCTAGTTTGTTCAGCAACAAGTAACTAAGTTATGTTGACGTTTATCTGTGGACTAGGGGATGCGGGTGAAGTTTAATGTTGCACCTGACTAGCGAACATAACAAACGAGTAAAACGATAAGTCACACTAATGAACAAATACAGAAAAATATGGGTATTTTATTTCTTAATTCGGATTACATTTTTATTTTCCTCAACGCTGTCAAGATTTGAATCGTAATTTAAGTAACGTTAATGTGGGATACTTTACCATGCTTAAATTCAGCGCCTTACGTTAACTTACTACATTCGACAGCTTTGAGGGACCTTTTTGTGGTATAACTGGAATATACCCTAAATCGTGCACCGCCAGCTAAAAATATGTTATGTAACGTTAACGTACGCAAATCAAGGGCCATCCCGATGCCGGGGGAACAAGTCCTGGTTCAGGTACACGTGCACCGTTACCCAGGTGTTTGCCGCCGTTAACGTTATATTTATTAACGAAATATTTAGCTACTGGTGATGTTACGACTTCTCCGAATACCAAGGTTGTCACGGCGGTTATTTAAAGAGAGCTGAGAGAAAAACTGTAGGACGAGAAGAGGCCACCGGGGCAACTTTCCAGTAGCGCGTCGAGCCGTAGACATGGCGAGCCTCGTTCGTCCTTAATACGTAACGTTAGTTATTGAAGACCAGAGATAGGGCTCTCTTTACTGGCATGGTAGACGATTAGATGTACAGAAGCGTGCACGCTGTGGTTCATTTACAAGACTCAACAGTTGTTCAGCATTCAACGCGCCTTTGAAGTCGTCCTGTGCGTTTAGAAGAAGCTTGGAGTCCGGACATACTCTCATTGGGTGGAAAGTGAAACATGAGCTAAGCAGCGCGCTGTTATACGGCACACTTCGCACGAATATCCCAGGGTACTTTGCAAGAAAATTTTAGGCAAGGGCATATTTGTAAAATGTGGAACAGTAAATTTAACGAGGGGTCAGGGGTGATAAGGGTGTCACCATGAATAGGGACCCTGCTGTGCGTTTGAACATTGAACCTCAGTATGCATTATGCACCCAGAATTCAGGGCAGGGATCTTAAACCCCGATTCTGGAGCGCTGCTGTGTCTGCTGGTTTTTAAGTGTTTCAGCACTTGCTTTAGTGTGTAATTTAAGCCACTGTTTAAAAAAGCTATAGCGACTGACCCATCTTGTTTCCAAATTGGCTGCTTATTGAAAGGAAACCAGTAGAAGCAACAGACGGTGTGATCCTGCGGGAGTGTAGTTTTGAGAATTTCTGATTTTGGGTACTGTACCGAGAGGGGGAAAACTGAAGTGAAAGCTTTTTTGTTGTTTTGTGCCTATTTTTGTTCATGGAAGGAAAGAAGTCACCGATTGTCATAATTGGCCTGTAGCACTGCAGAGGGTGAGTGGTGTGTGTGTGTGTGTGTGTGTGTGTGTGTGTGTGTGTGTACGCATGCATACCTGCGTGTGTGCGCACGTGCGTGTGTAGTCGTGCGTGCATGTGGGTCGGTGTGTGCGAGTTACTGCTTGTGCTGCGTGTAGTTGTGCACGTGTGTCTGCGTGCACGCATGTATCAGAATGGCTTGTTCCTCAGATATACAGGTGCAGCTCAAAAAATTAGAATATCGTGAAAAAGTTCAATATTTTGTCACTCATTTCAGAAAGTGAAACTCATATATTATATAGATTCATTACACATAGTGAAATATTTCAAGCCTTTATTTCTTGTAATTTTGATGATTATGGCTTACAGCTAATGAAACCCAAAATTCAGTGTCTCAGAAAATTAGAATATTTTACTTTAACATATTTTTAAAGTATCATATTTAATATTTGGTCGCATATCCTTTGCATGCTGTTACTTCCAGAAGTCTGTGACCAATCAACATTAAAAGACTCTCGATATCTTATTTTCAGGTACTGTTACAAGCGATACTATAACCTTTCTTGATCAAAATTTATTTATTGGGATAAACCCCTTGAGATGTACCATCTCGTTTTCGAGGGGGGGGGACATATATCATAACAACTACATAACATATATATAACAAAAAATAAAATACAATATAACACAACACAGACAAAAGAACAAGTAAGATAAAAAAAAAGAAAAAAAAAAAAAAAAAAAAAAAAAAAAAAAAAAAAACAAAAAAAAAAACAAACATATACTTAAAAAAAAAAAAAAAGAAAGCAAAGCAACCACACCAGTGACCAGAATAAAAAAAAAAAAAAAAAAAAGTAGAATGGTCAAGTAGACCATCAGTGGATCAGGTATGAAAAGTAATTTAAAGTTATTTTATTTATATCATGGTCGCACATCCTTTGCATGCTGTTACTGCTGTTTACTCCTGTTCCTCAAGTGTATCAATCATATCAATCAAATTTATTTCTCTATTTTGTTACAAGCGATACTCTGCATTTGAACTGATCTCTATGGGAATTGGGGGGTGAGACTAGATTCAGCTGTAAATTACGCTGGTACAGTATGGAACACATGACTGGCTAAATGGCTGTACGTCATCAAGGGTCTCAAAGGTATCGAACGAGCCCCAAACCATCACTCTGCGGCCAGATATGGAGTAGATGTGGATGGATCCCTGCAAGGGTTGTTTCTCCTGATTTTTTTTCCCATAGAACTCTATGGGGAAAAAAGTCAGGAGAAACAACCCTTGCAGGGATCCATCCACATCTACTCCATATCTGGCCGCAGAGTGATGGTTTGGGGCTCGTTTGATACCTGAGACCCTTGATGACTTACAGCCATTTCGCCAGTCATATGTTCCATACTGTACCAGTGTAATTTACAGCTGAATCTAGTCTCACCCCCCAATTCTCATAGAGATCAGTTCAAATGCAGAGAGGTTATAGTATCGCTTGTAACAGTACCTGGAAATAAGATATCGAGAGAGTCTTTTAATGTTGATTGGTCACAGACTTCTGGAAGTAACAGCATGCAAAGGATATGCGACCAAATATTAAATATGATACTTTAAAAATATGTTAAAGCAAAATATTCTAATTTTCTGAGACACTGAATTTTGGGTTTCATTAGCTGTAAGCCATAATCATCAAAATTACAAGAAATAAAGGCTTGAAATATTTCACTCTATGTGTAATGAATCTATATAATATATGAGTTTCACTTTCTGAAATGAGTGACAAAAAATATTGAACTTTTTCACGATATTCTATTTTTTTGAGCTGCACCTGTATATCGGCTTGATCTTTGCCGTGTGTCCCGGTTCCGCTCCACCCGTCCCTGCGTCTGGTGTGCTTTGTGATCCGGCCTTTTAGCTGTGTGAGAAACCACCTGGTTGCACGTTCACCAAGGGGTACTCAGCTGCTGGGTTTACCCTGTTGCCTGTTGCTTGGTCTGATTTCAGGAGTCTAAAGGAATTAAACTTTTATCTTTGTCACTGGCATGTCGTGGCTTTTTGAGAAGGCTGAAGTTTGGCCAAGTTTGTTGATTGAATAGTTTGTTGCCAGACGTGTCCCTGGAGAGCAGATGATGCGATGATGTCACAATGACGAGCGGAACTGCTTATTTTTGGAATTCCTGCATCAGGGCATGCTTGATTAATTGTGGGATTGATCCAGGCCCAAATATGTTTTTCCCCCTCAAACTTCCATCTGTTTTTAAAAATTTTTTTAAACCACTACTGCCTTTTGGCTCTCCTGTCTTTTTTTTTGCTTTTCCTCTAGTTTTGACAGAGGATGGCTAATGGAATTTCACTTGTTTTTATTTATATATATTTTTTTAAATTTCCCCTTGGGTGAGTTTCTGGATCAACCCCATCCCACTAAACCCCTCCTCTATCTGCGAGAGTAATTCCTGAGCCTGTCTCCCTCTCTTCCTCCGCCCCTCTCTGCTGCTTTGGGACACAAGGTGAAGACTGAGAGCTCCTCCAACCCCTTTATCACGCCATGGATCCTCCCAAGGCAGATCACCCTCATGATCCTAGTAAGGCGGACCGTACCACTGTCAAGGCTGAAGAGGGGGGAGACCTCAATGTGGAAGGGGGCGGGGCTTGCCAGCCCCCTGAGTGCGAAGGGCTGGATGGGGAGGGGGAGCCTGTGTGGTTTGAGCACAGTGCCTACGAGCGTGCCGAGAGCTCCTATCAGCGCTGGCTGGTGGGTCAGAGCAACGGCAGAGCGCCCGTCTCGGGTTCGAGCTGTGGTAATGGCGACCAGGCAGTCTGCCACCGGCAGGTGCAGGCGACGTGGGTGAACACGGGCGCGAGCCTGCCGGATTTTGACCCGGCCGAGCGACGCCCCCTCGTGGAGCTGCCCCGCCCGATCCCACTGACCCCCAGCTCTGCTGCCGCCGGCCCCCATTTCATCCGCAGCGGAGCCCCCGCCCCTACCCCAGGCCCAGCCCCCAAGTGCAGGTCCCGTAGCGGCCAGCCCCGCCTTGCCCCCGAGCGCCGGAAAGAAACCTTGCCGGAGAAACCGCCTCATGACCTGGCGGAACCTGCCAGCCACGCCCACGCTCACGGCCACGCCCGTGGCCACCACCACTGGAGGAGAGGAGGGGCTCAGAGGGGCAGGGAGGCCAGGGGTCACAGATGGCACCGGAAGAGATGGTGGTCCGAGGGGGATGGCGGGTCTCCGTGGCGACAGTATGGCTCCCCCGGCCCGGGGCTTATTTTTTTCTGGAATGCTGCGGTGGGGTGTTGTGGTTAGGGGCTTTGGGGTGTGTAATCCTCCATATAACAGGGCCAGTATGTTGTCCTACAGGGCTGGGTTCAGCGGCAGTGAGATTAGCGGGGGCGGATGTTGTCGCTGCTGACTTGTGTTTTTGTGAAAAGAATGAACGATCATGAAAAAGTCTGGTGGGTTGGTGGGGGGGTGGGGGGGGGGAAGGCGCTGAATGGCCTGCTCTCATAAACGGGACATTCAGCATTATTTTTGTTGGGTCTTCCTCACCGTAACAACGCAAGCTACAGATATTGGGAGGATCAGTGATGTCATCGTCATTTGGCCAATAGCGGGGGGACCCCCCCGAACTCTTCCAGAGGTCATTATATTACATTATAGACATTTAGCAGACGCTCTTATCCAGAGTGACGTACATAGTGCATTTCCAAATTAGGAACAAGTGCGTTAAAAACAACCCTAAAAAGGTAAATACGAATCTAAGTACTAGGCGCAGTCAGTATGATTGGGGTTTTTTTTTTTTGTTTTTTTTTGGGGGGGGTAACCACACATTACATTATAGGCATTTAGCAGACGCTCTTATCCAGGGCGACTTACACAACTTCTTACATTTATCCATTCCTATACATCTGGATACATACTGAAGCAATTCAGGTTAAGTACCTTGCTCAAGGGTACAACGGCAGTGTCCTACCTGGGAATCGAACCTGCAACCTTTCGGTTACAAGTCCAGTTCCTAACCATTATACTACACTGCCGCCCTTGATAACACACAATATTGATAACAGTAGTCACAAGGAGGTAGGGAGGGGTGGAGAGAGGTGCAGCTTGAAGAGGTGAGTCTTCAATCTGCGCTTGAAGGCAGTCAGACTTTCTGCTATTCTGACCTCCACGGGGAGCTCATTCCACCTCCGTGGGGCCAGGACAGACAGACGTATCATTGTAAAAGGAGACATTGGCTGAATCCCAAACTGAGTCCTCTGGACTGTGGACTTGCAGCCTTTATTGGCATATTTCCGAGGGCAGGTAAGTCTGCATTCATGTGGACTTGCAAGAAGTGCGGGTAGAGGGCGCGAAAAGTCCACATAAGAGAACGATGGCAAAAAACGCTGTTTTCACAATGGGACAGCCCTACGCACTCACGGACTTAACAAGAACGCGCCATTGAGTCCATGAGTCCAGAGAATGGGATTCAGCCCACGATCCTCTGGGACACATAGACAGATTGACATAGGACTGTTTTTGGTGTGTATATGTAACTGGTAAACAGCTCAGGGAAATCGAGAAAACTTAATGAATGCTCAGATAACCGACTGAGTGAATTTAGTAACACGTTTAAACTTTGGCTTAAAAACATTTTACTGAAAATGAAATGTAAGGTGTGTGGCATTTCTCTATGGTGTTAACCTCACTCTCCTCTCCTCCCCCTCTCTCCTCACTCACTTCTGTTTTTAATCCCTTTGCCCTCTTTACCTCTCCCATTTTCTCTCTTCCTCTTCCCTCATCCCCTTGCTTTCTCTCTCTCTTTCTCTCTCTCTCGCCCCCTCTCTTTCTGCCCCCTCTCTCCCCTCTCTCTCTCGCCCTCTCTCTCTCCCCCTCTCCCCTCTCTCCCCCCCTCCCCCCCTCTCTCTCTCTCCCCCCTCCCTCTCTCTCCCCCTCTCTCTCTCCCTCTCTCTCTCTTTCTCTTTCTGCCCTCTCTCTCTCTCTCTCTCTCTCTCTCTCTCCCCCTCTCCCCCCCTCTCTCTCTCTTGTGTTTGTATCCCCTGTAGAACTATGAGTGCAGTGCAGTATCTGGCTCAGGAGCAGATCTGGTTTGATAAGTCCCGTTACGACGAGGCGGAGCGGTGCTTCTACGAGGGGGTGAACGGCCCATCACACGCGTCACAGGTATGGCTGTCCCTAGCTGCCCGGCTGTATAACCCAGCCTGACACGCGGGAGAAAGCACTGTCAGAGCTGGAGTACTGTGACAACTAGGGATGCACCGATACCATTTTTTTCAGACCGAGTACGAGTACGAGTACTCACTTTTGAGTACTCGCCGATACCGATACCGATACCGATACCATTTTTTGTGTGTTTTTTTAAGTATGAGTACTTTATAATAATACTGTATAATAATACCACAATAATGAGACGGCTGATTTTGAAGATACTGTGTTTATTTTCTCCTGTTGATGGAGCACAGTCTATCAATTTACTGATTATTTAAATCAAATGAGGTCCAATAAAAATAAATAAATAAACATAAATAATAACCAAAATAAAACTGTACAGTCTTTTGTGCATCATTCTATTTATACTGGAACGTCAAAGTATAAGAGACCCCTAACCCTTACCACTAATATACATGGTCAACTTAACAGGGGGCTGACTGTAAAAAAACAATTGTGAAATAGGCCTACATACATTATAGGCTAACCTACTGTACTGACATGGAACAGCCTGTGTGCTATCTAAAGACTAGGTCTAATGCTGCTTATTGGCATAATGTCCTTTTCAACCATCAACCTCAGAGAGTCCTACTGAATTGACTAGCCTATATGAACTGCTGACTACCGCACCGCAGTAGCCTACATAATTGTCAACCGAATCAGTTACTCTCTGCATAGGCTACGGGCTACTCAATTAGTTTGCAACAAATGGCGGGGGTATTAGTAAAATAATATAGCCCGGTCAACTGTTTTTTGGTACAGTTTCACATTTAAAAAATATAGCCTGCAATCATGATCGGAACCTGTAGCCTACCTACTGGCATCTGACGTCCACCCAACGTAACGTTACCGAAAGCAAAACGGTTCAAGCATTTCTAATCAAAATCGCATAGGCTACTGTAGGCTATATTGTACATTTTCCATGTAGGCCTATTCTGTAACTATCAAACTAAGAGTTAATAAAAGTCTGCCCGTTATTAAACCATTTCAAATCTGTAATAATGATATTGATTAAATGAAGAACATTCGTGTTTTCTTTTGTATCGAAATAGCACAATAAATGTAGGCTATTTTAAGAAGGCCTAATATGCTATAACCATGTTTTATAGGCTACACAAATATAACCAATATGTGGCTATACGTTTGTTTCTTCTTTACACTTGAAATTCAGTAAGAAGTCTAGCTAAAGCCCTTTTCTTTATTTGTTGTCAGGTAATTTGAGTCTAGATCACGCACTGTGTGAATGGTTGCTATTTTAATCTGAACCGCTATTTTAATCAAGTAGCCTACTGACGAACTGGGTGATTAATAGCACTATGCTACATCAGTGCACCTAGCTCAACCCTTTGTATAAGGGCTCCCCCCATACATGACTGAACATCGACATTCAATTTGGGAGAAAAGAATCATCTGCTTTAAAAAAAAAGTATGGCCCTTGTCACCCTTTTGACAACTTTACCATTTGAAAACGCAATGTTTTACAATAGGTTACTTACCACGAAATGGTCAGAACTTGAGAACACACAAATTGTCATATATTTCCGTAGTTTCTAATCCATATTTAAAACGCTCACTGGAGCGACCATAAACCTAATCCATAAAACTATATAACTACAAGGAAAAAATACAAAAAGTTCATACGAGGTTTATAGGAAAAGTTCGCATTTCAGGTGGTAGGCTACATTAACTTCGCCCTCGCGTGGAGACCTTAAACCATGATTACGTTTCACACAAAAACTGCCGTTGAAACAAGATCGCAGATTATTCAGTTAATTGTTTCATTTGAAATCTTATCGATTAAATTCTTATGAGCAATTAATCGATAGTCGATTAACTGTTAACATCCCTAGTGAGCACGCAGGTCAGGATTAGGTGTTGCTAAGGTGATAGCATTAGCGTGCGGACGTTTGGACGTTGGTATCGGTTTTGGAGTATCGGTACATTTTTTCGAGTACGAGTACGAGTACATGAGCATGGTATCGGCCCCGATACCGATACCGGTATCGGTATCGGTGCATCCCTAGTGACAACACACACTTACACTTGCACACACGCAAACGTGCACGCACTTACACTTGCACACACGCAAACGCACACACACTTACACACACACACACAAATGCACAAGACCTCATGCACACACAAGAATTCACGCACACATACATATGGAAATGCACAAGAATGCACACACATTCATACACACGCGCACACACACACACACACACACACACACACGCACACAAATAAGAACTCATGCACACTCATTCACATACACACACACAACACACAACACACACTATAACGTTACATTGCAATCATTTGTCCAGAGTGACAAACGGCAGTGAACAGAGATTCTCTCAGCAATAGAAGAGTGTGGCCTAAGAGTAAAATGAACCTAACAAACAACAATTTATATTGTAACCAGAAGGTTTGTTTAGAGAGAAACCCTTACACAGCTATACCTATGACATTATCCAAGAGGAAAGGAAGGAAAAGGATATCTAAAGGGGGCCGGGGGAGCCGTGGTGCAAGAGGTGGGTCTTCAGTCCGTGTCGGGAGATGGGCAGGGTTTCTGCTGTTCTGACTGCAGTGGGAAGATGAGCAGGGTTTCTGCTGTTCTGACTGCAGTGGGAAAATGGGCAGAGTTTCTGCTGTTCTGACTGCAGTGGGAAGATGGGCAGGGTTTCTGCTGTTCTGACTGCAGTGGGAAGATGGGCAGGGTTTCTGCTGTTCTGACTGCAGTGGGAAGATGGGCAGGGTTTCTGCTGTTCTGACTGCAGTGGGAAGATGAGCAGGGTTTCTGCTGTTCTGACTGCAGTGGGAAGATGAGCAGGGTTTCTGCTGTTCTGACTGCAGTGGGAAGCTCATTGCACATTTTGTAGATATAAGGGATCTCTGAGGTTTCCTCTGAGATTTCTTCCCATCTGGGAGTTTTTTTCTCGCCACCATTTGAGTGTTTTTCTTTTGAGGTTTCATTTGAGGTCCTTGAAGCTTTTTGAATATTTGAATATTACACCATTTAGGCTATTGTGATAGAAATAGAAAAATAAATAAACACTCTAAAACAGAAATAAAAAATAAGTGTAGCTGCTAGTTTTTCTTTGTTTGTTTTTACACAGGCTAACAACAGCAACGTAGACTATTTCAGCCCTAAGTGCGATAGGTCACTGTGGAAATGTTGACTGTATGGGACTTTGGCGAAACGTAACAAGATAAACTCTTCAGGGTTAATCATAACACAGTGGCGGCTGCATATAGCCTACAGGTAAGATTTGGTTTCATTAGCATATTTATAGCTACGAGAGATTTTGGAGAAATAAAATGGTGTCTTCTAAACCGAAAGTGCATCAGGTAGCCTTCAGTAAGCAATGGAAAACTCGGAATGCTTAGCTCTATTTGTACAAAAAAAAATATGATTGTTTATAGCTATATCTGAACATAATTTTCTTGTAAATGGTGCATTTTACAGTCTGTGGCTGTGGCAAGACGAGGGTCGTAAGCGCTGTGGGCTATTAATATCACTGCAGTATCAATCCTGTGTTTTTTAAAAAAAATTTTTTAAAGCTGTAGCATAGTTTATAATTTAAGACAAACATGAATACTGTAATTCGGACTGATACGTCTACCACTATAGTACGGGGCGCCAACGTGGATCGGGTTAAAGCTTTTACCTTTTCAGAAGTTAGGGCTTCAAAGGTAGTCTAATTCAAAATTGGAGTGTTCCATCCAACTCGCTGCGTACGCGTATACCGAGTTGCCCCATAGATTTAGGTTGCACTCTGCCACGGAATATCTGAGCTGCATTTCTATACAGTCTATGGTTCTATGCTTCTTCTATGCCTCTCCTAGTACTGACATCTTGAAGGAGACTAGTACAATATATACCGCCATCCGCTGGCCGAAAGACCATATTGCACCCAAAAAATTATATGTAATTAATTCGGATATGATTTTATTTGCCGTTTTCTCAATTATTGTCATTTTGGCATCGCAATTTTCCTTTGGCGGTCCGTGTAATCATTTTGATTTCAGTAGTGATCTAACTGGCCTCTTGGTTTCCCACTGAAGGTGTTTTTGTAACAATTCTGCTGTGGGAGCCACTCATGATTGCGTGTGGCTCGGTTCTACCAGCTTGACACTGCGTTTATTCAGTTCAGAACGCTGGTTTAAAGAAAAATAATGTGGTACATGCTCAGCTGTTAATCCTCCATGCTGCTAAACCCAAATTGTCACGGTTACGGCTGTCGCCAGGGTAACACTGCCCAGGCTTCCCACACTCCACGGATATCCTACGAAGTCCTCAAAATTAGAAAAAACTAATTTCAAAGACTTTAACACTTCACATAAGAATATACAATGCGGAGAACAGGCCATTTAGCCCAAGCTCATCATTCTTTCTTGAGACTCTTGAAAGTTCTTACAAGTAAATTAGTATATTTTGACTGGGGTGCTTCAAAACACAGGAATTATGATAATAATAAAGATTATTATACAAAGGGTTTTTACCAATTACCTAGTAGGCTATATATTAATGTCAACATTTCATATAAATCATGCCCTTTATAAACTGATCCTGGATCAGAATCCACATTTTACCTGAAACGGCAGGGCTTTGTATTGGAATTGTAAGGGGTTATTGGACAGTATTAATTTTCGGAGAAGTTTTAGGCTGTTTTTATATTTCTTTGTTGATTGTCACTAGCACTTGTAATGTGGCCTGCTTTACAGTTGAATTTCACACAATGGCTTGCAGGCCTGGCCCGAATGCCATTTATTCGGCTTCGGAAATTCCTTGGTGTTTCCGAACGCTCGTTCTCACAAAAACATGTTTAAAAATTGGGAATACCGTAGGTCTATTAACGCTCTTTCATAACGGAAAGCTCATTACTGGATCATTATAGATCCAGTGCGGGGTGAGATTGTATAGCCTAGCCGTGAATGAAGGGTTTCAAGTTTCATATGCCCGTTTTCTTAAAGGATCAAATAGCTTAACACAAAAGTTATTTCCAAAATTACATTTTATTGCACAAAGTCGTTATAAAATCAGCAGATCGGTAGCCTATAGTTATTTAATTTTTTATTTTATAAAATAGTTCCTTCTCAAATTTATACTATAATGAGCACCAATTTTGTTTATTTTTGCCATTAGTTACATTATTTAAGAAAATTGCATGAAACCGCTACTCAATTTACCTCCTTCTCCCGTCTTGCTTTTTAAAAATGCTTTGTTCATGCAGCCTAGGCTGTTTAAAATAGGCTAAGAAATTGCATTTCAGATTTGCATCATGAGATGGGAACATCTGGAAAAAATAGCCTACTATAGATAGGCTACATAGTTTGTTACTGTTAGATGTAACTTGTCATATCTAAGACATTTCGCTGGATAAAATTTTTTTTTAATACACAGATTAACGTGCTTTGCGAAGTTGCGTTGCTCACGCTAGCTAGCCGGACCGTATACACTAATTTAATGCCCACCCTCCAGCCAATGAGAATCGAGTATTTATCCAAGCCATGGTATAAATAGTAATAATAATAATAATAAATAATCCTGAATTGAGATTGGAATGCCAATATACCGAACGAATTCCGAACCTTTGGAACGTTTGGGGCCAGCCCTAGGACCTTGGATGTCCTGGAATTTGCATCACGGTTGAAAGTGAGGATCCTGATTTTTGTTACCCGACAATTTGAAGGTGTAGGATTCCTACTTGGAGTTTAGCTGAAGTGTATATTTCTGCCTAATTTACATCACGCAACGGGTGAAAGTTAACTCTGTGTGTGTGAGGGTGAGAGTGAGGCTGTGTGTGTGTGCGCGTGCATTGGAGATGGTAAATGTAAACTCTGTGCCCACATCGCTGGGTTATAAGTTATGGGTTTGCTAAAGTGGGCCAAAGTGGAGTCCGTTTCATTGTGA
This sequence comes from Ilyophis sp. 1 JC-2022, assembly GCA_022702515.1. Lineage (NCBI taxonomy): Eukaryota > Metazoa > Chordata > Actinopteri > Anguilliformes > Synaphobranchidae > Ilyophis > Ilyophis sp. 1 JC-2022. The sequence continues at coordinate 4,207,275 of CM040395.1, read as the reverse complement.
TGGTTTAGTAAATACCAAGGGTTAGCCCACCAGACATATGGGGAAATGGATTCCTTCCACAGAGGGGCTGAGTGCATTTAACTCCTTGGAGGATACATGGGTGGAAGGGTACTGGCTGTTGAACTGAACCCTGTGACTGTCCTGTGTGTCACTCATCAGAGGGCATTGTGGGTAGCATGGTCATGTGACTCTGGCATGTCTGCTGGGCTGGCTCTGCATTGCATGCCCTGCGGTCAGATTTCAGTACAGTCCGTTTGCAACTCTGTAGTAGTGTGTGTGTGGGGCTGTGGATGCGTGTATATGGGTTTGTATCTATTTAGGCATGTTTGTGTGGTCCTGGGTATGTATATATAAGGCTGGGTGTGTATACACAGGTTTGCATGTATTTAGGCATGCATGCGTGTTTGTGTGTTCTTCTATATATGTGTATATGGCTGTTTGTGTGTGTGTGTGTGTGTGTGTGTGTGTGTGTGTGTGTTTGACCTGCATCTCTGTACCCCCTCCCCTGCAGGATACTGGAGCTAATATGATCCTGCAGGACATTGCCAGAGCCCGTGAGAGTATCAAGAAATCTCTAGCAGGAGTGAGTACAGCAGTCAGTCATCCTCATCGGCCCGCCCCCTTAGTTTGTCTGTTTTGACGTTAACATCCTCCAGCCCCAGTACCACCCCTTCATCTTTCAGCCTTGCCCCATTCAACCTCATCCACGCCCTCTCCATCTTAAGCCCCGCCCCTATTTATTTTCTTAGCCCCGCCCCACCATCTTCAGCACCGCCCCACCACTCCTAACCCCTGCCCCTCTCCGTTGTCCTGTGGTTGGCTCCACCCCTTGTCATTCTCAGGCCTGCTCTCAGCTCACTAGCATGCGTGTGCAGTGCTTTAATCACCATTTCGCCTTTATTTTATTTGCTACGTTTTATAGTTTGGTGGTGAAAAAATGTATGTGCTTTTAAGTGGTTTCAACTCAACTGTGATTTGGTTGTTTCTCTATGCAGGGCTTTGGCTGAGTTAGTGTTGGGGTTTCTGTGGGTTTGGCTGAGTTAGTGTTTGGGTCTGTGTGCAGGGTTCTGGTTTGGTTGAGTTGGTGTTGAGAGTTCTGTGGGTTTGGTTGAATTGGTGTTGAGGTGTCTGTGGGTTTGGTTGAGGTAGTGTTGGGATCTGTGTGTTGGGGTCTGTGTGCAGGGTTCTGGTTTGGTTGAGTTGGTGTTGAGGGTTCTGTGGGTTTGGTTGAGTTAGTGTTGGGGTTTCTGTGGGTTTGGGTGAATTGGTGTTGAGGTGTCTGTGGGTTTGGTTGAGGTAGTGTTGGGGTCTGTGTGTTGGGGTCTGTGTGCAGGGTTCTGGTTTGGCTGAGTTAGTGTTGGCGTTTCTGTGGGGTTGGTTGGGTTAGTGTTGGGGTCTGTGGCAAGTAGGGATGTGCGCGTTTAGTCGACTAGTCGATTAAACGTTGCTACCCTCGCTAGTCAGCACCAGAAATACTAGTCGGTTAAACTTATTATTTTATTAATGTACACATTTAAATTGCATATTGACATAATTTGCACTGAAATGTCATGTTTTCCTGGTCAAATGTTGCTTTATAAAAAAACGAGCATAAGTTAATAATGTTAACAACGCCGGATTAAAAAAAATAAATAAATAAAATAAAAACGAAGAAAAAAAACAAAACGCATTAGCCTGTTCGCCCTGCAAGTTAAACCAGCGAGGTGGAAAGAGTAAGTAGGCCTATCGCGTTGTTGAATAGCCCAATAAAACTAATCTAATGTCACGTCGATCTGTCAGCCTAATTGTTATTTTTTTGTGGGCCTATTATTGGTAGTTTTTCTGATGACCGATTATTATTTTTTACTGTATTTGCTATGCGATCGCGTTCACCAAATGAAAATGCCGTTGTAATAATCAGGCACGTTTCCTAAAAATGTTTTGTTACGTTGAATATTGTTTTGAATAAATGTTATTTGTTAACTTTTATTTAGTGAGTTGTTGTCAAGTTTTGTAGGATAATGTGCAATGTTCATAATGCAAGGCGCAAAGTGCCACACATTTCAGCGGCACTTATAATATACGCAATATTTTTTCGGACAATGTTTAACCTTATAGATTAAATTGTGCTCAATTTTGACTGTTTTCTAGTGTTTTCTTACTTTTAGACTAGTCGACGAGTCTAAGTTTAAACTTACGTTTAAACATCAGGGAAATTAGTCGTTAGGAACATCCCTAGTGGCAAGGACTGTGGGTTTAGTTGAGATAGTTTTGGGTTTTCTGTGGGTTTGGTTGAGTTCGTGTTGGGGTCTCTATGCAGGGCTCTGGTTTGGTTGAGTTCGTGTTGGGGTCTCTATGCAGGGCTCTGGTTTGGCTGAGTTCGTGTTGGGGTCTCTATGCAGGGCTCTGGTTTGGTTGAGTTCGTGTTGGGGTCTCTATGCAGGGCTCTGGTTTGGTTGAGTTCGTGTTGGGGTCTCTATGCAGGGCTCTGGTTTGGTTGAGTTCGTGTTGGGGTCTCTATGCAGGGCTCTGGTTTGGTTGAGTTCGTGTTGGGGTCTCTATGCAGGGCTCTGGTTTGGTTGAGTTCGTGTTGGGGTCTCTATGCAGGGCTCTGGTTTGGCTGAGTTCGTGTTGGGGTCTCTATGCAGGGCTCTGATTTGGTTGAGTTTGTGTTGGGGTCTCTATGCAGGGCTCTGGTTTGGTTGAGTTTGTGTTGGGGTCTCTATGCAGGGCTCTGGTTTGGTTGAGTTAGTGTTGGGGTCTCTATGCAGGGCTCTGGTTTGGTTGAGTTAGTGTTGGGGTCTCTATGCAGGGCTCTGGTTTGGTTGAGTTAGTGTTGGGGTCTCTATGCAGGGCTCTGGTTTGGTTGAGTTAGTGTTGGGGTTTTTGTGGGGTTGGTTGGGTTAGTGTTGGGGTCTGTGTGTTGGGTCTTGCTTGCTGTAGACTTGGTATGTAGTGACCCTGTGCTGAAGGTTAATCTGGCCTCTCAAGTTTCAGGGCTGTTCCATCAGCTTATATAACATTGCACATGTGAAGCATCTGAAAAGAGTAGAACTAATCTCTCCTAGAGAACAGCACTGTGCGTGCGTGTGTGCGTGCGTGCGTGCGTGTGTGCGCGGCTATGTCTGTGTGTGTGTCTGCACATCTCTGTATGTATGTGTGTGTGTATGTAGTGCATGTTGACGCGTGTCGGTGTGTATGCATAGCCCCGTCTTGTCTCCGTATTTTGAGCTGTGGTGTTGGAGTGCTGTGTTTCCGATGTGAGTAATGGACGGTCTCTTCTGGAGCAATGAAATCCTCACTTGGAATTCTGTGGTACTTTTTTTTAGGAAATGTGGGGTTTTTTTTAGGTTTTTTTATTTTTTTGTTTTTTTTGGTTTTTTTCTTTGCTAAACTGAATCAACAGGGGCAGGGTTCTGTATCGTTCTTTATTTGTATGTGTGTGTGTAGGTTTGTTTTTCTGCTTTAAAAAAAAAATTCAACCCTCATATTATGTTGACATTCTATGACGCCATTTATGGTTGGGGTGAAATTGACCCCAAAAATCTTTTAACTGACACGGAACATTTGTATGTTGTTTTCTTGTTCTGACTCTTGTTATATCTTTACGCAGTTGACCTTGGATCTGTACAGTGCAAATAATAAAAGCTCGGGCTGCGGTCCAATCCGTTAAATGATAGGCCCTCCTGCACTTCCACTCGCCACTTCCACTTGGGAGGATGTGACGCAGCAGCAAAGCAACTCGAGTAGCCACTCAAACCGACGGGGAGGAGCAAGAGAGGGAGCGGAATTATTTTTGAATTGGACCAAACTTGCACTCGGATATTCGCCAGAGCCAGTGACGCCAGCAGACAATTGACAAATGACATAAATTGCCTAAGATGGAAAGCTCCAGCCAACATCTCAAATTTTATTCTGGCAAAAGAGCAAACTAGAAAATGATTATCAATCAATTTATTGATAGACAGCATTTTAAAATACCTCATAAGCAGGAATGGGGAATAATACACTTGTAGCTATGTTACAAAATACCTCTGAATCAAATATATTTAAAAAACGGCAATCAAAACGGTGGATGCATAGCCTAGATTGCTTTGGAGGCGGTACAGAAGTATAAAACATAAAAGAGACGAGCGACCCGTATTGAATATGAAATCCAAGCAAAATGTATTTTTAAAAGGCTATTGCCCATAAGCTTGCACTGGCTCATTTGCTGGATACTCGCTGAACGGCAACGAGCTGATTATGTCGCTAGTTATCGTTAACTGGCCTGAAATAATCATTCTAATACTGAATCCTAGGAGGATAACATGAAACTTTTTGCTGTAGCTACGTTTTAAAGCGATTTTATCAAACCACTAAATCAATGTTATTTCCTAATTTATTCACCATTTCAGTCGTGCAATAAAAAACTTAAAATATCGCTTAATCGCTTATACTTGAGTGCCGCTTTCTCTATTTTTAAGATTTTTCCCGGGAGATATGTAAAGGCATTAAATTTAAACTTTTGAAACGGGAAGCTTGTGGTTACAGTAACGCGTTCTGGGCAATTTCACTGCCTGAAGTCTGCAGTCTTGCGGACTCGTTTTCTCGAGCCAAATCGAGGGTCGAGGGACTCATTTCACGTACTTCACTTGCATTTCTAACGGATTGGACCGCACTCGCCCTTGGCAACGCCCAACTTCCGATTTCTAAAGGGATTCCCCCAGGTGGAAGTGGCGAGGGGAAGTGCAGGAGGGCAGAACGTTTAAACGGATTGGACCGCAGCTTTGTAATGTATAATGAAGTCCCATCTCTCCACAATGGCGCACTACTGGCTGTACCCCAGTGCAGGACATGATGGTGGTAATGACTGAATCGTCTGTTTGAGCTGCACCTTCTTGCACGCCTGCTCTTTCTCTCTACCTGTCACCTGTACTCTCCCCCTCTCTTATTCTTTCTCTCTTCCTCTCTGTCTCTCGCTGTTTCTCTCTGTGTCTGTCTGTCTCTCTCTCCCTCACTTTTCTGCACTTTTTTCTCTTCCTCCCTCCTGCTCCTCTAAGCTGAAGACACCCGTGCACCCTGGCAGGAGCTCTCACCACACCAGGGGTCGCCATGGTAGGCATGTAAGTGCCCTTCCTTCCTACTGCCCACAATTTCCCACAAAATCCCTCTGTTTCAGCCTGTTCTCCCTATTACCCACAATCCTTGTTTCAGCCTGCCTTCCTTACCCACAATCCATGTTTCAGCCTGCCCTCCCTACCCACAATCCTTCTGTTTCAGCCTGCCCTCCCTATTACCCACAATCTCTGTTTCTGCCTGCTGTCCCTACCCACAATCCATCTCTTTCTGCCTGCTGTCCCTACCCACAATCCCTGTTTCTGCCAACTCATTATACCCACAATTCCTCCTTTTCTGCGTGCTCTCCCTACCCATAATCACTCTGTTTCTGCCTGCTCTACCCACAGTGCATCTGTGATTCTGCTTGCTCATTTGTATGTGTTGATGTGTCTGTGTATGTATGTTGTAATGAGCACTTTCAGGATAAGGTTACACTTATATAGCGCCTTTCATCGCACAGTCTCAATGTGCTTTACAGTGAACGGGGGAAATGGTGCCTGATGCACGGCAGCCGTTTTACCCCGTGTACGGCACGTGATTGGTTGAATCTGGTGGTTGCACAACATGCTGGAATAACATTGGTCAGATGTTGTGATTGTAGAATGAGGGCGTAGGCTGAAACCCCACAGAAAGTGGTGTGGAGTGCATTTCTCGGGCAATTACATCGCCTCCGTTCATTTTCAATGAGAGGCGGTTCCTCGCTTCGGCAAGGCATTTTGGGATTGATTGCGAAGTGACCGGAAGAGACTGGGAACGTGGCGCAATAACCAATCAGATTATAGTACAGATTTATAAATTATTCCCCTTTTCAAAGTTTTGTCATGGTTACTGAGCACATTGGTGTTGATTCTCTGGCACTAAAGCCTCATAAAGCACAGTGTTCAGACTGGACCTCGGCTGCTCCGTTCCGGAACTCTCTAGAACAGGAGTGGCCAACCCTGGTCCTGGAGAGCCGCAGGGTCTTCTGGCTCTCCAGGACGAGGGTTGGGGACCCCAGCAGACCCTGCGGCTCTCCAGGACGAGGGTTGGGGACCCCAGCAGACCCTGCGGCTCTCCAGGACCAGGGTTGGCCACTCCTGCTCTAGAACCTTTCACTTGCCCTGGTCTGCTGGAGTCTCTTTTTTGTGTGTTTGTGTCTTTGGTTCTTTGCTGTTATTCATTTAAAGTGTTAATCCTAAATTTAAAAAAAATAATTGAATGTAAAAAAAAAAAACTAAAAAAACAAGGCCATATTGGATATCTATTCCAACTTTTCACTTTTTTTTTTTTTAGTAGTAATATTCATTCAATGTATTTTCACATTCTGTAATTGCTCCTTTATATGCTATTTTCCATTGGAACTCTGGGATTTGTAGTATGAAAACCCACAGATGTCCCCAAATCCACCAAAACTGAACAATTAAGGATAGACACTGTGTTTTATTGTTAAATAAGGTAGTCAATCGATCAATGGTCTCTTGGGACCATTCTGTTCCCCCTCTGGGGAAAGAATGTGCTTTGATCCCTGATTTTCGCACTTGTGTTTTCACTAAGTCGCTCTGGATGGGAGCATAATGCTACTGCTATTGCTATACAGCAGTAAAGTAAAGTTTAAGGAGTGGTAGTGCTGCTTCAGTGCATGGCCAATGTTCCTGCAGCGTACTCATACCTCGCCATGGGTTTCAAAACTCTCTTTATATCCATGCTTCAAAATGACCGTCGCTTCAGGTGTTACTCATGACCTTTGACCTTAAGTGTGTGTGTGTGTGTGTGTGTGTGTGTGTGTGTGTGTGTATATAGACTGCAATGTATGCTGCAGGAGACCAGGATGAGCTTGTGACTCGTATGAGGAGCTTGGAGCTTGAGAACCAGAGTCTACAGAACGGTGAGTATCTGTCTGACAAACTGTGAATGGCCAACTGGGTGACTGTATGACTCTCTCGCTTTCTCTCTCTCTTGCTCTCTGTCTCTAATCCAATCCAATCCAAAAATGCTGTATTGGCAGGAAATACTTAATACAACAAATATTGCCAAAGCGTATCAACTCTCTCTCTCTCTCTCTCTCTCTCTCTCTCTCTCTCTCTCTCTCTCCCTCTCTCAGTGGTACAGGACCTTCGCTCATCTCTTCTTAGCCTTGAGTCCAGGGTTACTCTTCTGGAGAGAACACCTGCAGCTGCTGTACCTGCCCAGGTAAGGTTGAGTTTTAGTCTCTAGAGCAGGGGTGGGCTACTCCAGGCCTCGCGGGCTGTTGTGTATGCATGTTTTTAATCCCACCAGTTACCACGGCTCAATCAGCTAATTAGTCATACACACAATCACGATTCACTAATAAATTACAGAATGATAAAACGCTACAATACACGCATACCGGCACAAGAACATTCATCAGCTGAGGTTCATATCGCGGATATGTAGATTAAAATATCAGATCATGTAAACGATTGGGCTAATTAAATAATTGTTAACTGGTGGCAGCAAAAACCTGCATACACACCGGCCCCCCAGGACTGGAGTTAAACCTGCATACACACCGGCCCGTGAGGCCTGGAGTTGCCCATTCCTCCTCTAGAGTGTCTCCAGGTAAGGGGGGGGTTTAATCTTACGTCAGACTCAGCATCACTGCACCTCCCACCAGACCGTTCCGTTCCAGCAGCCAAAGGTCTGTGCCCCAGTGGAGGACGACGACGACGACGATGATGATGATGATGATCTGGACCTATTCGGCAGTGATGAAGAGAATGACGGGGAGGCAGAACGAATCCGGCAGCAGCGGCTAAAAGAGTACGCGGAGAAGAAGTCCAAGAAGCCCACCCTCATCGCCAAGTCCTCCCTCCTGCTGGACGTCAAACCAGTATGTACACGCATGTTAGGGGTGTGACTCTATTGCTTAGCCGACAAAATTATGTAATGCATGTAGGCTTTATGTAATGTAGTACTGTAGCTCTGAGCATTAGGCTGTAGGTTTATGTAATGTAGTACTGTAGCTCTGAGCATTAGGCTGTAGGTTTATGTAATGTAGTACTGTAGCTCTGAGCATTAGGCTGTAGGTTTATGTAGTGTAGTACTGTAGCTCTGAGCATTAGGCTGTAGGTTTATGTAATGTAGTGCTGTAGCTCTGAGCATTAGGCTGTAGGTTTATGTAATGTAGTGCTGTAGCTCTGGGCATTAGGCTGTAGGTTTATGTAATGTAGTACTGTAGCTCTGAGCATTAGGCTGTAGGTTTATGTAATGTAGTGCTGTAGCTCTGAGCATTAGGCTGTAGGTTTATGTAATGTAGTGCTGTAGCTCTGAGCATTAGGCTGTAGGTTTATGTAATGTAGTGCTGTAGCTCTGAGCATTAGGCTGTAGGTTTATGTAATGTAGTGCTGTAGCTCTGAGCATTATTATGTAATGTAGTACTGTAGCTCTGAGCATTAGGCTGTAGGTTTATGTAATGTAGTGCTGTAGCTCTGGGCATTAGGCTGTAGGTTTATGTAATGTAGTGCTGTAGCTCTGAACATTAGGCTGTAGGTTTATGTAATGTACTGTAGCTCTGAGCATTAGGCTGTAGGTTTATGTAATGTAGTGCTGTAGCTCTGGGCATTAGGCTGTAGGTTTATGTAATGTAGTGCTGTAGCTCTGAACATTAGGCTGTAGGTTTATGTAATGTAGTACTGTAGCTCTGAGCATTAGGCTGTAGGTTTATGTAATGTAGTACTGTAGCTCTGAGCATTAGGCTGTAGGTTTATGTAATGTAGTACTGTAGCTCTGAGCATTAGGCTGTAGGTTTATGTAATGTAGTACTGTAGCTCTGAGCATTAGGCTGTAGGTTTATGTAATGTAGTACTGTAGCTCTGAGCATTAGGCTGTAGGTTTATGTAATGTAGTACTGTAGCTCTGAGCATTAGGCTGTAGGTTTATGTAATGTAGTGCTGTAGCTCTGAGCATTAGGCTGTAGGTTTATGTAATGTAGTACTGTAGCTCTGAGCATTAGGCTGTAGGTTTATGTAATGCTTTTAAGAGAGGTTGGCGACGTAATGATGTGCATGCATTCTTCTAAATCAGATTGAATACTTTCACAACGTCTCGCCACACAAAATGTAAATGTTGCTCTACCTGTTAAAATACTGTTGTTTGGTATGTGGGGATTTTCAATGGGAGGTAAATGGTTTTTGTCAGCTGTTCCCCTGCTTCATTGCCATATCGGGAAATGGGTATTTTGAACTCCTGAATATTTTGGCCAAATTTAATAGTTAACATTTCTTATAGTATGGTATCTTAACAGACTTTATTAGGTATAGTGTACCTTTCAGGTAGCAGTGTTGAGTTGTGGTTTGTGCCTCATTTGGAGATTTCAATCTTTCTTGGGTGTGTTTTCAGAAGATTGTTTTGGTCTTTTATTGAGTTTGACAGAACCCAGTTCTGACAGTACTTTGCTAGCAGTAAGCATAAAGAAGCAGAATCACATGGCCTGCATAGGGAAGTCAATCCCTGTCTGTCCGTTACTCTCTCTGTCAGTCTGTCTGTCCCCCCCCCCCTTCCCCCCCTTCTTTGTGACTGTTCTTTGTAAAAAAAAAAAAAAAATAAATACATTTTTTTTATTTAAAAAATGCTATATAAATAAAATTGAATTGTTCTCTCTCTCCGTCTCTCTCTCAGTGGGACGATGAGACGGACATGTTGAAGCTGGAGGAGTGTGTGCGCTCTGTTCAGGCTGACGGGCTGCTCTGGGGCTCCTCTAAACTGGTGCCGGTGGGTTATGGCATTAAGAAGCTGCAGATCCAGTGTGTGGTGGAGGACGACAAAGTGGGGACGGATATGCTGGAGGAGGAGATCACCAAATTTGAGGATTACGTGAGTAACAGCCCCTCACGCTGGCCGCACACGGGATTACAGTTGTGCAGTTACATGAGTAACAGCACCTCACGCTGGCCGCACACAGGATTACAGGGGATTAGAGTTGTGTAGTTATCTGAGTAACAGCAGCACATGGTGTAATGTACTGTAACCCTGTAAATGTGTCATCCACAGTCCCTTGGCAGGAAATATACAATATAAAGGCAATAAAGTGCCATAATTATGCACACAATAAACAATAAGGGGGATGGTCATTATTGTTATTATGATGGTGAATATGATTTTAATGGTGAATATGGTTGTGTTTTTCAGGTCCAGAGTGTGGATGTTGCTGCTTTCAACAAGATCTAACCAACCCACACCCCATACGGTTATCACAGCTGCAACATGGTTATCAATAAAGAGCTCTGCTCAAAACTGTCTCTGGCCTTTTTATTTCAAAAGTTTTTAATTTATGTATTTATTTATTAATTCATATTTATTTTTTTGTTTGAACACACACACATCTGCAAATATACACACATGCAAATACTCAAATACACACACATGGACATACTTGCATATCGTCACCTTCTTAAAATAATCGCCTAAGTCATTTTTTGAGGAACATGAGATTTTTGCTTAAATCAGCTCTTCATGATGCTGGCCACCTCTGGTAAAGTTGCCTAGATCCTTAATTGAAAGGATCATGCTTTTTTACCCGGTAATGTAATCGCCTAAGTTCAAGAGTGCTCTTAGGCTGTTTGTATTTTTGTAAGTCAACAATAAATTTTTTTTTTTTTATTTTTTTTTAGTTATTATATGGCGGCTGCTTTGGCTTCAAGAACAAAAAAAATCAACATAAATTAAGTCATTTCCATGATTTTCTGGACTCCCGACCGAATGGTATGTGATAATTACTACTACCATATTTGGCTGCTATGTATGTAGTAATGTGTAGTTAGTAGTAGTCTTATATGTTTATGTTACTACATAATTGACAGACAGCATTTATTAGTCAGTAGTTATTCATACCATATATTTTGTTTTTTGATTTGTGTGAAATTATATTCTGTATTATTTGGTTCAGTTTTCTTTTTTTTGAAAAAAAATGAAAAAATGTCTTAAAAACTTTATTTTAAGAAGGTGACGATATGTGCTCATCAATGTAGATACACACGCGTACTGTGCACACCTGCATTGGCTCCCTGTGTGTTCAGAGAATTGATTTCAAAATACTGTTGCTCACCTATAAATCACTAAATGGTTTAGGGCCGAAATACATCACTGAAATGCTTTTACGTTATGAACCCTCCAGACCCCTCAGGTCATCTGGGACCGGTCTGTTAACTGTCCCCAGAGTCAAAATAAAACATGGAGAAGCGGCGTTTAGCTACTATGCAACAAATAGCTGGAATAAACTTCCTGAAGATTTGAGACCTGCTCCAACACTGACTACTTTTAAATCCAGACTAAAAGCGTTTATGTTTACCATTGCGTTCTGCTAAACTGCAAACCTTGCGCTTAGCATTAAACCTGCACTACATTCTGATTAAATTTTTTACTTGATTTTATTATTTTATTTAAATGTCTTTTTTATGCATTTAAAAAAAAAAACAGTTTTTATTGTATAACATGTTTTTATGTGAAGCACATTGAGTCTGCCTCGTGTATGAAATGTGCTATATAAATAAAGTTGCATTGCCTTGCCTTTGGCATATTTGCAACAGTATGACTTGGATTTTAGATACGTTTCAGAACTGTTTAATTTTTATAAAGGATTGGACAGTTGTGTTTATTAAATGCACCGTGTGCTTTGTTCCAGATAGAACTGGCTGTGTGGAACAGTGGGTAGGTTTACATGCACACTAATACTCCGATCTGAACCCGGTTATGGCAAATGATCATTTGTCTTCCGTTGTAATTGAAATCACAACTTTAATCCATGTAGATGATAATAGGTAGCTTCCATTTTTAATATCAACATAAAACTAAACTTGGGGCAAGATTCCTCCAGGGGACAGGTTACCTGTGGCTTTACATGAAAATATTCTGTTTTGGAACAAGTTTGGTTTTCTGCATAATTTTTTTAAATGCAGCTTTTGTTTTTTCAGTGGTCTAGGATAGGATAGAATAGAATAACTTTTATGTCCTAAGACCTTTATGTTAAATTAAACCTTTTTTCAAATAATATTTTTGTCATGGGCCATGTAAAAGGAAACAATCTGTTCTAAATTACAAAAACCAATAGCCTAGAATCCATTCATAAAATATTCCCAATCGATCATTCTGTAATATAACAGTGTATTAATTTAATGTATGTTACAATGACACATTGCAAATCTCTCATTCATAAATGATTCATTTTTTTATTTCCAAACAACATCAGTGTTTCATGCACCGTAATTATGGCGATGGAGTGTAAACATTTGTCCTACTAACTGAGACCAGGGACAGTTGTAACACTTTTTTTTTTTTTTTTTTTTACAATTTTCACAATACCCAAAAACCTATTTACAATAGACCAGCAAAATTGTTATTTTATATATTCATGTGTCTATGCTGCTGAATGATTATTTTAAAGTATTTCCATAAACAATGAACTGGTCACAAACTCTGTTTCAAGACCCTTAGGCTACGCCATTGTTAGAACCAGTAACCAGTAGTAACGTCTAAAATATAACCTATAAATCAATCAAATTCTCAGAACATTATTTTTTGATCAAGTATAAATTGTGACTGAATGTTTTATTTTAAGAACATATACTTATATTTGCCTTCTCACAATACACAACCGCTTGACAATGCACAGATGCCTTAAACTGAAACCTATCAAAAATGTTATAGAGTAAAAACCTTTTTGAGTCGTTCAGACAAGAAAATACACAGATCCCATTGCAAATAAATGTCTATTGGGTGAGTGCATTTTTCAGATTTCATGTTTAACATTCTATAAATAAAACAGTGGTATTATTATTTATTTACAGCCCCCATCCCCAACCCAGACTGCCTGTATAAAAAACAAGATAACATAATTTGAGATGACATGGGATTGATCTAAAACAATGGTGACATGGGAATTATGACACATATACATACAGATGAACCTCGATCCAACGGACTAATAGGGGGGAGCAGTTGTCCGTTAAAGCCGTTTGTCCGTTGCAGCGAATAATGCGACAAAAAAAACTATCACTATATACATAGATTATGTAGCGCACAAAACCACCACAAACCGTACGCTTGTTGTAACGTAACACACGGCGCGCGCGCCAACGGACGCGCAAGTAAGCGGCGGTCGGTTCTTCTTCTCCCGGGAGTTTTTTTCGAGTTTTCGGACCAAATATCACAACTAGTGGATTTGTGTCCGTAGATCCGGAATCCGTTTGCATCGTGGAATCGAGATCGATCGTTCATCTGTACTGTGGTGCCAGGAAAGGAATTGGGATTCTGCCCTCTGGTGGCCAGCGCCGGAGCCACTGTTATGGTATTGCCTCAATCACGCACAAGCGCGCACACACACACGCGCGCGCACACGCACACGCACACAAGTCAAAAGACATTTAATCTATAATGTAACATGTAAGAACCCTAGCAGTATTAAAAAAGAACACATGATATAATATACCAATTTATTTAGTCCACACCCTCTCTTAAATTATGGCAGGCAGAGACGTAATGAGCTGCCATTTTTATTGTGGTATCCTCTTCCCCCAGAAGTACTTTTAATTTATTTGATTCTGATTGGTATTACAATTGGTGAATTTAGATTTTTTTTTTTACTTCTAATGCTGTGGTTGTTGCATTTTCTTGCATATTGTGTGAAATACATTTACTGATGTTGTCCTAGGGCAGGGGTAGGCAACCCTGGTCCTAGAGAGCCGCAGGGTCTGCTGGTTTTTGTTGTTACTCACCACTTAATTGATCAATTAAAGCAGTTGATTACACAGTTAACTCACCTCACCTGGTTTCTTTGGTCTAATTAGTTGCTGTGTTTAAGGTGAAAACAAAAACCAGCAGACTCTGCGGCTCTCTAGGACCAGGGTTGCCTACCCCTGTCCTAGGGGGACCCTCTCTGGGTAGAGCTGGTTGCTTTTCAGTGCCTTGTTCTGATAACAGTGTGGGTCAGCCTGATTCAGATGAACCCAGAATTTGAATGCTCTTTGTTCAATTGGCAGCAGGGTGGGGCATTTCTGTGGACATGTAATGCAGTTTTGCAGAACTCCAGGTGAAATTTTTCAATTTGATTTTCATCAAATTTTTTGTTTTTGTTGCGCAATAGAGGACTCCATATTTCACTCCTATAAAGGAGAATGGGCTGGATAATGCAGTCAAATATTTTTAGCCAGATCTTTATATGGGGGATTTAATTTGGAATTTGTTTTTTAATTGCATAATAGCCCCTGCCTGCTTTGTCCCTTAATGCATTTATTGCCATTTAGAAATTCCCTGAAGTACTAATCACCAGGCCCAGGTAAGTGTAGCTGATGGTGTGCTCCAGGGTGTGGGCTCCTAGGGTGAATTGGTACCCGTTTCCCTGTGATCTGGATTTTTCCAGATTTACGGTCAGTGCCCAGGTCTGACAGAATTTCTCTAGGTATGACAGGCTCTGCTGTAACCCCTGGTTTGTGAGTGACAGCAGAACCAGGTCATCCGCATAGAGTAAGAGTTCAATTTCTTTATCATGTAGAGTGAGTCCAGGAGCAACAGACTGTTCCAACTGTAAAGTCAATTCATTGATGAAGATGTTGAAGAGTGTTGGACTGCATCCCTGTCTGCATTTATTCTCTGTAGACATCCATTTTTGATGTCATAGAGTTTACCCCCTACACCAATCTGTAAAACTTTTTGTCCATCATTGTGGATCAGTTACTACCCCCATAGTTCCCACACACCACAATAGCCTAATTGATACTGAAGAGATGTATAATATGCAATTCAAAGGGGCGGGGTGGTGCATCTGGGACTCTAGTTGTGTCAAGCTGTGGGCATAAGCCATTCAATGACACAGAGGCTGCGTCCCAATATTCTTCACTCCCCACCTCCCTTCCTCCACTCCCCCACTACCACTCCTCTCTTACCCGGAAGTATGCAAAACTGAACGTTTCGAACTGCATGTATAGTATACAATGTACCTGACATTGCGGTTTGCTTCGAGACATTAATTAATATGTAACCATTAATACATGATTAAGATGTAATCAGCGACATCAGATTAAAACACAAAGATCCGGGGCACGGAGTAGAGGAGTGGTAGTAGAAGAGGAAAGGTTGCATTTTTTGACTATTGGGGACGCGCCCAAATATTCAGGGAATGCATGGTTTCAGTCAGTCTCAGAAGAGCTGGCTACAGCTAAAGAAAAGTTAAACAAGTACCTTTATCTGCCACAACGGCCACAGGTCGCATCCACGTCTGATGATGTGCAAAGGCTCGTGCTCGACAGTGTGGGGGTTGCTTTACCTTTGCGTGTTTACGATGCGACTGCTTTTGCTATTGTAGGACAGTTTGTTAATACGTCTCTCCAGTCCTCTCTATGAGGGTATAAAATTATCCTTTGTTCTTGTGTAAACCCCCAAATGCCCCTATATCTGTTTACCCTCAACATTAACCTGGCAGGTGTGTTGGCCCCAGGTGTGATAATTGGCACGTTTGGTACAGTATATGATTAGTTCCAGAAAATAATGACAAAGCTCAAGGAACAAAGTAAATCTATTTATCTCATAGAGCTGGACGTCTATTTAACCTGATCAGATTCATTTAGATTTTTCATTTCAATTATTGTGACTCGCCCAGGGAAAACAGCGGTAATTAGGCGACAGACCACCCGCTTACCGGCCTGCGATTTGGGACACAGCCACAGTCTCTCCAGAAATGGAGTGAGAAACCCCTGTTATAAAGTTCCTTTCAGAGAGCGCTCTCTGTATGACAGAGGTATGACAGAGCCAGAGATATCTGGTTGGAAACAACCATGTTGTCAGGGTGGACGAGAAAGGTGTGGGCGGCTGTTGTCATGTCCCAGGCGTCCACCAGCACCACCTTCAAGTCCCTGAACACCTTCCTCAGAGCCAAGGTCTGCACGTAACCATACCAGTCGCCCAGGTGCACCGTCTGCCTGCCGAACTCCCTGTTGTTCTCCATCTTGATGACGACGACGGCCTGGGGATTGCGCGCGTGAAGCCTCAGGACGGCCTTGCGTATGTTGATCAGCCTCTGCATGAAGATCTCCAGTGGGAAAGCCCTAAAATGCTGTCCCACTCCAATGACCACCACTTCACCGACCGCAACCGTGTCTAATTCTCTGGAAACGTACCTACACTCATCTTTAACCACATCGTAGCCGTTGATATATGGATGGCCATGCATTTTCCACTGGATGGTGATATTCAATTGGGGGTCCACGGTCAGGCCAGAGTATTGACGATGATACGGTTGTATATATTTTAGACCTGAAACAATAATGGTGAGAATGGCTAAATTAGGCCTCTTATAGTGTCACTCACTGTCATTCAGGATGGTTAGACTTTATACACACAATTTAATGACCTCACACTATACATCAAAAATGTGTCAGCCATTTTGATAAAATAATAACCACTGGATAATGTATTACATTGTCCGAAAAGTTATTCCATTATCCACTCAGTAAGCTTATTACATTATCCGGCAAGTTAATACGTCATCCGGTTATATTACATAAAAAATGCCTCCAGGTATATTACATCATCCGGGTATATCAAATAAAAAAATGCATCTGGGTATATTACATAATCCAGGTATATTCAATAAAGAACGAATCCGGGAATATTACATAAACAAAACTAAAAAGTTATTACAATATGACAAGCCTGTGTTTCCCCTAGAATTTTTTTCAGTAATCATAATTTTTGAATATACAGAGCAAACAGAAATCAGGGTTCATACAGCTTTAAAGGGGCATTTCACCAAAAATGTATTTAAGCTAGGTTTCTATTACAGAGCTTAATCTTGCACAAAGTCTCGACAAAAGCACACCAGTATTGAGCGCACTGTCAACACACGGTTCTGCGCGGATAAACACAGTTGTCATACTACGGTAGTAGTTTTAGAAAAAACCTGTACAGCCACCAACATTGGTCCCGCTGAGGTCCGTTGTTTCAGGGTAATTATCAGGGTGAGCTGCAGCGTATATCTATACAACTCATAAAATCTCTGCGTTGTCTGGATGGATAGATAGCATGCCGGGTAAGTAGAAACATACCTTAATTTCATTTTTGGGTGAACTATACCCTTTAACGATAAACATGTACATTTTATGTGGAAGTATTTCTTTCCCATTTTCCTCATTTATTTATTTAATTATAAATTTATTGTGCAAGACCACGACTCCCTGGCCTATAAAAGTGTCCATCCAAATAGTTGTATGTGTCTGAAGCACATTGCCATTACCTTTCAGCATTTCGGAAAGTCTTTCTTGCCACTGGCGCGCAGTGGAATCTCCAATGATTTTAAGAGTCTTTCCTTTCAGGCATCTGCTAATAGCGTCTGAACTGAAGAAGTCTCCGTTCTGACAGATGGACGAAGACCATCTGTTTTTAAAGAAGTAGCCAGTCGGTAAAGGGGACGTAAAGTCATAGCCTGGCACACACTTTTCAGTTGGTCTACGGGTTCCCGCTAGAGGAATAAAAAAAAGACGAGAGAAAGAAAAGATTGAGACAGGTGCATGGAGGTTGCCTCTTTTCAAATCTAATCTATTGCCTGATCCCAAGAGTGAAATATTTACCATAGATTTTTAATATCCATCATTTTAAATATAATGTCACAACTTCTTAACCTGAAATTTTAAACTCTTTAAACTTCTTTCTCTGACAGCAAATAGTTCAAATCATGTTAAGTCTCTTAGACTAGGCCTACATTTAGCAGGTAGCTTCTGTAATTTCAAGCCTTTGCAAATTCAACAAAATTATATATTTTTAGTTTAAATAAAGCAAACAACATTTTAAGGATAGCAATGTGTAGCTAACAGTAGCTGTTATTTCTTGTGTTCCCAACAAGATTATTATTACTATTATTATTGTAAATGAAAACGACCTCTTTTCACGTTTTCAAAAAACATCGTAAACTGAAATAAGAATAAAAATGGGTTCTTGGGGGGGAAAAAACGAAAATTAAACTAAACTAGCAAATCTACTCCTAAAACTAACTGAAGCATTTGAAATTAAAACTAAATGTAAATAAACTAGTGAAAGGTTATTCATGAAGGTAAAATCAATAGCCCATTTAATACATAATACATTTTATAATAATTGTATTTAATAATTTAGTATTTTGTATTTAATAATTTAGTATTTTGTATTTAATAATTTAGTATTTTGTATTTAATAATTGTGTATTTAAAGTGACTTTGCATAAATAATAAAGCATTTTATTCAGAAAAAAAAAGATTATTGCCGACATGTTTGTGGAAACGTTCATGAGCACAGTCTGATCAAACAGTGTTAAGTGGCAGTTGACTTATCAGCATGGATGAATGGGGAAGTGTAATGTGATAATTGTTGAACAGGTACAATCAAAAAAGGCCCTACTGGACTCCTGACTAAAATGCAGTGAGAGAACCGCTTTTCAGAAAACCTGGCAAACCTATTTATAACCCTTCACAGGCAGCCAATTTAAAATGGGGCCTTCATAGGAAACTCCTTTAAAATGGGGTATTCACAGGCAGCTACTTTAAAACAGGGGCGGGGCATTCACGGGCAGTTGACACACATCCACAGATAACAGTGATCCTTGGAAATCACAATCGGCACAGATAGAATAGTAGGAGAGTAGGTAAGACTGACAGTCACAGACATACCGGGACAGCTGCTGACTTTCACAGGATCAAATTTGTTTCCTAATGGAATTCCAGTGTGTTTCCTTCAAAAGAAAGTTGTAAGCAATAGATTCAGAGGGTTAAATCAGTGGAGACCGTTAGAGCACACAATCATGAAAACGATACCAGTATAGTTAGATACTGTAGAATCAGAATCAGGTTTATTTGTCACATCCATAATACACTCTCAGCATACACGGGAGATCAGGATGTATGTCTCGTTTAAAAAAACAAACCAAAAACAGAGACACATATTTAAGAACAGTGTTAATGTATATGTTAATGTATATGTTAATGCATATGTGCATTGTACAGTACAATAGCTTGGGTGTTGGTATCCTTAGTACCTACTTTTATTTAAATTTCTCCAAACAGGATGGGCAAGTTCCACAGCAGTGATATTGTGATAATCACACAGTGTCTCTCCCATCATTATTCTTCTGTCCATAAATATGCTGTTGCTGGAGATGAGGTTTTATCGATAAAGCCTTTCTAAATTTACATGTAAATTGAATTTATTTTTGTTGTTGCCAGTAGCACTTGAGTAAAAGAGACGATGGCATTAGAGCAGAACATACACAGGTAATCTGGGTTTTTATAGACAGGGCCCAACTGTGGATTCCCCACTTCTGTTATTCTAGCAGTGCTCTAAAGCAGTGGTTCTGAAACTCGGTCCTGGGAGCCCGGGCGGACAATGCGTACGGATTCTGAACAGAACCAGCGGAAAGCGCCTAGATTGGGTAGCTTGTGACAAATTCCCTTTATGCAATTATTTATTTACTTGCTTTCTTATTTTATATCCACATTAAATGTTGTTACGACCCTCCCCTGGCAAGTTCCAACATAAAGCACGATAAACCCAGATGTTTACATAATTAGATAAATTTATTGACTGAGAAATGAATAGTTGTATTAGCAAAATGCAAGAGACTGATGGGCAGTGTGGAACCCCGATAGTTGCCGCTGAATGCGCTCTCCCCTGGTCATCACCGGTTTCTTTATCAAGGGTTTTGCACAGGCGCTGTTAACCCTATAAACAAAACACAAGAAGAACCGCAACACCAGACTCCTACCACTAGGGGCACCAGTCAGATGACTGGGGATGTAACAATGTTAAATGTGGATATAAATTTATGGTGTGCTCCCCTTGTGACATCACGCCTGCTATTACTGCTTGTATTCATTTATTTTAATTAGTTATGGGCCATTAATCATCAGCTTGACAGCTGCCGTCAGGGATATTAAGTTCTTTCAAGTTTATTTAACTAGCTAGCGTTAATGTTAAGTACGGCCGGTGTTTTTGAGTTGCCTGATAGTTATAGCTAAACTAACTTTAGTTAACATTAGTTAACCTTATGTGTTAGCAAGCGTTTCCATTCGCCCATGTAACTTTATCTAGCTAGCTGCTAACCTTACTGAGTGATGGGGCAAATGTTAAGGTTGTAAATTGTTAAGCCGGTTTTGTTTGTTTACTTTTAGTACTTGCATTATAAATCAGATACTTTTGTACTTCAACTGGTGTTTGAATGGGGGACTTTCTACTTTTACTGGAGTCATTTTTAGCTGTGACCAGTGTGATCAGCAGCTAGTAAGTCACACTGTTGGTAGGTCGGTCCGTCTGATATGTCTGCAATAGACTATACAGATACTTTGGCATTTGGTCGCAGCTTATCACGTGCTAACGTGCTTGTTATGTAGTCATTTTCAATATAGCACAATATGCATGATGGCTCTTCATGGCATGCATAGCTATTTCTGGCATAATGTGGTTTAAGAGGGTAAATAATCCCTCAAAACATGAAAAAAAATAAAAATAAAATAAAAATAAAAACATCTAATTAAGAAAAAAATTAACAGCTTGTTGAATATTGTGGGGTTGCAATTGTGGTTTGAATGAAAACCAGCATAGGCCTACACAGACGGTCCCCAGGACCGGGTTCAAGAACCAGTGCTCAAAGGGTTTGCTTGTGCACAAACTATTCCTTACCGACTCAGGAGCTCATTCTCGTCCCTTCTCAGTATAGGGAAGGCATATCTTGAACGCATGGTCCTCAGGGTGCTGCAGGGAAGGGTTGCAGGTCGGACACAGGCGTAGTACTCCGCGTCTTCCTTCTTCCTGTACTCACAGAGGGGCTTGCCGGTTTTCAGCCGGACGCCGCACTGAGATTCCTCCTTTTTACTCCCATTATAGAAGGTTCCGGTGTATATGATCCTATTGTAGTTGTGCGCACCGATTCTCCTGAGTATCTGCACTGCCTCGGAGGAGTGGACGAGGATCACAGACACCTGTACATTCCCGGGCCAGAACAGGTGGAAACGCACGCGGTAGGAGCCATTGCGCAGGTCAGTAACTTCTCCCGAAGCAGAAGCCTGGAGTTCGGGAGAGTGAATACGGGCCAGGATGAGGTCACCTCCGTACGCTTTTGGGGTCCCCTCGTAGTTCCTCATGTTCAGCATCACGTTCAAGGGGTCCCCCACACAGTACTGCGCTCTGGGCAGCTCCAGCTCCACCACACTGTGCCGGCCACTGGAAGAGTTTTGGATTGAGCTGAAGTTTCCGGGTGTTGGGAGGTCATCCCAGAACAAACGCATTATGTCATCAACAGACCTCTCTCCGAATGGAATTTCAGCCGGCCCCTGTGCGAGAAGAACGGAAAACTCAAAGGCTGCTGGAATTCTGATACCTCAGGCATTGACCATCCATCATGCACTTAATTATGTGCTGGGCACCAATGTTAGATCTAACCCAAAGCCCCCCCCCACTTCCAAAGGGATGTTCCTGGTTATTGTCTGATTTGTTGATAGAAGTCGCTATATGATGTAATGAGGTATGATGTCTGTTCTAAACTGACATGAAACTCACGTGTTCTGGCTGCACGTGGGCGCGGTATATTGGAACCAATATGACCTGAAAGGACAGAGAATAGCGCTATTTTACAGATTAAGCCAGTATAGCTACACATATCCTTATCTTTAGCCTAATTTATATCATTAAAATTTAGTGAGGATGTTTTCTGAATTAAATCACCGTTGACAATGACATAGTTTTCATATGTTATGACTTCTGTATGCCAAGGTGGCATTTCCAACCTGAGCTCACAATAAGAACGGACAATGCTCTTACCATTAGGGTTTCCCAGTTGTAAATTCTTGAAAAATAAACATAATATACAATTGCAAAAATACAAATTAAAAGTAGTGTCTTCATCAGCAAGTTGCTTCTGCACTTCACAGGCAACACACCTTGATGTTCTGGTTGAGGACTCTGTGGAAAAAATGAATGCAAATATATTTAATTTATTGCATGACTTAGTGCGGCTAAAGATGGCCATTAGGACCTGATGGTACCTGATCACCATAGCTCTGCCCCTCACTCTACATCTAGCTAACCCTTTGAAGAGTAGGTTTTTTTTTCTTCAAAATTCTAAGTCTGTGTTCTAGAACTCCATTGCTTTCAATGTACCAGTTGTGATTGTTACATCAGCATTAGAATGTTCAGTTTAGAATATTCTAATCACATATTTGTAATGTTACACCTTAGAGGGTTAATAATCAACCTTGTGCAACAGTGCAATAAAAAAAAAAAACTAACAGTGACCAAAAATCAATTACACTGTACACATGGAGTAGTATGTAGCACTCCCTTATTTAACTAAATTGTAATAATACGAGTGTTTGACCTTCTGAAATTCTGAGTGTAATAATAATAATAATAATGCAGTCATTTTAATCAGATCAAATCACATGATCAAGTTTAGTTTTACTTTACAATACAATGCAGATATATATTTTACTTATGGAAATGAATCAATTACCATGGTGGCTGTTTGGAAAAATGAGTGAAAATGGAAAGAAATTAGTTCATATGTCCATTTCACAAAACAGGGCTCCTCTTGTCCATGTTCATGGGGATGTGGCTTTCTGTAAAACAAGTGAATCTACAAAAAAATATATTATTATTGAAATTGTGTTAATCCATCATTCAAGTTGGATAATTGGGAAATAAATGTGATGTATAGACTTACAGGCAGTAAATAAAAAATAGAAACACCAACATCAGCTCACTGGTTCTGTGGCTTCTCTGATCTATATAGCCAGTTGTTAAATATGATCTATGTTTATATGTATCAATATTTAGGCCTATTTCCAGTCAGTAGCTATCAGATGCTGTTGATCTTCAGCCAACACAGGGCCTGTTTTACTAAGACCTTAGTGACTTAGTGAATCAGGCCCATGGAGTCTCTGCCCGGAACAGGCCTTGGGGTGAAGGTCTGTCTGCACTGGGTACAAATTACTGTCCCAAATAAATAAAAGCGAACTTTATAAAGGAGGCATTGTCTTGTTTGCTACATTTAGCAAGCGCACAGACGCTTATTGCGCGTGCAGATTTGAGCAGAACGTTCCCCACCAGATGCGCAAGAGCACAGACGCTTTTTGCTTTTTCGGAGCGCATTCCGTGAACGACAGAGACGCGATGTACAAACAAACAATCTACATTCCGGATTTGTGAGCTTCGCTAAATAATGGTTAAGTAAATACTGCTATTACATATGTCTTACTGCTTAAAAGCTAAATTTAGCAATGTAAAGCTAAATGTAGCAAACAAGACAATGCCTCCTTTATAAAGTTCGCTTTTATTTATTTGGGACAGTAATCAACACGTTCTAAACATTTAATTATATCAGAATTAGGAGCTATTCTGTAGTACCTTAAATCGATACAGTGATATCAGTACAATAAAAACAGAATAGAATATAGAATAGAATAACGTTTATTTCCCTTTCGGGAAGTAAGCATAGTCATAATTAATTGAACAAATATGTATCCTATAATAAAGAAAAAGCATTATAAAAACGGTAATAACTGGTTATATGAAAAATGTATGACTTGATATAACTTCATTCATCCCACAATGGTCATTGTCTCTGTTCCCTTTTTTATTAGAGCCTATATTAAAATATAATATGTATTAAAATAATGAATAACAATAGTAAAACTATTAGTAGGTTGAAAAACATTAATATGTGGTCATATGATGCAGATATTGTGCATATACAATGTATTTCTATGAGATTGCGCATGCGAACGCCCAGAAAATTCCGCTCCACGTCCGCGAGCCGTCCGCCCGCCAGCCGTGCGCGCGCGGCCGGTGAGGACCACGGCAATTCGTTAACATGGGAGCGGAAGTGAAGCGCACCAGTGCGCGTGTGCGTGCGCTTGCGCTTGCGCGTCTGGTGGGGATGGGGCGTCAGGTGGAAGGGCGTAGCTAAGCGTAGCGTGTCGAGGTTTGTGTATTTTCAGTGTTACGTTCCATTAGCTCTTTGTTGCCCATCGACAGACTTTTTTACAGTGTGGTAGCTGGCTACAGGCGCACAAACATATGTTTGATTATGCTCCCACTCACGAACCAGCGATGTCGTTAACTTAGTCAAGACAGTAAGGCTTCACATATTTATTGACAATTCATGACAAAGCGTGGATTTTGGATCTGACCGATTTTGTTCCTTCTCATAATTACTTTTCATTTGAACATGACTTTCTTACAATTAAAAGGAGTTGCAATGGGATCTCCCATGACCCCAGATCTTTCAAGTCTGTATGTGTTTTTAAAAAAAAATTAAATAACCAACCAATTATTTAATTTCAAGGAAACCAAACAGGAGTTCCCTTGAAATTATTTAATGAATATTTGAATTCTAATATTGAGCTTTTACAATGGAATTTAACACATTGTAAATAAACGTTTTTGGACATTTCGATCCTAAAGGGAGACAATTAATTCTATACAGATCTCTATATTAAACCAACTGATCTAAACACGCTATTGAGAGCGGATAGTTATCACCCTCTGCCACTAAAGAAAAGTTTACCTTACAGTCAATTCTGCAGAATCGCATTTGCAAAAAGGACTCCGATTTAAAATTGTGTTTAGAAGAAAACCAAAATAAGTTTAAAGCACGGGGATATAGTTATAAAACAATTGATGAATTGCATACAAAAATCAGACAAAAACCAAGGGTAGAATTATTGCAACCTCGAACAAGAAAGGATATAAAGTCAATCATATTTTCTACAAAATGTACCAAATGTTCTGAAAAAATAAAACCAATTATATTTATACATTGGTATATCCTTCAAGCGGATGAGAAAATTAAACATTTATATAATGATCGACCTAAAATGGTCTTTAAGCGTGGACGTAATTTACGTGATCAATTGATTAATTCTGAATATATACCTCCGGCGTCCCCATCCGCTCAAACAACATTAGCTTCCATACTGGATGGCAATTACAAGCGTGGAGCATGCTCCCAACGCAATAGCATGTTCAAATGTCAATGGTTTAATCCACACACAGGAAAGGAAATCTAATGAAAGGAAACATATGTACAACTAAGGGAGTTATTTATATTTTGATGTGCCCGTGCTCATTGGTATATTCTGGAAAAACAACAAGAGAATTAAAACAAAGAACTGCAGAGCACCGCAGTAAAATTCGTTGTAAAAATTTGAATTCCCTCGGAGCAGGTCATTTTATCGACGCAAATCACCCAGTGTCATCTCTCAAATATATTGGCATTGAAAATGTTTGGACTCTTCTCGAACGAGAGGCTTTTTGGACTTCTTATTTAAATACAGTAACACCTTTTGGCTTAAACATTGAATGGAATTTAAAGCCATTTATTAAATAAATAAATAAATAAATTAATACATACAACACATAATTGGTTAAATGGATTATTACACACAGGTGTTTTTCAGGCTTCTACCTAATGTGATATAATGACCTGTTGAACAGATACCATTACTACACCCTGATGAAGGCACATTGCCGAAACATGTTGGTGGTAACTTAAAATTAAAATAATTTTTACATGGAGATAAGTGTGCGATTCTCATATATTTTCTCTGAAGGTGTGGATAGTTATCTGGTAAATAACCAAGCGAACGTTAGCTCGCAATATCCAGTCGTCATGAGGACGAGGGCAAGTCTGGGCAACTTTAGAGAGCTAACTTAACTTAAGCTTGTTAGTACTTGGGTAAGGGGCGGTTAATAAATTACAATTTGGATATTAAAACACAGCATAACCGTTATATTGTCGAGCTGAAAGTCACTTCTTCCTCTTGATTTTTGAACTCTATGAATTGCGCTGTATTTCTGTAAAGAATACATTTTTAGATTGATTAAAAACAACATAATTCAACTTACATTGCTTGGTTTGGAGTATGAATCTATGTTTTTCTGCCTCTGCTGTGATGTGGTTCCAACACTCCAGGAACAGACTCCAGGAACTCCAAAGGCGAAACGGCGATTTCTTCTTTCTTTTTTTTTTTTTTACAATGTGCACACAGGTGGAGCCCCTCGAGGGTAATCCAAGAGAAAAATGGCAAACTTGCTGATACATTCACCTATAGAAACAACAGCTTGCAGAAAGCCAATACACGAGGTCACACCCATAGAACATATCCACCTATAGGGCGACATTCTCCCTGCTGAAGAGCTCATCAAGGGTGGCAGTGTAGTATAATGGTTAAGGAACTGGCCTTGTGCCCGAAAGGTTGCAGGTTCGATTCCCACGTAGGACACTGCCGTTGTACCCTTGAGCAAGGTACTTAACCTGAATCGCTTCAGTATATATCCAGCTGTATAAATGGATAATATGTAAAAAAAATGCTAAAAAGTTGTGCTCTGGATAAGAGCGTCTGCAAATGTATATACAGGTGCAGCTCAAATAATTAGAATATTGTGAAAAAGTTCAATATTTTTTGTCACTCATTTCAGAAAGTGAAACTCATATATTATATAGATTCATTACACATAGAGTGAAATATTTCAAGCCTTTATTTCTTGTAATTTTGATGATTATGGCTTACAGCTGATGAAACCCAAAATTCAGTGTCTCAGAACATTTGAATATTTAGCTTGAACATATTTTTAAAGTATCATATTTAATATTTGGCGGCAGTGGTTAAGAAACTGGACTTGTAACCGAAAGGTTGCAGGTTCGATTCCCAGGTAGGACACTGCCGTTGTACCCTTGAGCAAGGTACTTAACCTGAATTGCTTCAGTATGTATCCAGATGTATAGGAATGGATAAATGTAAGAAGTTGTGTAAGTCGCTCTGGATAAGAGTGTCTGCTAAATGCCTATAATGTAATGTAATGTAATTTGGTCGCATATCCTTTCCATGCTGTTACTTCCTGAAGTCTGTGACCAATCAACATCAAAAGACTCTCGATATCTTATTTTCAGGTACTGTTACAAGCGATACTATAACCTCTCTGCATTTGAACTGATCTCTATGGGAATTTGGGGGTGAGACTAGATTCAGCTGTAAATTACACTGGTACAGTATGGAACACATGGCTGGCTAAATGGCTGTAAGTCATCAAGGGTCTGAGCTATCGAACGAGCCCCAAACCATCACCCTGTTGCCAGATACGGAGTAGATGTGGATGGATCACTGCAAGGGTTATTTCTCCTGACTCATTTTCCTATAGAACTCTATGGGGAAAAAAGTCAGGAGAAACAACCCTTAAAGGGATCCATCCACATCTACTCCATATCTGGCCGCAGAGTGATGGTTTGGGGCTCGTTTGATACCTTAGACCCTTGATGACGTACAGCCGTTTTGCCAGTCATGTGTTCCATACTGTACCAGCGTAATTTACAGCTGAATCTAGTCTTACCCCCCCAGACTTCAGGAAGTAACAGCATGCAAAGGATATGCGACCAAATATTAAATATGATACTTAAAAAATATGTTAAAGCAAAATATTCTAATTTTCTGAGACACTGAATTTTGGGTTTCATTAGCTGTAAGCCATAATCATCAAAATTACAAGAAATAAAGGCTTGAAATATTTCACTCTATGTGTAATGAATCTATATAATATATGAGTTTCACTTTCTGAAATGAGTGACAAGAAATATTGAACTTTTTCACGATATTATAATTTTTTGAGCTGCACCTGTATATATACTCCTCAAAAAAAGTTTGGAAACGTTATTTCGGTCGATTATTCCTCCCCTTTAATAATACCAATTGGTATTGTATTTTATATCGTTGGAAAGCCTGATTAGTCACCTTTACAACGAGGTACAACTTGTAAGGATCATGCATTCGTGGAATGAGCAACACAGCTAACCGTGTGGGTAGCGGCCCAAAAAAATGTACCAAAATCCCCTGCAATATTCTTCTGTTGGTATTCACTCTCGTTTTGAGCTTCAAGTGCTGGCAGGTGTATGCCAGTCACAGGTGTGTAACTGGCACCTGATTGGCACAGAGGAATGGGATGCCATCCCACAGCAGTGTGTGACCAGGCTGGTGACCAGCATGAGGAGGAGGTGCCAAGCTGTTGTGGCTGCGTATGGATCTTCCACACGCTACTGAGGTCCCTGACAGTGTAAAATGAATAAAGTGTAAAAATGGCCAATATGTGTTGTTTTTTCCTTATTACTGTGGGAGAGTGCAATCATCCAGTCCACCAAGCAACTCAAAACGAGAGTGAATACCAACAGAAGAATATTGCAGGGGATTTTGGCACATTTTTTTGGGCCGCTACCCACACGGTTAGCTGTGTTGCTCATTCCACGAATGCATGATCCTTACAAGTTGTACCTCGTTGTAAAGGTGACTAATCAGGCTTTCCAACGATATAAAATACAATACCAATTGGTATTATTAAAGGGGAGGAATAATCGACCGAAATAACGTTTCCGAACTTTTTTTGAGGAGTGTATATATATGTATGTATATAGGGTACCACCCCAGGCCCAGTGACGAGTGTTTGTACCTTTTTTTCTGAGACTACAGTGATGCCTGAAGCACATTAATGGTCCCAAACCAGGAAAGCACAGGAGAGATAATTAGACATCAGAACAGAACATTCACTCAAGAAATTTAAATTCCCTCTATCCATACTATTCTATCAGGCCATGCTCCATTTCCCCTGCTTGGCCTGTCAGTCGGCCTGGACTGGTTCTTCCGGTGCGAGTGTGCGTTACAACATGTACAAATGTACAAAAATGTCAAGTTATATGTTCCCAGAGGAACTGCAAGAAGAACGCTAACGTGCCACTATCTTTCTCCGATTGGCTTTGAAACTTTGAATAGGAGGCAGAGCAGAAATCTCTATAATGGTGGGCTCTCCGAATTCATTTTCTATGGAAAAGATGCAATGTGATCGCGTGGTGCATGAAACCAAGAACCATAATATGTCTAACCAATCAGGTGCCGTTAGTGCCGTTAATGCTCCCTGGTAGGCTACTGAACCAGGCTAAATTATTTACATGCATCTGTCCTTTAAGGTGGATTCTCACCAAATCCGGCAATGATGCATGGGGACGCGCAGGAACCCCAAACTGTGCTTTTGGTGGGCGGTGCTATTAGGCGGGTTCAGTCAGAGATTCCCCCTGGGGGAGGGTCTCTGGTTCAGTAGTCTACGACAAAACATTAACGGCATCTATTGGTTAGACATATTTTGCCTACGTTTCCAAACCAGAACAATATGGCGGCCTGTTAATAAACTTTTTTTTTAAATCTCACTTAAACAGTCCATGTTTCTGAAAACATTTGAGAAATAGTCTATGCAGTTGCTAAAACAAGATATTCAAACTGTAAAATTGCACTTGCCAAACCTGTTCGAGCTGTTTGTTCTGCCCTTAAGCTAATCAGAACATACTTAAGAAGTACAATAAGAAGAGTGACATGAAAGATAATGTACCTTGGGAATTCAAAGTATTGAGTCAAAAAAGGGCTGGTGCCATTACCATGGAAGAATGTGTTGATGTCTTTGCAAGCAGAATAATAGGAGAATAAAACTATTCAAAACTATATTGAGCATTTCCTGTTTAAGGAAAGCCCTGGCAGCAATCAATACTTAGAACTCCCAAGTTACATTCTTTTGCTCTCTGCTCTCACCTGTGTTGGGTCAATGGGTTGTTCCAATGTCTCAAACCTCTGTACTGTTATGTAATACACCTAAGATTGTTGTGTTGGATCTCGCTGGAAACACGCATTACATTACTACCCTGAGGTCAATGTTTGAGAATGTAGAACTGTGTGTGTATACTTGCTGTTCCCCACACTGTGAATGCGAGTCCTACTCTGAGATTTGACTCAGAAATACAACCTTTCAGTTACCCTGATGATGTCTCATGCTCCTTACATGTGTAAATAGACGACAGCATTCATAATGCAATTGTACCACCACAGTAGAGCTATAGCATACATCTATAATAAACCGATCTGAATTAAATCTGCGTCTGTCATGTGTGCATATCCATTGTCCTTAGGCTAGTAGCAGCTAGTTGAATAAAACGAGTGCTTCTCTGCACAACCTGTATGTTTATTGTAGCAATATTTGGCGTGCCACCGTAAGATCATCACTAGTCCTGTCATGCCACCCCAATTAAAATTTCCTGCGGGCACCGCTGACACACACACTCAACACACACGCATTTACGCACACATATACAACCAAGCACCTCTACCCCCATCAGGAAACGGTGGCAGACTCAATTTTATGCCAGAATGCTCAACACATCAACAGAATGCTCTCACAACATGGTATTATTCAAGTGCCTTCTATCCACCAATGGGAGATATCTCACCCAGAAGTCTTCACCACACCCAGGTGTGCTATGTTATAGCCTTTACCTGTGCACTCTGATGGGGTTCCTGCCATCTTTACTGGCACCTGTTACTGAATCAATAAATGTCCCTGATGTCCCTGAGTCTTGCTACCTCACCTTCTACTACACATATACCTCACCTACTATATATACCCCACATTCTACTAGATACCTCACCTTTTACTATAGATACCTCACCTTATACCAGATACCTCACCTTCTACTACAAATACCTCACCCTCTACTACAGATACCTCACCTTCTACTACAGATACCTCACCTACTATATATACCCCACATTCTACTACAGATACCTCACCTTTTACTATAGATACCTCACCTTCTACTACAAATACCTCACCCTCTACTACAGATACCTCACCTTCTACTACAGATACCTCACCTTCTACTACAAATACCTCACCTTCTACTACAGATACCTCACCTTCTACTACAGATAACTCAACTTTTACTATAGATACCTCACCTTCTACTACAAATACCTCAACTTCTACTACAGATACCTCACCTTCTACTACAGATAACTCACCTTTTACTAGATACCTCACCTTCTACCACAGATACCCCACCTTCTACTACAGATACCTCACCTTCTACTACAGATAACTCACCTTTTACTATAGATACCTCACCTTCTACCACAGATATCTCACCTTCTACTACAGATACCTCACCTTCTACTACATAGATTAACCCCTTCCTACTACACATGTACTTCACTGTCTGAAATACCTGTGTTTCGTGTGAGAGAGAGAGAAAGAGAGAGAGAGAGAGAGAGACTATTAATTTAGATTTTTGTTGAAACGTGGTGCCGAGAAGCTACCCTCACCCACTGTCCCCCAGGTTATGGGGGAATTATAGTGCCCTCTATAAAACTAAGAACAGTGTGACATGGCAGAGATTCAGGAGGAATATTGCTGTGGGACAAAGCGGAACTGGCAAAACACATGAAAGTCGTCAAAAAAGAACAATCACACATGGATCAATTTAAACAAAGAAATTGCAGGTTCAGAAAAGTTAAAGTCATGGCATGCAAAGGATATGCAACCAAATATAAAAAATATGGCTTTTCTACCACATTTAATTTAGCGTGTTCAATACTTTTTTCCTGTGTCATTTCACTTTATTGCACATAACTTTTTTAAAGAATTGGAACGTGACAATTTCTTTAGCTGTGTAGTTTTATTGAGTTAATACCAATGTCTGGTCAAAATCTCATGTGAATAGCTACATTGGAAATATGTTTGATAATAAAATTGTTGACGTGTCCAATACTTATTTCCCCCATTGTACCTGTGTATATGCTGCCCCACATGAATCCCCATATTATAATGAGGACTTCTTTAACACGCTGCACACAGAAATAGGCCATTTCCAAGCCCAGAGAAATGTGCTACTGTGTGGCGACTTTAACGCCAGAACAGGGACAGAACCTGACTGTATCGACCCACAGGGAAACAACCATGTGTTTGGATACACCCCTCTGTACCTCACACCCACCACTAATAAAATAAATAATCCGGACAATTTAATTAATGAGAATGGTAGAGTTAGTGCATCTTTGTGAAGCCTTAGGTCTGTACATCCCTAATGGCAGGATCAGAGGGGACTCTTTAGGAAGGCGCACATACTGCTCAGCTCTTGGGAGTGTTGTTGACTACGCTGCCACTGACATGGACCCTTCCTCCTTCAGCGCATTCACTGTCAGGCAGCAAACCCCCCTATCAGACCATAATCAAATCAGTGTGTTCCTGAAAAGATTCGGACACTCCAGAAACTCATACACACAGCCCAGTAAGCTGTATAAACTTAATCTATCATACAGATGGGCTGAAACAAGCGCGGATATATTCATAAAAGCAATGAGTTCAACTGAATTAATTAACTCCATTAACATGTTCATCAATACTCATTACCAAATTAACAGAACAGGCTTAAATCTGGATGTTACAAATATCAATCATATTTTCCAGAGAGCAGCAAATAAAGCTAACCTAAAAATTCTACATAAAAGGAAGTTGAACCAAAATTAAAAATGGTTTGATACTGAATGCAAAAATCTTCGAAAAAAACAAAGAAACTTGAAAACACAACTCAGATTTATGCCTCAAGTATTGTCAAGCTCTTAAAGAATATAAAAACACCCTAAAACAGAAAAAACTCAAATACATGCATAAAACTGCACGATATTGAAGAATCAATTAATCAAAACCAATTCTGGGATCTGTGGAACAATTTAAACACAAAAACGACAAGAATTAGCCATTAATGACGGAGCTATTTGGAAACAATACTTTGAAAATCTATACTGTGAAATCAATCCAAAAACACACCATACTGTGGTTAAAGAAAGCCCAAATAAATAAACTGGAATCGACAATAAAGGATAACCAAAACCCACTCGATAAACCAATCTCCTACGAAGAACTGATCGAAAAGCTCCAGTCTGTAAAATATAAACCCACTCGATAAACCAATCTCCTACGAAGAACTGATCGAAAAGCTCCAGTCTGTAAAATATAAACCCACTCGATAAACCAATCTCCTACGAATAACTGATCGAAAAGCTCCAGTCTGTAAAATATAAACCCACTCAATAAACCAATCTCCTACGAATAACTGATCGAAAAGCTCCAGTCTGTAAAGTATAAACCCACTCGATAAACCAATCTCCTACGAATAACTGATCGAAAAGCTCCAGTCTGTAAAATATAAACCCACTCGATAAACCAATCTCCTACGAAGAACTGATCGAAAAGCTCCAGTCTGTAAAATATAAACCCACTCGATAAACCAATCTCCTACGAAGAACTGATCGAAAAGCTCCAGTCTGTAAAATATAAACCCACTCGATAAACCAATCTCCTACGAAGAACTGATCGAAAAGCTCCAGTCTGTAAAATATAAACCCACTCGATAAACCAATCTCCTACGAAGAACTGATCGAAAAGCTCCAGTCTGTAAAATATAAACCCACTCGATAAACCAATCTCCTACGAATAACTGATCGAAAAGCTCCAGTCTGTAAAATATAAACCCACTCGATAAACCAATCTCCTACGAAGAACTGATCGAAAAGCTCCAGTCTGTAAAATATAAACCCACTCGATAAACCAATCTCCTACGAAGAACTGATCGAAAAGCTCCAGTCTGTAAAATATAAACCCACTCGATAAACCAATCTCCTACGAAGAACTGATCGAAAAGCTCCAGTCTGTAAAATATAAACCCACTCGATAAACCAATCTCCTACGAAGAACTGATCGAAAAGCTCCAGTCTGTAAAATATAAACCCACTCGATAAACCAATCTCCTACGAAGAACTGATCGAAAAGCTCCAGTCTGTAAAATATAAACCCACTCGATAAACCAATCTCCTACGAAGAACTGATCGAAAAGCTCCAGTCTGTAAAATATAAACCCACTCGATAAACCAATCTCCTACGAAGAACTGATCGAAAAGCTTGTCTCTAAAATCAAAAAAGTCTTGATGAAATTAGAAATTAAATGCACAAAAACAGCACCCCTAAGATGCATGAAGCTCTGCTTAAATTATTCAACTCACTAAGTTTGGGATGCTTTCCTGACACCTGGAACCGGGGGCTTATATCCCCAATTCATAAAAGTGGAGACAAATTAGACCCCAATAATTACAGAGGCATTTGTGTAAGCAGTAATCTGGGGAAGGTATTCTGTAGTATCTTAAACTCAAGAATTGTAACCTTCCGTAACAAGCACAATGTCCTGAGTAAAAGTCAAATTGGATTTCTACCAAACCATCATACTAACACTGTTCAACATTTACATTCATGAGTTAGCAATGCAGTTGGAACAGTCTGCAGCCCCGGGCCTCCTCCTACACGACAACGAAGTAAGATTCTTACTCTACGCAGATGACCTGGTTCTGTCACCCACTGAAGATGGCTTGCAACAGAGCCTGGCTCTGGTAGAATGTGGTAGAACACTGACAGCAAACTTAAAAAAAACTAAAGTAATGATGTTCTAAAAAAAAGCCAGATGTTCCAGAAAAACAGGTTCCAGATTTTTCTAGGCAACACTGCCCTCGAACACACCCTAAATTACACCTACCTTGGTCTGTCAATCACAGCATCAGGGAGCTTTAGCATGGCAGTGAATGACTTAAAACAAAAACAAAAAAGCTCAAAGAGCACTCTATTCTATTAAAAAAAAACTATAAATCTGGTTAAAAATCTTTGATAGTGTTTTCCAGCCCAGTGCGCTGTATGGAAGTGCGGTATGGGGTCCACTCAGCCAGCAAAACTATTCTAAATGGGACAAGCATCCAATAGAAACCCTGCATGTAGAATTTTGTAGAAACATTCTACAAGTACAAAAGAAAACACCAAATAATGCATGCAGGGCAGAATTAGGCCATTATCCATTAATGATTCATACACTGTTAGCAAAGTTACTGTAGTTAATTTACAATACCTTTTCCCCATGCTGTATAATGAAATACAGTACTGTACTCTCGACAGCGTTACTGTAATCCATATTACAGCAAAGTACTGCACTGTTATTGACAGCATTACTGTAATCCATATTACAGCAAAGTACTGTACTGTCATTGACAGCATTACTGTAATCCATATTACAGCAACTGTTTGTCACCAAGTGTCAAGAAAGAAATACACTTTTTGCCTTAAATTGTATTAAAAGCATTTTTATTGAGCATTTTATTTCATAACTATTGATTACTAACCTTAACAGTGCTTCTTTATAACACTGCTTTCAAAAACTGAAAAAACAATACAAACTAAATAGATTAAAATATGAAGGACAGTGACTCAAAAAACACATTAGTTCACTCTTGACAATTAACCTCAACGGTGCTTCTTCTGATAAACTTACTTGAATCAGGTAAATAAAAATAAAGACATACATTTTACATATTTAGTCAGCAGTTTTTCAAGATGAAATCAACACATTTCATAGGCAGTTTATTTATTTGTTTGTGTGCAAAATGTTTCAAAACTGAAAGCTTAATAACTTGGTCACTATCTAATTGATCACTTAGCTTTTCCTAAAAAAGGCACACCCAATTAATATTCCCCAAGGTTTTAAAAAAAGAATAATTTTGCAGCTAAAAATGATAGATTGACATTAACGAGGCAAATAGAATAACAATAACACTAGGCTTCCTGGCTATAGAACTTCAAGTTGAACTTCAGTGTTCGCCATTTAAACAATGTTACAAAATAAACTTCCAGTGTAAACACTTTAAAACAGTCTTTTTTGAGAAACAGCAAAACATGGACAACAACACTTTCAATGTGCTGTATGCGAGTTCAGTAAGAACATGTCTACATTGACATCCATTCAAAATAGACCATAAGTGTACATGCCTCCACCCATCCTCAGTTGATGCCTCCAAGATTCTTTGATTCTGAGTCAGTCTGTAGGTTAATACCCAAAAAGCTCCTGTAAACAAAAGGCCAAGACAAAAGCTTTCAGCTGAATATACAGTGCATTCCTAAAGTGAGCACATTGATTTGTGGGTGTTTCAGACCTGCCAACCCTAAAAAATTTAAATGAGTAGTCCTTTATGCGCGCACGTGCATACAAATGTTTTTTTGTGTTTGCATGCATGCCGAAATCACACACTGAAAAAAATACATCACACAGTACATTGTGAAAAAAACACTTATTCATTGATCACTGAAACCAAAACACAAAACCGCCAGTCATCAGGATTCATGACTGTGCACCATGTTAGTAGGCTTGCGTCGGGAAAATCCTATTTAAATTAGCAAAAATTCTGTTTGAAGCCCAAAATAAACATATGAAAATATATTTATTATAATTACTTCTACTTGAATATTATATATTCTTTACTCTCATACCATTCATGTCACGTGAGTAGAGGAGGCATTGTCAATCTATGAGTTAAATAAATATACCTTTTTCTCATTTTAGGCCCATCTCTCAAATGTATTAATTTGTATTAGGTTTTGTAATGGCACTTACTGTAGCTGTTCATAATATCACTGGAATTAGGCATGGTACACAGAACTGATTGGCCCACATTGTTATACCTTAACAGTATAATTCACATTACCACTAATAATAATATATAATAATAATAACATAACATAGTTCATAATTAAATCCCCCTTAACACACACCACTTTTTCTAATAACATTAGCTCCTGTAATTATAAATAGTTATTCAATATTCAATTATTAACTTACCTGCAGCTCCTTGGTGACTTATGTTCATGTTTGTATTGCAGACTTTAATTTTTGGTATTTTAGAAGGTTGAAGACAAGGCCATTTCTCATGGTATAAACGCATGGTTTGGTATTATAGAAGGTTGAAGACAAGGCCATTTCTCATGGTATAAACGCATGGTTTGGTATTTTAGAAGGTTGAAGACAAGGCCATTTCTCATGGTATAAACGCATGGTTTGGTATTATAGAAGGTTGAAGACAAGGCCATTTCTCATGGTATAAACGCATGGTTTGGTATTTTAGAAGGTTGAAGACAAGGCCATTTCTCATGGTATAAACGCATGGTTTGGTATTATAGAAGGTTGAAGACAAGGCCATTTCTCATGGTATGTGGCGAGGAAGTTCTGGGGCGCAGACACCTTCTTCTTTTTGTCACTGCTATCAGTGTCCGACATGATCAGCTCCTCTCTTTACGTTCTGACTACAGCTGCAAGAATAAACAGCCATCACCGCGCGTCAGTTTAACGGGAATATCCAGAGTCCGACTCCTACAAACCACTGCACTGCAACACACAAGCTAACGCTAGCTATATATCTTTAACTTCAACGTTTCAAAACATCCACTAGCCCAGAGGCTTTTACAGACAAAACAATTAACGTCAAACATTAATGCAGTGCAGTGAGTGGACTGAATCGTTAGCTAGTTTATTAGTTATGGACAGGAACTGGGAACTCGTAGTTAAGTTAATTTAGCAGTTTGGGTTAATATTGGTATACAATATTGCTAATGGATAGCATGGGTTGTTAGCTAACGTTTGCTAGCCTTCAAGATACGGCTACATGGAGATAAATATCCCATATATCTGTAATAGCTAGACTTGAGTCGACTACTCTGAATAAATGTTATAGTTATAGCTAGCTAGTTTTCTTACATGTATCAAACCTATGTATGTTTTATTTCACGTTTATGAATTAATATGAAAATTAATTAATATGAGGGAGCGAACCTAAGACTGGAGGGGGAGGGTTCAGAACTGTTTGTGTTTTATACGCAATTTTCAATCATTCCAGGTTTATGTCTTGATTGGCTCATTTAAAATTATTATCAGTTCAATAATAAAATTTTTTTTTAAAAGATTGCTTTTTTGCGTATTTTAGAGTAGCAACTCGTCGTCGCGTATTTTGGTCTCAAAATGCGGAGTGACTACACAGAATGCGTAGAGGTTGGCAGGTCTGGTGTTTACATCCTTATCGGGTGAACTGTGTAGCAATTGACCCCCCCCCCATTTAGAAGAAAAAAGTAATTGGACAAATGAACATAAACTTAAATTAATTTATCCTATTTAATATTTGGTTGCATATCCTCTGCATGCCATGATTCCCTGATAGCTGTGACCCAACAACATCAAGAGACTTGATATAGTATTGCTTGTAAGAGTACCTGAAAATAAGATAACTATAATTTATCTTCATTTGAATGGATCTCTATGGGAATTGAGGGGTGGGACTAGATTAATCTGTAAATTACGATGGAACAGTATGGAACACATGGTTGGCTAAATAGCTGCAAGTCATCAAGGGTCTGAGGTAGTGATGGAGCGGATCGATTGGCCCAGATCGGTTTTGGCGGATTTCCCTCCCATGTGACTCGTCAGTCCCTGAAAGTCACCGATACTCTTAGCCGATCTTTAACATGCTATTTATAATCTAACTGTATGGCTTGTTTATATAGGCCTCCGTCAATATTGAGAGAAAAAAAACCTCAAAAATGAAAAAATCATTATTGTAGTAGGCTATGCTAGTTTGCTTCTATTTTTAAATTGAATACATAGACCATCTCTTCCGCCTTCGTATTGATTCCCTCCGTGGTGGCCCTGGCCATTCCATGAACCAAAACTCGCCATGTAATTAATGAAACGAAACTGTAACGTTTTACTCCAAAGAAAAAAACAAATGTTTTTACTCTTACCTGATGACCAGTTATAGGTTGTATTATATTCCGGTATTTTTATGTGGAACAATTTGTGGGGTGTAGCTAAACTTACACTACTGTTGGAATTTAACATTTAATTCTATAAAAAGTATATGTTGTAATAGAATGTATAAACTTGTCTGTGGTAGTTAAGTTTCGAATGAGTGACCTTAAGCCTGTATTCTGAAAAACAAGGCCACTGAGAAACATGTCCTGAGAAACATTCTTCAGAAAAAGGATTTGCCACAAAAGATAGATAAGGTTCTATCCTAACAAACTTTGTGGAAAAATACTAGACATGAACTGAACATGAGTAATTCTAAACGTTTGATTGGTTTGAATTATACGCCCAGTGATGTACTAACCCCTTTTTACTTTACAGTATATAAGCAGGAGCGTGCGCACAAGCGCGAGAGCACGCGCTACCAGAGGACCACAGATG
Organism: Ilyophis sp. 1 JC-2022; assembly: GCA_022702515.1. NCBI lineage: Eukaryota > Metazoa > Chordata > Actinopteri > Anguilliformes > Synaphobranchidae > Ilyophis > Ilyophis sp. 1 JC-2022. The sequence goes on along the minus strand of CM040395.1, from coordinate 4,168,286 downwards.
TACTAACCCATTGTATTCTTCTGTAAAGACTTCGAGCTGACAAATAAATACAAAGTGATTTAATCTTTCGAATTGAATTGAAGAGTATCCTTGATCTACCTCCTTGACCACGAAAAGCAATACATTCACATTGCTAACAAATTGGTGACCCCGATCGTGGAGGAGGGGGATCTTGGATCTTGGATCCATCCCAAAGAAAAGACGGTGACGGTTTAATCTCTTGGACATTCCGAGGCGCCTCAAAAAGACAAGGTAAGCAGAACCTTTTTCATAAAATCTGCCTAGGAAATATAGGAAATGTCTGAGAAATATAACCAAACCATCTGAAAATTTGTTAAAAGAACTAATTTGCGTAAAATGTGTCAGACGATTGAAATGATTTAAGGTGTATTCCATGACCCAACTTTAAAAAGAATAAAAGATACAACGAAAGTATTGAATAAAATTGTTTGTAATTAAAAACTTGCGGGTCAATTTTGCGGGATTTGTGTAAAGTGATACTAAGGGAGTGGTCTTTTGGAAACGAATTCAGCCTTAAGATTCTGGGCCATTATCAACTTTTACATAAAGGACTTGTATAAATGCACCTCTGGAACGAAAATACGTGAGTTACTGTGGTTACCATTGATCTAGTGTTATCAATGGGAACGAGGTCAGTCGAGCCGGACAATCGATAATAAACGTGAGGTAACTCGAACCGGACAGTAGAGCTAAAATTGCGATAATAAAAGTGAGGTAACTCGAACCGGACAGTCGAGCTAAAATTGCGATAATAAAAGTGAGGTAACTCGAACCGGACAGTCGAGCTAGAATTGAAGTGAGGTAACTCGAACCGGACAGTCGAGCTAGAATTGCGATAAAAGTCCACAGTATAAACAAACAAATAGACTTGACTCATGGAATACAGTTTTGATTCATAAACAGGTTTTTGAGTTTTTATCTGTTGTATATCTGCTGTATTAAAAGGATAAAAGGGGATAAATTTTTTTGTGAAGTTGACTAAGTCACCGGAAGTCGCTGCACAAGACAACTGGTACTTGTAATCCTTGAGAGGAAACTCTAACGTCACAAAACTGTGGGTGTGTTTGTCTACACGACGCTGCCAGTCATTGTGAGCCTTCGTGATACTGATTCAGTGAAAATATTTTCTGTTAATGCAGACGTTATGAGGCATTGAGAAAATTAAATGAGTAACTGAATACAGCGGATCACAGCCAATGACTGCAATATAACTGATAGTTGGTGAATAATTAAGGGAAATAAGGTTGTGTTAATTTAATTAGAACTGTTAAATTGTGGATCCTAAGCAAACATATCTAGTAAAAAGTAGAAATTAAAACGAGTCAATATCTAATTCTACAGAATAAATAATAAATATTTTAATATCTAAGTAATAAATAACGTTTACGGAATAAAAAATAAAAAATAAATAAATAAATAAATAAATAAAAATGGCTACTATAGTAGAAGTGTTGCATAAACTATGGGACAATCTGAGTACTAAACTATGTGCCCAGGAATTGAAAAAACGACGTGATAAATGGACTAAATATTTAGCCGAGTGGAACAAATTGGGATGGTTCCCCGAGCCAGACAAACCATTTTTGTCTGAGAAAAAGCACCAGGAACTTGTCAAACAAGTTCAACAGTCCATGATAGCAGAGGAAGGCAAGCTGGAGGGAAAGACATTTCCCAAGGCCAGTGCTAGAGATCGTGAGAAACTCCGTAACAAATGCATGCTTAAAAAAGAGCTACTATTAGCTCTGGGGGCCTTGATTCCGAAGAATCATGGACCCACTCAATTGCAGGCCATACAGGCTGTCAAGAGCAAACTGACAGAAAGTAAGCAGCCTACTCCCCCGGTAGAGACCCCAGTGTCACCCATACCCCAGAAGAGAAGTTTATATCCGGCACTCTCCACACTTCCGCCTCCTTATGGCGAGAGCCGTCCTCCTTTTTTGGAAAGCCGTCCTCCCCCACCCTCAGCCCCAGTAATGCAAGCCCCGGTATTAAATGTTCTAGATGGACAGCTAAACATAGAGATACCAAACATGGATAGCATGCTTAGCATAATGCAGCATCAAAGCTTACAAACTGCCGAGTTGATGGGATACATGAAAGACACCATGACCACCGCGATAGATCTCTCAACACAGGTTGTGAGAAATGAAGAAAGCAGGCTTAACCATGACCAAACAAGTGTTCGTATGCCCACCATTGCCCCTGCACGTGTGTCAGAATGTAGCACTCTAGGAGAAATTTCCATGACTGGAAATAATTGTACAGAACGAGAACCACCCCGTATGAGCACATATGAGGTGCGCCCCGTAGGAAGTGAAGCAAGTAGAAGTGAGTGGAGTGATGAGAAAAGTATAGACAAGGATCTTTATGAGTCAGCCGCAGGGCACTCAGGAACAGTGATGGTTACCGGCCTTAACTTAAAGGTACGGCAGCATCAAGGAATGTCAGAAAGCATGATGAATCGAGTAGAGATGGAACAAGTATCAGAGACTGAGCGCTACACAGAAAGTAATGATCAAATAGCTGATCGCCACAAGAGTAGGGAAGAGCAGCAGATGCGAGCTGCAGCAAGGACACCAGGAGGAGTGGTAAACCTAAATGGAGTATTTGAGCAATTAGGTTACCATGAGCAGAGATGGGAGCGAAACAACCCTTTCGTGTACCCAGGAAGTGGAGCCAGGAATCAAACAATACCGCGGTTCAATCCATCTGAAATAGGTGCTACTTCCACCCATATCGCATTACCCCAAGTAGAGGTGCAGGCCCCACTAGTAATGCAAGGACGCAGACATGTGTACAAAGCATGGGCAAGACAGGATATTGACGCAGTATTGGCTAAGCTACCCCCAATAGAGAAGGGAGGAGCACTGTGGATAGCAGAATTTGAACTCCAAACAGCCCAAGACACCCTTGCCTTACTAGATGTGCGCGCAGTGCTAATCAAAATAGGCCAGCTAGCTACGCTACACCAGTGCGAAAACGCAACACAAACCAGGTCTGAAATTGGACATGGGGATTTTGATCAAGTGCGCCCCACTTTTTGGAAAATCATAAAACAATTGTTCCCTACCAAGCGTGATTACACAGCACTGGCCAGCCTGACAATGGGCCCTGACGAAGAGGTCCATGAGTACCTCAAACGTGCATTTAAACTGTGGGAAACAGCCACAGGAGAACGACCTGATGCGAGTGATGCGGCACATGGACATTTCCGTCATGGAGTGCAAAATGGACTCCCCCTAAAGGTTCAGGCAAAATTAGGAGATGTAGTGGGACTCCCTGTCTGAGCGATTGTGGAAAGATCACATAGTCCACAATGTAAATAAGGACCGAGAGCGAAAATTGGTAAAAGATGATGAATCTTCAGCGCTGCAGTCTAAACTCCTGAAGCTCAAAATAGACAATTTAATTAAACAAACAGTTGCGTCCGAAACAGCCAAAGCATTGCTGAATATCCCAGTAACTCAGGCACCACAGGCAGCGCCAGTAGTCCCGGCTTTAACACAAGCGCCCCCAGTAGCTGTCCCACCCAATCCACAGACTGCCCCCTTCGCACCCCCGCCCTTAGCTTATGGGCCAACCCCGCTGACTTATCCCCAGCAGAACTACGCCCCCCAACCGCAACAATGGGCAGCAAATAGACCACCTCCAGTATGTTGGATGTGTGGCGAGACCGGACACCTCCAGAGACGCTGCCACCTGAATCCCAATGTTGTGCAGTTTCAAAATAATGGAAGCAGCTCTTATTCGGCAAGAGCACCACCTAGAGGTCGGGGAACTTATGGAGCCCCTAGAGGGAGAGGAGGGCCAAGCAGAGGTAGAGGTAATTTGGGAGGATGGCGACCAGGCCCAAATCCAGCACACGTAAATCAAACATCTGACAACACCCAACATACTAGCGTGCAGGCACCCGTGTATTATGAGGATCAGGAGTGGCGTGAGGAGACACAGTATCCAGGGTACTGACGGTGCCCCGGAGAATCTCAGCCGCTTAAACCTACCCTGACAGCACCAATGACACCACCGTTAGTAAAAGCTGTAATAAACGGAAAACATGTAAATTTAATGATAGATACTGGAGCAGGCATCTCCACTCTCACCAAATGACACGGCGGCTACAGTAGGATTCTCTGGGGAAATTGAACAAACTTCATACACAATGACTATTCCTGTGCAAATAGGCAATCAAAAAGTAAATCACAAATTTTTGTATGCCCCGAAGTGTCCTATACCATTGTTGGGACGAGATCTGATGACCAAATTTAATATGTCCATTCTCTGTAGTGCAGATGGACTATTGGTTCAATGTCCAGGACAGAAAGAGCACTCAAACACAATAGGACAATACATTGTGCACACTCCAGACACAGCAATGATTCAAACAGAGGTTCACATTTATTGGACCAGGCTGCTACAGGATGCCTCATGTCCCGGTCTTTTGGCACAAATGGCGGAGTGGACTCCGTTCATTAACACAATGGGAACCTTCGCACTGCCAGCCGATGAAATACACATGACCTACAATTATGACTGTACAGATGACACCGATTACCAGGACTTGTGGGAAGGGTGTAAGAAGGGACAAATAGAGAGGATAGAGGCTAAATACCTCTACATTGGTCCTGAGGGTGTAGCGGCTGCTGCCCTTCTAAATGATAAACAAATGGAATGGTACAGGTTAGGAGAGAATGCAGTACCACACATATCCTTGGCAATATCCAAAGGATGTGAAGCTAAAGCACTAGGCCCCATGATTAAACAGGCATGTTCAGAGACGTACACCGAAACGACCATTCCCGGAGTATCTAGGAGTACAAGTGGCAAATACACTAGGATTTATGTGCATGACATGACGCAGGGAATTCCGGAGACGATTGTGAGAATTCGTAAAACAATGAGTGAAGATGTGAATCACCAAGGCACTGATGACATGTTGGCAACAATCCCAGAACACATCTGGACCACAGGTCCTCATGATGTAGGGAAAATAGAGGGTGAGGTCACCCTTAAACTAAGACCGGATTTGAACAAACCCATTTGGAACCCACAATATCCGCTAAAACCACAGCAAATTGAAGGCATTAGGGAAACCATAACAGGTCTTTTTGAAGCAAAAATTTTGAAAAAACTACCATACTCACAATGGAATACACCCATCCTACCAGTCCCAAAAGCAGAAGGGAAAGGATGGCGAATGGTACATGACTTGCAAAAAATCAATAATGCCACAACCACACTCGGTTTGCCCGTACCTGACCCGTATGTAGCAATACGAGCTATACAACCTGAACACAAGTACTTTACTGTGATCGATTTGGCAAATGCCTTTTTCTGCCTTCCATTAGCCGAAGAATGCCAGCCATGGTTTGCTTTCACTTTTGAGGGAACCAAATACACATACACACGACTGCCTCAAGGGTTCAAAGACAGTCCGGGTCTGTTTAACACAGCATTGCATCAGATACTGCAGAGTATCAAGTTACCAAAGGGATCCACATTGATCCAATACGTAGACGATTTGTTGATAAGTTCCGAAACACCCGAGGAAAATTTAGAAGCTGCCCAAGCAATTCTCAAAACTCTGGCCACAGCAGGCTTTAAAGTAAAAAGGGACAAGTGCCAAATTGCACGCAAGCGCGTTATTTTCCTATAGGGAGAATAATCATACAAGCAGGGACAACCCTGACCGAGACACATAGGCAAAGTATTCTGGCATATAAACAACCAAACACAGTACAGGAAATGTTGGCCTTTCTAGGCCTGTGCGGATACAGTCGAACGTATGTTGAAGATTACGTTGGCCTCACACAACCCTTGCGAGATTTGATTAACAAAGCAGGATGTCGAAGTCTGCGAGGCATTTTGGAATGGACAGAGACTGCCTCTAAGGCATTTTCCAGAACTAAACAGGAACTAGGGTTGGCAGCCCATTTGGCCACGCCAGACTATGACAAAACCTTTCATTTGGATGTGTCAGAAAACGAAGGTGTTGGCATACTTTACCAAAAAGATAATTCTCAGAGAAAGATCCTGTTGTATTACAGCTGTAAATTGGATTCAGTGGAATTGGGACAACCGAACTGTACTCGTTTTCTGGCAGCACTATCCAAAACAGTTGAAAAAACTGCACACATAGTCATGTGCCACCCGTTGCAGATCAACACGGATCACGGTGTAGCATCATTAATAGCTGCAGGCGCTTTCAGTTTCTCGAACACTCGTAAAATCAAAATTTCAAAAATATTGACAGCAGCTCACATCTCATATGTGCCAGGGTCAACCACAGTTGCCAATATGACATCAGGTGTTAATTCCGGGAGTGAACCACATGACTGTGCACCACTGATTAGGAGAGCAGGTTCCTTACAAACTGGTTTACATACTGAAGCAATGACGGACACTGACTGGGAACTGTTCACGGACGGCAGTTGCCACAAAGGACCTGACGGAAATATAGCGGCCTATGCAGTTGTCAGTTTCCCCGACATGGTACATGACCAACTGATTAGTGACGATCAATCTCAATTGGTTGAGGGCCACATAATACCTCAACCGGCATCAGCACAAGTTGCTGAAATTGTGGCACTTACCAGGGCGCTACAATTAGCTAAAAACCTCAAGGTCAACATTTACACAGATTCGGCATATGCATACACGGCCGTCCACTTGGAAATTTCCTCACTGCTGCTGGAACTCCGGTTAAACATGAAGCTTATTTAAAAGAACTGTTACAAGCAGTACAGGACCCAAAGGAGGTCGCGGTCATAAAAGTCGCAGGTCACGCGTCTGGAGCACACAAGGAAGCAGTAGGCAACCGCGCTGCAGACTACTGGGTCAAACTTGTGGGTGGTTACGTCACCAAACAACTGGTGACACTGCGAAGCGGAACAAAGACGGCTAAACATGACATTTCATTGGTTCTAGAAGAACCAAAGGAGGGAGAAGTACCTGAGGTACTGATAAAGCATGACACATCACATGAATGCCCGAATCTGAAAGAAACCGAGGAGAAAACACAAATCAAGCATGCATAATTAGACACAGCACAAGTACAGCATTTTGCACAGTTACAAGAGGCTGCAAGCCCCCAGGAGAAGTCTCAGTGGATTGCGTTAGGAGCAACAAAACAGATAATACCAGGAGACAAAACTGGAAGTAAAATTGAACTATGGAGATCCTCAGAAGGAAAATTAGTGGCCTCAGCAAGGTTGGCCCAATTGCTAATAGAGCAAGCCCATGGGAAAACCCACATAGGAAAAAGAGAACGTTGACGCACATACAGAAATCATGGTGGTGTCCACAGCTAAAATAAATGATTGCAAATTATACGGCAGAATGCGCAGTCTGCAACAAATTTAACAATAAAAGAACAATTCCACATCCCTTGTTGAAATTTCCGGTGCCCACAGCACCATGGAAGGAAATATGCATTGACTACACTGACATGGGAATGAACATGCGCACTCAGACAAATTACAGATATTTGTTAGTGGTAATTGACAGGTTTACTAAGTGGGTAGAAGCAATACCCACCAAAAGAGAGGACAGCCAGACAGTAGTGGATTGGTTGGTACAGGACCTTATACCCCGATATGGCGTCCCTACAGTGATCTGTTCAGACAATGGATCACATTTTAGAAACGAACACTTACAAAAAGTGGAAGAATTCTATGGAATCAAACACAGATTCGGAAGCGTCTACAGACCCCAATCACAGAGTATTGTAGAAAGAGCCAACCAGACAATAAAGCGAAAATTGGCCAAAGCTATGACTGGAACCACACTGAAATGGACTGAAGCACTACCACTGGTCCTGTTTTCCATGAGACAAACCCCTGCCAAGGACACATTCCTCTCCCCACATGAGTTAATGACAGGAAGACCAATGCCAGGTCCATTAGAGGACCCCAACATAGTGCCCACTCATGAGCTTTTTCAAACTCATCTGACAGAATATATGCGGGTATTAGAACAAATGACAAGAGTCTTATCTCAGCAGGTTGCTAATGCAGGACGACCAGATTTGAAAACAGAACAAGACACAGAGCCCATTTCAGTAGGAGAGTGGGTTTACCTCAAGGTTCCAGGACGACCAGGGTGGAACCTCCCACATTGGACAGGACCGTTCCAGGTAACAGACGCAACCAACAGATCGGTAAGAGTGTTCCAAGACGGTAATACGAGCGCTCCAGTCTGGCACCATTTCGCACACTGTTCCAAAGCACCCACACCGAAAAAACCTTTAAGGGAAATTAGGGATCATCTCAAAGATGTCCACCACAGTTCTGATGAGGAGGGAAACTAAGGTGTGTTTCATAATGTCAGCGAGCTTCCTGTTTCTAGGATCAATTCTGATGTACCACAGAGATGAATTGTGCCTTGCAATAAAACCATCGCAAAATGATACAACATATAGAGAATTAGTAACAAGACACAATTCTGGTGTCATAGTAGGATTTGCCCTCATGATTGGTGCAGGAGGGATAGGAATGGTGGCTATACTACTAGCCGGTTTAGTGGAATACATAGAGGAAAAGATCAAACAAAAACGGAACCCTGAATCGTTACATCCCACCTGTAGGGAAAAACTAATCAGACCTAGGACAACCCAACTAATTCGACTCCCCCGGATAAATCTGGAAATAACTAAAGTGCCCAGGTTACCTGCCTTAGTGACTACAATAATATTGATGATAACGATGGTAAGTGCAACAAAGAAAGACCCATGCGGAGCAAAAGTGATATTAAAAGTAGACAAAACAATGGATAATACATTTCAATTTGATTTATGTGATGTAATAAACTGCGGAAAAAATTCTGGGAAATGGAGAGGTTATGATGTATATGGATGCAGGTATCCTTATGGTTACCCCAAGAACGGAGTCAAAGATTGTTATATTGGTATAGTAAATGGACGTCTGGTGGAGCACTAGCCCAACAGCAGAAGCATGGATAGTAAAAATGAGAGGAGGAGGAGGAGAACTACAGAAGAAAATAAGTCTCAGCAGAGGCCCAGTAATAGGGGGACAAGTGGGGAAAATAAACCCCCTTCTGCTATCTACTAAGAAAGGAATTAGAAACCCCTGGTCATTGGAGGGATTTAGCCCAACTAATTGTGTGGGAGGCACAGGGAGGGTGCATGGAGTAGGCGATTTGTTTTATTTAGTAATAGGAGTTGACATATCCGGGACTGACCCTTTAGGTATAATTAGGATTGATTTAGTAACACCACCCAAAAAAGGAAACACGGGCAGCAGTAGCAGTACTGTAGCTCCAATAGCGCAACCGCAAGCAGAGAACAAGGTGGTAAAGAAATTTGACAATGAAAAAATGACATTTCAAACCGTGTTGGCTATTGAAACGGGATTTACCAATAAAAATGCATGGATCGATCAAGCAGTAAACTACGCTAAACAAACAGGCGAAGTAAACTGTATAGTATGTACTGGAGGCAGACCAAGTCTCCTGCTTACTCCCTCACCATTTGAGCAATATGCAAGAAATATGACCTCTCCAGGTAAAGACATCGAATGTTTATTATCAGCAATGGGTAATGAAAATCCGATTAAAGATTGTGCAGTTTGGGAACAAATAGTCCCCATAGCTCCAGGTAATGTGACCCCACCAATAGTCCCCATAGCTCCAGGTAATGTGACCCCACCAATAGTCCCCATAGCTCCAGGTAATGTGACCCCACCAATAGTCCCCATAGCTCCAGGTAATGTGACCCCACCAATAGTCCCCATAGCTCCAGGTAATGTGACCCCACCAATATTTCAAACTGATGTAATACCTCCACTAACATGTTTCAAAAATAGTAACACAGCCAGTGGAAGGATGTTTCTGGGGATTCTAAGAAGATGTAACAAAACTGTTGATCTAACAAAAAATGACAAGGTTACCTCACTAACACAGTCCAGAGCTGATGTCTGGTGGTATTGTGGAGGAAGGAGACAATGTTCAATTGGCTGCCCCCACAATGGTCAGGCACTTGTGCGTTGGTAAGTTTGAGTGCACAAGCCCTAGTACTCACAAACGCAATCGGAACACTGATTGAAACCCCACTTAAGCCTCAATATGAGAGCAGGAACAGGAGGGCTGTATTATCATGGGGAGGAGGAAATAGTGGTATTTGGATAGACTCCATTGGACAGGCTAGAAACATACCCGATGAGTACAAATTGGTGGATGAAGTAGCAGCAGGCTTTGAAAGCTTTCCTATTTGGAATACCATTTTCCCGGTCACGACAAATACAAATGTGAATAGAATAAATTTGATTCATTATAATGTACAACGATTGGCTAATCTAACAAGAGATGCTGTAGAAGCAATACATGAACAACTGTCCCAGACCTCTTTGATGACCCTCCAAAATAGGATTGCACTAGATATGTTGTTGGCCGATAAAGGTGGAACTTGTGCAATGTTTGGAGACACTTGCTGCACAGCCATCGCCAACAATACAGCGCCGGACGGTAAGCTAACAAAAAGTCTGAACAAATTAAAGGCCCTAGCAAACAAACTAAAAGCACAATCAGGAGTAAAAAATCCAGTAACAACATGGCTATCAGATACTTTTGGAAAGTGGGGTACTATGATTGGACAAATATTTGGTGCCGAAACCCGGGATGTTGTTGTATGTTGTTGGATGTTGTTGTATACCATGCATAAGAACCCTAGTCACGAAAACAATTGAAAAAGCATTAACCAAGGAAGAAGCCCCACCTCCGAAATACCAGGCAGCCCAGATTACACCCTATTTTTACGATGGTGAAGTCCCCTCTGCCCCAGTAGCGGAGGAAGATGGGCCCGGAAGTGATGCACTAATGATGTTGCCAGTTTATTCCCATGAAACAGGTGAAAACATAGGAGAGGACTGGGGAATTATCGCGCCATACAGTGATGGGCTATGGGAACACCCAATGCCAACCGTGTGGGAGATACCAGAACCTCCCTACACCCCTAACTGCCCGATTGGAAATCCCCACTGTAAACATGCCCAGGGAGGAGGGTCAGGATGGCGTTGCTGGGAGTGGGCTGCCATCTATCACCCAGAAAAGCCAAATCTCTTATTGGCCCTGAGAGATGATGAGAAATTCAGTAATGCCTATTGGTTTGGAGAGTCAGCGATTGTGCTGTACGAGGAGCTTGAGGCTCGTGGGTATACTCCAGCAGATATTAACTCTGATGGCACCTTGGGACCTGAACACCAAATGATTGTGATGCCACAAATTGTAGAAATCATCACCAATGCGGGACATGCACCAACCCCTGAAGAAGAAACCCCCATGTAACTATATTGTGATAAAATGTTTAGAAAAAGCTGCCAATGCACTGTTGCCAAAATGCTAGGATTTTCTTTCCTCTTGATAGAAGGGTAAAAAGTAAAATGTGACGTCCAGCAGGTCAGGACCCAAATGCACAACGAGACAGTCGTTCTTTTGAAAAGAAGGGTTTTTATTCATAAGTCCGGGTCGGATCCACACCGGGAAAACAGATTTAAACCATAAATAATAGGCTGTGGAACCCGTAGAGAGCTGGCGATCGAGATCCAGCAAAGTGGCCAGGAGTGGCCGTAGCCTGGGTCGTGGAGCAGAGTCAGGCGGAGGTAGAGCTGGGATCCACACTGGGAAGCAGGTGTGGCAATTCCAGACCGGGGTAGTCCACTTGGCAGCAAGCTAGCATATGGGGAGACAAGTACCACGCGACAAGGACCGTGTACTCAGACAAACCGTAACAAACTGTAATACTTTGACAAGGAATCACAGGAACAGCACGGTTATATAACTAGTGTCATTAGAGCTGATAAGCTGCAGCTTGCGGGAAATGCGTGCGAGATCAGCGAATTGATTGAACAATTAAGAAATGCATGAGGAATGCGGTGAAGGCAATTAAGTGTGAGTTGTGTCATTAAGATGTGGTGCAAGTAATAATGTGCAATGTAGACACAATCAGGCAATGAACGCAGACATGATACAATCAGGTTCGGGGAAAACAGAGGAAAACATCAAGGAAGGAACGGGGAGCGGAGCGGATCGTAACAGTACCCCCCCGTCAAGGTACGCCTCCTGGCGGACCACAGGCTCTGGTCGACTGGGGCTGGCGGTGATGGAAGTCCCGGATGAGGGTAGGGTCCAGGATGAGACGAGGGGCAACCCAGGAACGTTCCTCGGGCCCATACCCCTCCCAGTCGAACAGGTACTGGTGGCCCCGTCCCCGGCGCCGGACATCGAGGATGCTGGAGACTGTAAAGGCGGGAGCACCATCAATGTCCCGAACAGGTGGGGGGGCAGGAGTGGGAGCGCTGAGAGGGCAGGAGACAACTGGCTTGACCTGACTGACATGGAAAGTGGGGTGAATTTTGAGGGAGGCAGGGAGACGGAGCTTGAGGATGACTGGGTTGAGAATGGAGTGCACAGTGAAGGGTCCGACGAAGCGGGGTTGGAGCTTGCGGGAGGTGCCGGGGAGGGAGAAGGTGGAGGTGGATAGCCAAACCTTCTGTCCCGGGCGGTAGTGAGGGGCTGCGGACCAGTGCTGATCCGCCAGGCGACGATTCCGGGAGGAGGTTTTGAGGAGGGCGTTGCGGGTGGCCTTCCAGACCCGCTGGCAGCGTCGGATGTGGGCGTCCACTGACGGAACCGCCACCTCGGCCTCCTGGGGGGGGGAACAGTGGGGGTTGGAAGCCCTGGGAAGCCTCAAAGGGGGACCTCCCTGTGGATGAGCACACCAAGGTGTTGTGGGCGTACTCAACCCACGGGAGGAGCTGGGACCAGGAGGCAGGGTTGCGGGCCGTCACGCACCGTAAGGCGGCTCCCAGGTCCTGGTTGGCCCTCTCTGCCTGCCCGTTGGTCTGCGGGTGGAACCCGGAGGAGAGGCTGGCGGTGGCGCCGAGTGCGGTGCAGAATGCCTTCCATACTGCGGAGGCAAACTGGGGGCCCCGGTCGGAGACGACGTCCGACGGGATCCCATGCAGCCGCACCACGTGCTGCACCAGGAGGTCGGCCGTCTCGAGGGCGGAGGGAAGTTTGGGGAGGGGAACAAAGTGAACCGCCTTGGAAAACCGGTCCACCAGGGTCAAAATGACTGTGTTACCGGCAGATGGTGGTAGTCCGGTAACGAAGTCGACCCCGATGTGACTCCAAGGATGGCCCGGGATGGGAAGGGGACGGAGGAGACCAGCAGGGGGGGAGTGAGACGCCTTACTCCTGGCGCAGACAGGGCAAGCGTGGACGAAGGCCAGGGTGTCCCGCCGGGCGGTGGGCCACCAGAAGCTCCTGCGCACCAGCTCCACGGTGCGGTTGCCTCCGGGGTGGCAGGCCAGTCGGGAGGAGTGAGCCCACTCCAGGACCTGGGAGCGGACAGGGTTGGGAACGAACAGGGCAGAAGAGGGGTTAGGGCGAGGATCGGGATGCGTCACCTGAGCGTCCAGTACGACCTTCTGGATGGGCCACCGGACCGCAGCCACGACGCAGGAAGCCGGAACGATGGTCTCCGGGACAGACAGGTCGGCAGGGGAGGAGTGGATCCGAGAGAGGGCGTCGGGTTTGATGTTTTTTGACCCGGGTTTGAAGGTGATGGAGTAGTTGAATCTCGAGAAGAACAACGACCAACGGGCCTGTCTGGAGTTGAGTCGTTTAGCTGACTGGATGTACTGTAGGTTGCGGTGGTCAGTCAGGATCAGGAACGGTTGAGTGGTCCCTTCAAGCCAGTGTCTCCATTCCTCCAGTGCCAGCTTGATGGCTAGCAACTCCCGATCCCCTACCCCGTAGTTGCGTTGGGTGGGGGAGAGGCGGCGGGAGAAGAAGGCGCAGGGATGGAGCTTGTGGTTGAGGGGGGAGTGTTGGGACAGGATGGCCCCTACGCCTGTGTCCGAGGCGTCCACCTCCACCACGAATTGGCGGTCGGGTTCCGGGCAGCAGAGGATGGGGGCTGTGGTGAATAGTGACTTGAGTTTGGTGAAGGCTTGATCTGCCCGGGAATTCCAAGCAAATGGGTTTTTAATGGATGTGAGGGCGGTGAGGGGTGCGGCTACCTGGCTGTAGTTCCGGATGAACCTTCTGTAAAAGTTGGCGAACCCCAGGAACTGCTGCAGGTGCTTACGAGTGGTGGGGATGGGCCACTCCGTCACTGCCTGGATCTTGGCCGGGTCCGGCCGTATGTCGCCCCTCTCCACCACAAAACCTAGGAACGAGACTGAGGGAGCATGAAACAAACATTTGTCAGATTTCACAAACAACTTATTCTCCAGTAGGCGTTGTAGGACCAGGGAGACATGGTCTTGGTGTTCCCGTTGGTTCTGGGAGAAAATAAGGATGTCATCTAAATAAACAAAAACAAAGCGGTTGAGGAAATCCCTCAGTACATCGTTCACTAGGTTTTGAAAGACGGCAGGGGCATTAGTAAGGCCGAACGGGACCACCCGGTACTCGAAGTGGCCCAGGGGGGTGTTGAAGGCGGTCTTCCACTCGTCCCCCTCCCGGATCCGTACCAGGTGGTAGGCGTTACGGAGGTCCAGCTTGGTGAAGACCCGGGCGCCCTGCAGCAGTTCAAAGGCCGAATTCAGTAGGGGTAGAGGGTATTTATTCCTGACGGTGATGGAGTTGAGGCCCCGGTAGTCGATGCAGGGGCGGAGGGAGCCATCCTTCTTCTTTACGAAGAAGAACCCGGCTCCCACGGGCGAGGAGGAGGGGCGGATGATACCTGCTTCGAGGGAAGCCTTGATGTAGTCCTCCATGGCCGTTCTTTCCGGACCGGATAGGCTGTACAGGCGGCCGGAGGGTAGGGGAGCACCCGGAAACAGGGAGATGGCACAATCGTAGGGTCTGTGGGGGGGTAAGGACAAGGCAAGGGACTTGGAGAAGACCCGGGACATGTACCGGTAACAGTGGGGGACCCCCTTCAGGTCGACCTCTGGAACGGATGTCTTGATTTCCGTGCTAGAGGGAGGTTCCGCCGAGTGGAGACAGGAGGTGTGGCATTGGGTGCTCCAGCTGGTGACACTGGATGTGATCCAGTCGAGCAGGGGGTTGTGTTTGTGCAGCCAGGGCTGACCAAGGACCAGAAGGGAGTGGGGAGTGCTGATGATGTGGAGTTGAATGACCTCACGGTGGTTACCGGACAGAAGCAGTTGGATGGGAATGGTGCGGTGGGTGATGTGGGCCAGGCGGTGGCCGTCCAAGGCATAGGCGTTGATGGGTGTCTCCAGTTCTTCCGTGGGAATCCCGGACTCGTACACGAACTGGGAGTCCACAAAGTTGGAGTCGGCTCCTGAGTCGACGAGGGCCTGAACAGCTACGGTGGCGGAGGCCGTAGTGCCCCATTTGAGGACCGCAGAGAGTTGGAAGCGGTTGAGCGCTAGGCCCGGTGTTTGGGTCTGGCTCGCCAGTAGGCCTAGGGTTGCTGACGAGCCTTCTCCTTTTGGGCGCACCGGACAGGAGTTAAGGAGGTGATCCGTGCGGCCGCAATAGAAGCAAGCTCCGGTGGCCCGGCGTTGGCGGCGGCGAGCGGCAGGGTCGGGCGTAGTGCCGCCCAGCTGCATGGGTTCCCCGGTTTCCGGAGGTTCGAAGGCCATGGGAGCCTGATGGCGAAGAGCAGGGTGCGCGGTTGTGGTTCCCAGAGGCGGTTGAGTAGGGACGTAAGCCCTCCTCTCGCGGGTGCGGGCGCGCAGACGGTTGTTAACCATGATGGCCAAGGAGATGAGGTCATTAAGCGTGGGTGTGTCATCGCGGGTGGCCATCTCGTCCTTCATCTCCTCGGAAAGGGCGGAGCGGAAGACGCCCTGTAGGGAGGCGTCGTTCCAGCCCGACTGCGCCGCGAGGATCCGGAACTTAATGGCGAACTCCGCCACACTGCGTTCGCCTTGGTTTAGCGCCATAAGCTGCTGGTTCACGTCTCTCCCGCACACGGGATGATCAAAGGTGTGCCGCATCTCCCTGGTGAAGTCCAGGTACTGGGTGCAGAGGATGGGTTGCTTCTCCCACAACGCGGCGGCCCAGTCCCGCGCCTCTCCTCCCAGGCAGGTGATAACATACGCCACACGGGTGGCGTCAGCAGAGTAGGAGGATGGCTGCATCCGGAACGCCAGCTCACACTGCAGTAGGAAGGGCTGGCATTTCCCCAGCTCACCTGAGTACCGTTCTGGAGGGTTGGCGCGAGGTTCCCGAGGAGGTAGTAATGGCGCTGGTGCCGGTGGTTGAGGAGGATTCTCCGCTTCAGGACGGAGTCCTGAAGTCTGGGCAGCCATCTGGGTCAGCATGGTGCCCCATTGGGTGGTCCGTTCCACCATGTCCCGGAACAATTCCAGGGCTTCGTCCAGGCGGCTGCTTAGCAGGGCAATCTGGGTAGCCTGGCAGGTGAGGGCGTGGCGAATCTGTTCCGCGTCGGCTGGGTCCATTTCTGGTCAAAGTATTCTGTGACGTCCAGCAGGTCAGGACCCAAATGCACAACGAGACAGTCGTTCTTTTGAAAAGAAGGGTTTTTATTCATAAGTCCGGGTCGGATCCACACCGGGAAAACAGATTTAAACCATAAATAATAGGCTGTGGAACCCGTAGAGAGCTGGCGATCGAGATCCAGCAAAGTGGCCAGGAGTGGTCGTAGCCTGGGTCGTGGAGCAGAGTCAGGCGGAGGTAGAGCTGGGATCCACACTGGGAAGCAGGTGTGGCAATTCCAGACCGGGGTAGTCCACTTGGCAGCAAGCTAGCATATGGGGAGACAAGTACCACGCGACAAGGACCGTGTACTCAGACAAACCGTAACAAACTGTAATACTTTGACAAGGAATCACAGGAACAGCACGGTTATATAACTAGTGTCATTAGAGCTGATAAGCTGCAGCTTGCGGGAAATGCGTGCGAGATCAGCGAATTGATTGAACAATTAAGAAATGCATGAGGAATGCGGTGAAGGCAATTAAGTGTGAGTTGTGTCATTAAGATGTGGTGCAAGTAATAATGTGCAATGTAGACACAATCAGGCAATGAACGCAGACATGATACAATCAGGTTCGGGGAAAACAGAGGAAAACATCAAGGAAGGAACGGGGAGCGGAGCGGATCGTAACATAAAATGTATTAAAAATGAAGGAGTATCGCTTAAGATGGATATCGGACAGAGACATGTCCTCATCAGCAGCAGACTCAGTCTAGAGTTCTGTGGTTTTGCCTATTGGAGGTTTTCCTGGTGATTAAGTAAGAGCTCTGACATCATTGCTTACCGCTGTGCCAGTATTATAACCCTGATAGTTAGAGTAAATAAAATTAAGAAAACTGGGTTTGCAATGTGTACCTGCTTCAGTTATTGAGTGAAGATATCACCCATACAAGCTTGAAATACCGCTGTATAGTGTTGATCCCAAGAAGGGATCAAAGGAGGGAATTGTTGGAATTTAACATTTAATTCTATAAAAAGTATATGTTGTAATAGAATGTATAAACTTGTCTGTGGTAGTTAAGTTTCGAATGAGTGACCTTAAGCCTGTATTCTGAAAAACAAGGCCACTGAGAAACATGTCCTGAGAAACATTCTTCAGAAAAAGGATTTGCCACAAAAGATAGATAAGGTTCTATCCTAACAAACTTTGTGGAAAAATACTAGACATGAACTGAACATGAGTAATTCTAAACGTTTGATTGGTTTGAATTATACGCCCAGTGATGTACTAACCCCTTTTTACTTTACAGTATATAAGCAGGAGCGTGCGCACAAGCGCGAGAGCGCGCGCTACCAGAGGACCACAGATGTACTAACCCATTGTATTCTTCTGTAAAGACTTCGAGCTGACAAATAAATACAAAGTGATTTAATCTTTCGAATTGAATTGAAGAGTATCCTTGATCTACCTCCTTGACCACGAAAAGCAATACATTCACATTGCTAACACTACTTGGAAAGAGGGTGATTAAAATTAAGATTAATGTTGGTTAGAAAACTAACCAACCTGACAGTCCCAAGCTCCCAAAACGTTTACGTTACCTATACCCAGGCCAGATCGCTTTATAATTTAGCTAGGATATATGTGGCTTACTATAAGCTACCTAAAGTCAAAATAAGAGGATAATTACCTTGATCCAAAATAAGATCGTTTATTGGTTCAGTCATTCCTTCATTCTATGATAGCTAACGGTTAGCTATTACTTGCCAGTAGTGATGGGAATTCCGGCTCTTTTGGCTCGGCTCACTAAAAAGAGCCGGCTCTTTCGGCTCCCAAGTGGCTCCTCAGATTTTTTGTTGTTTAAATTAATGAATTACCAAAAATTATATGTAAAATGAATATCAAATGTTTATTATTTATATGGCTTATTATACTCAATAAGGAGCAGAGTGCTCCAAAAAATAAATTATAAAATACAAAAACAAAGACCCAACTCAATTAGACAAAAGGTCCAATCTCTGATTGTATTACTTATTAACTTTTAACTATTTACAGTGAAACAACATAGAGAAGCTTGGAGAATCACACTTTACAAAATAATAACACAATAAGGTTTTTGAAATAAATAAACAATAATAATAATAATAATAATAATAATAATAACGACTCAGTGGGTAAAGGCAAGCACTTAAACACGTAGAACAGCCTGGCACATAAATAAATCAAGTGCTATCATTTTAGCTAATTCCTCGTCAACTGTGTTCTGTTTTACCCGGCTCAAAGCCTTTTGCACAAACTGGCTCATAGAGCTCTGGGTTGTAGGTCTAGAAGGTTGTGGTGGTGTACCGGATGACATTGACGCTGTAGACACTGCAGCAGCAGCAACAGTTGCAGTAGACGTACTGCCACCCTCACTTTCGCTAGCTTGTCTCTTTTCTTCCAACTGCACTATTGGATGTGCAGTTCTTATGTGCCTGTGTAAATTGTTTGTGGAGCCTGCTCGATATGATATTTTTATCTTGCACAATCTACACTCTGCCTTTGTATTGTCTATTCTATTGAAATGCGTCCAAATTCTACTCCGTTTCCTGCTGTCACTCATTTTCCCGACTTTCCAGCGTTTTGTCTCTTCTGTAGCAGCGTTCTCTCTCGTCTCCTGTTTCTCCGTCTCTGTGTGCTCAGCTGTGTCTGTAACCCCACCCCTCCCCCTCCTGCTCAGTGCGGACACACACAATTAACACATTTAAATAATTTTTTTTAAAAAGCGGATCCGGCTCCCAGACAGGCAGGAGCCGGCTCCCGTCGTTCACTTCAAAGAGCCGGCTCTAAGAGCCGTTTCGTTCGCGACCGACACATCACTACTTGCCAGCAATTTGGTGACGTTAGCCTACAGCAGCACAGCGGAGAATATTTGAGGAAAGCCTGGGATCAGAAAGAGGAAAACATTTAGTGAACAGGGCGAAACTCACAGAATGAAAATGTTCCTGAAAATATATCTGACAGAGAAATATTTTCGCAGCCAACGTAACATTACCTAAAACTAAGCGCTAGGCTAACGTTATTTATTTTCAGACGAGAGGGTAACGTTAACGTTATGCAATCACACGTCTCCCTGTGCGAACAGCACACTCCAGCTAAAAAGCCTTACAAATAAAGGCACAGCTATCTCAGTTACAAGATTAAAGCCAGTGTTAGTTAACATAATTGAACACATAATTAATTTACTTACCTAACCAAGCGTGGCGCCGAAAAATATGCTGCCATCCCGTGATGCCGCGCGGGTTCATTTAAAATTCAGTTTGATTGATCCATTTTCTCACTAAAGAAATATTACTGTAGGCCTATTTTGGATTACAGTAAAGGATATTACAGGATGATTGCTGTAATATTTCATCAGCCATGAAGAGTTCACACAAAACCTATTGTACATCTACAGTAACAACTCAACCATGTGAAGTATTGTATCTGAAAATGTTATTTGCATTTGTGAATATAATTTTTGCATTTAAATTATGATTTACGAAACACAAGTTGAGGTGTTTGTGTCACAACCTACCTCGGTATCCCCGTTAAACTTTAGCAACAAGAAAAAATTTTCTGCCAAAAATCATGACCCACCCTTTATCTGTGTGTGACTATCAGATTATCACGTGGGTTTGTTTTTATTGCAGGTTTTATGTAGGAATGTCAAGTTTAACTGCACGATCTTTTAACCTTTTATTATTGAAGAGAATGACGTAAGCTCTGCTCCAGAAATAGACCTGCAGAGCCAGCTCAGGTTTCCGGGGCGATGAACTTGCTCCTGTCTGTACAGATATTTGTAACTACATGGTCATTAAGGCAATGCAAAGTGCCAGCGTGTTTTAAATCTGCTATCATCATCCCTGTTCCAAAGAAATCCAGTGCAAATTGTCTTAATGACTACAGGCTGGTAGCACTCACTTATATTATTATGAAGATCTTTGAAAAGTTGGTGAGACGGATGTGTGCGGGTTGGACCCGTAATGCACGACTCAGAACACTAACTTGATAATAAATACCCGCAAAGGCTTTATTATGGGGAAATCCAAAAACGTAGTCACACAAGCAAAGTCCAAAAACCAATAAATCCAGCCAGACCAAAGATACAGTCAGTGGCGGTTTTGCACGGGGGCCTACAGGGGCCAGCGCCCCTGTCCAGATGTCCTTGGCCCCTGTGGTGGCCCCTGTGCTGACTGAATAATAAAATTATCATTTTTTACGATGATATGCGCTAGCGCCGAAACCGGAACTAATGTGACTCAACGTTGTACACGGACTAATTAGAGCGACGCACCCTACTGTGCTGGCTGCCTGCGTTTGTTTGGATACGGGGGCAACACGCAGGAGGAGCAACTTATTGCAAGAGACAAAGGTAAGCAAAAATGATTTCACCTCGTAAAGTGATTTGTTGCAAATATGACCATTGTTCCCCACTCCGACAACGAAATCAAGTTTGTAAATGTCCGAGTAAAGTAATCAACAGTATCTGCCCGTGCTAAGTAGGGTTGGTTACTTGTGAAATGAGATGTATGCATGCCTCTACGTTGTTTTTCTTCTTATGGTAGACTAGACTAGTCACCATGAAACAGGGAAGGGACATTGCGTTCTTTTTTGCCCCAGCAAATAAAGTGAAAGCAGCGAGAGAAACCCGGCAGCAAGGTATTGAGAGAGCTGAAGAGCAGGAAGAGGGAGAGCCAGAGGAGTTGGAGGAGGTTGGAGAAGAGGTAGGCATTGAAAGTGAGGACACTGAGACAGAGAGGAACAATCCAGAGGGTGAGGATGAAGAAGAGGGTGAGGATGAAGAAGATATGCAGGGACAGAGAGAGGAACAGCCAGAGGGACAGCAGGTGGATGCAGGAGGTGATCAATGTACTGCACCATCAGGTTTGTGATGTAGAAAGTGTTTTTATACTTGCAACTTGAAAAGTACTGTATTATAGCATTACAATTCATAGTACTGTGTCCTTAAAATGATGCCTTCTGCCATAAATAATTTTTTGTGTCATTGATATATGAATTTTATGTTAAAAATAAACAACGGCATTGCCTGCATTTTAAAATACATGCATACGGTACAGTACATGATACATAAGTAAACAAATGTTGTTTATAGTACCCTATGTTTTCTGTGCATCTTTCCACAGATATCAGCAAGTCCAGGAATAATGCCCCCGTACAGCCCAAGTTAAACATTTTCCCAACTACTTTAATAGGGGCCAGGAGACGGAGCTTTAGGACTGGTTGGTACGACATTCATCCATGGCTTGAGTATTCAGTGATGATGGACTCCTCATATTGTTATGCATGTAGACATTTTAGCACCCCAAATGCCCCAGACACTGTTTTTGTCTCAAGAGCTGGCTTTAGGAACTGGAAAAAAGCGACTGAGAGAGAAGGGGGTTTTTCAGTGCATACGAAATCTGAACGGCACAAGTGTGCAATGATAGCACGCTAGGGACTATCAGAGAGACTATCAGAGAGCTGTGAAAAATGCTGCAACACTGGCAGATGTAACAAAGAACACAGTAAACAAGTGCAAGAAAATCGGGAATACATTAAAACAATTGGGGAAGTGCTGTTGGGGAAGTGCTGTTACTTACAGCTACTCAAACAGCACAAAGAGGATATGATGAGTGTGAGGAGTCCAATAACAAAGGGAACTTCAGGGAAGTTGCTAACCACGACCCAGTTGTTAAGAGAAGATTAACTTCCATTCACAATGCAAAGTACACAAGCAAGATAATCCAGAATGAGGTTTTGGGTTGTTTGGCAGAAATGGTTAGGTGCGAAATCATAGAGGAAGTGAAAAACAGTGAAGTCTTTAGCATCATGGCGGATGAAACGAAAGATGTTTAAAAAAATGAACAGATCTCTTTCATACTCAGGTACTACTACAATGGCACTATCAAGGAGAGTTTTCTCCATTTTGAATCTGCACAGAAGCTAGATGCCGCAAGTCTTACTGGAAAAATAGTCCACTTACTGGAACGCTATGGTCTAGACCAGTGTTTTTCAACCTTTTTTGAGCCAAGGCACATTTTTTACATAAAAAAAAATCCTGTGTCACACCACCAACCAAAAGTGTTACTAATTAAGTGAAGTTAATAGGATAAGATCATTTCTCACGGCACACCTGACGATCTCTCACGGCACACAGTGGTTGAAAATCACTGGTCTAGACTACAAAAATAATCTTGTAGGCCAAGCGTATGATGGCGCTGCTGTCATGAGCGGTAAGCATTCCGGGGTCCAGGCAAGGATCAAAGAACAGGTTAAATTTGCCTTTTACATCCATTGCAGTGCACACTGTCTCAATTTAGTGCTAGTTGATGTAGTCAAAGATGTCCCAGAAACAGAGGAGTTATTTTCTTTGTTACAAAGTCTCTATGTTTTTACATCTGGCTCATATGTGCACCCAAAATGGCTGTCTGTACAAAGAAAATGTATGGCAGTACAAGAGAGCTCCAACGTTTAAGCGACACACGATGGGCATGCAGATTTCTAGCTCTACGTAACATTATGGACACACTACCTGCCCTTAAACGACTACTGCAAGCGATGGCACAAGAACGTCATGGTGAAAAAACTGTTGAGGCCTGAGGTCTTCTGTCTCAGATTGACCTTGAATTTGTTGTGCATCTTGTTACGCTGCGCAAGTTGTTTGGGGAGACGAAGCTGCTGTCTGACATGTTACAGTCACCAACTGTGGATTTATCAAGAGCTGTTGACTTGGTAAATGCTTTAGTCCAGACATTGAAAGACTTCAGGCAGGAGTCTTTTTTTGACAAGTTGTGGGATGAAGCATTGAATATGTGTGAGCAATGTGATGCTGCAACACAGTCAGTAGCAAAACGTCAAAAAACGCTGAGCTCTAGACTCAGTGGCTACCACACACACTGTTGGTCAGAGGGAGGTAGGACGTGACAAAGATATGTTTCGCACTTCATTTTTCTATCCCGTCATTGACAGCATGCTCAATGAGTTGAATAAACGCTTCTCCAATGCCAACTGTGAGCTTATGAGAAGTATACAGTCTCTCAGCCCCCAGAGTGATGTCTTTTTAAAGGACAGCTCTGTATTTTCATTTGGCCGTTTGTTTAATGCAAACATTGATGATTTAGGACATGAGCTCCATCAATTTAAGAGGATTTTGGGGCGAAAAATACAGAGTGGTGAGTTACAAAAGCCATGTAGTACAGTCGAGCTGATCCGTTTCATTGAGCCATACAGAGAAGTTTTTTTTAAACTCTTTAGACTGTGCAAGATTGCCGTTACTCTTCCAGTAAGTTCTGCCTCCTGAGAACGCAGTTTCTCCACTCTGAAACTGGTAAAAACATTCTTGCGGTCCACCATGACTGATGATCGACTCAGTGATCTTGGTGTCCTGAGTATATAATCCAGAAGGGCCAAAGTTTTGGATCTTGATGCATTTGTGGACCAGTTTGCCAGACAGCACAACCGCCGTATCCTGTTGCTGTAGTGTAGTAGTAGTGAGTAGTGTAGCTGTAGTGTTAGAGTTGTGAATTGTTAGAGTTGAGTTGTTAGAGTTGTGAATGGCAGGAAACCAAATAAATCATGTATATGGCAATATTTGCCAAGAATTGGAGCAATTTATGAATCTATAATTTATTTTATTTTCCATTTTCGATTGCCATACCTCAATGCATTTTGTTTTTGTTAAAAAAAAACTTTAGCATGATTGTAATATTAAGTAAAATAAAAGTTTTTAATGCTTCAATATCATTGTCGTCATTTTTTTAATGTGCCCCTCTGATTAAACACTGGCCCCACCTTGGCCCCCCCAGTAAAATTTGTCTAGAACCGCCACTGGATACAGTACCGAGGGAGAAGGCAGTCTCGAAATCGGTATCCATGCAAGAGTTCGTTAACCAGAGTAGCTGTCAGCGGAGCAGAAGTACAAAACAGGGAAAAAGCAAAGTTCGTAGTCGTGGGGCGTAGCAGGAGTCAGACCGAAGTCCTATCCGTGGGGCAGAGGTACAAACAGACAGCAGGCAAAACTCGTGGTCAAAAACAGGCAGTGGAAACAATAGGCAGGCAGTAACGATTGTCAATAAACAGGCTAGATCAATAACGATAGTCAAAACAATGGAAAACGCTCAAAAGTGACAATAGTAAACTAAGGCAACAATTTCGCAAAGACATGACATGAACACTGAGCTTATATGCAGGTGTAGACAGGTGCAGACATTAGCTTGAGAGCAGCAGGGAATTCACAACAGCTTGAGAAAATGAGACACATAACGAGGCAATTAGTAAATCGTTAGTAGTTAACCTATCCTGACCTAGCGTTAGTAAATTAGTAATTAACATGTACGAGAAACGTAAGGTAAACATGAACACATGGTTAGATAGTTAGTATTACCCAATCCTGATCTAATGTTAGTATATTAGTAACTAGACAAGAGAGAATGAAACAATTAGGGAAGCGTGAGTGACAGCAAGAGAAGATACAGCATGAACGCAAGGCTGCGGAAAAACATGGAAATATGTATGCAAACAATTAACTGCATCGTAACATAAACAGAAAATAAACTGTGACAAACACTAAACATGAAACATGGCATAAACATGACAGAAACGTAACAGTTGGTGAGTAATCTCTTATCCAACACTAATAGACTCATACCAATTTGCATACTGGGCCAATAGATCTGTGGAGGATGATGTATCTCTTTGCTTACACTGAATGATGCTACACCTGGAGACCCCACGCACCTATGTCTGTACATTATGCATAGATTACAGTTCTGCTTTCAATACTATATTACCAGCAATACTTTATGATACGTTAATGGGGCTTGGTATTAAGCAGTCCCTTTGCCTTTGGATTTGAGATCTTTTAACCAATAGTAAACTTAATAAAAGTGAAAATTAATACTACACTTTCACAACCTAGGTTTGTCTGTGCTGGAGCACCGCAGGGATGTACACTTACGATTGTGTGTCTCGGATACTGTGAAAATCAATAAGTGCGCTGATGACACAACAGTATGATTACGAATGGGGACGAGTCAGCTTACAGAACTGAAGTTGAGGCAATTGTAATGTGGTGTACTGCCAACAATTTGAACCTGAATATTACACAAAATAAATGGTAGTGTGTGGAGAAGGTGGCCGCCTTTAGGAACCATAATTTGTAACACATTGAAATGGGAGGACAACACCAATTCTATCATACAAAAATCTAATCAAAGACTACTTTTTGAGACGGTTGAGGAAGTTTGGGGTATCCAAGAAGGCGATGCTGAAGGCTGTCATTGAAAGTGTGCTGATGTTTTTCTATCTCGGTCTGGTACAGTAACATAACAGGAGATGACAGGAAGCAGATAAAATCATTGTATAGATGTTCCTTCAGTAGCATCTATCCACCACAGCAGATCGCTTGATCAGACTCATAAGATTCTTACTGCCAACTCTCACCCTGCAGACTATCTCTTCCTATCTCTTATTTTTAATAACAAATGATTAGGCGGATGCATTTTTCTAGGATACACCACACCGCCATCAAGTGTCAAGCATCAAGACCGCGCCCCCTTCAAGGGGAAACAAGGCTCAAAGAATCGCGACTTCACGTTATCTAGCAGCATCCGAATTTCGTTCAACTACATCTCAGCTTAGCCTAGATCAAACAGTTGGCTATTAACAGGTTGGTTATTTACAGACAACACTTAGCCTAATGCTACTGTACAGTCAAGCCGGAAAGTCTGAACACCCCTTTCACCTTCTCCACGTTTTATTACATTACAGACATATTCTACAATAGATTGAGTTCATTTTTTGTCTCAAAATTCTACACAAAATAGCCCATAATGACAAAGTGAAAACATGTTTTTAGAAATTTTTGCAAATGTATTAAAAATTGAAAACTGAAATCTCTCATTTACATAAGTATTCATACCCTTTGCTTTAACATATTTTTAAAGTATCATATTTAATATTTGGTCGCATATCCTTTGCATGCTGTTACTTCCTGGAGTCTGTGACCCATCAACATCAAAAGACTCTCGATATCTTATTTCCAGGTACTGTTACAAGCGATACATATAAGCTCTCTGCATTTGAATGGATCTCTATGGGAATTGGGGGGTGAGACTAGATTCAGCTGTAAATTACACAGTGTCGGGTCATTGATCCACTTGAACGGAGGGAGGCTGAATGAGCATGACAGCTGGCCGATCAACCTTAATTTATTAAGGTATCGCGAACGCTCAGGTTCAGGCAAGGTAGCAAAATAATGACATGTCTATAAAACAAAGCAGGTTTCTGTTTAACATGAAATGCATACAAACTACATTTTCAGCTAAACACATGTCAAATTGCATTCCTCTAATAGTACCCGTATGTGCCGTTCTGGTCTATTTTATTTATTTATTATTTATTTTATTTGATGAATGCTTGTACAGTACTACAATTATTGTTGGACATTATTATGAGATTATGTATTGTATGTGAATTGTGTGACTGTGTTTATGTTTTTTTTTTTTCGAGTTTCACAAATTCCTATCCGTTTTATATTACTGATAAGTATCTTGATCTTGAACCAGTGAAACCGGCTCTACAGTTTAATGAAGATGGAAGATGGCTTTAACAAACCCCCCCCCATACATACATACACACACACACACACACACACACACCTACATACACACATACACACATAAACACACACACACACACACACACATACACACACACAAACCCAGGTCAAAAGACATTTAGTCTATAATGTAACACGTACGAACCATGGCAGTATTAAAAAAGAACACAGATGATAATATACCAATATTATTTTAGTCCCTCTCTATTACACTCTATCTTAAATTATGGCAGGTATGTTCTGAGTTTGTCTCTCCCTTGCGCATTGTAAATAAACCTCAATTATTGTAAGAGACGTCATCAGGGTGTTCCTCATTGTCCTGCATTTGATTCCACAGAAGGGCAACAGAATCCTAACATAACGAGCGCACAGTAAATCTGTCGTCCCCCACCCATGTGCATGTCGTCATCATGTAGCTGTCGTGGTTCGTGGCTGTTGTTTTTTTTTCTTTTGTTATTCGCGCTCTGGCTTTCACGATTGTCAACATGCTTCTCACCACTGATAATGGGCTTTGGACTGAAGACTTCATTATGTCAATGTTTCATTTTCTTTCATTTAGGACACCTCATACATTTATTGATGTAACTCCCTGACCATGCATGCTATACTTACACATGTGGTATTGATGGATTAGTGAGTCCAGGAGCAGCAGACTGTTCCAACTATAAAGCCAATTAATTGATGAAGATGTTGAAGAGTGTTGGGCTCAGACTGCCGCCCTGTTTCACTCCACGCCCCTGAGTGAAGAATTTTGTTTTTTTATTTAAAATTCTGGTACTGCATTTATTCTTTGTGTACATCAGTTTATGATGTCATAGAGTTTAACCCTACACCACTTTGTAAGAGTTTTTAAAATAGTCCATTGTGCCAAATTGAATAATATGCTTTTTTGAAATCAACAAAACATGCAAATATCTTTTCTTTATTTTTTTGGTGGACATGCCTGTTTATAAGTGTGTGTAGGGTATAAATATGGTCAGAGGTGCGATGATTTGGTAAAAAGCCAATCTGACTTTTACTCAAGACATTGTGTTCCTTAAGGAAGGCCAGTATCAGGGCATTAATTAATTATACTGCAGAAAACCTTCCAGAGATTACTGCTCAGGTCAAGTTTATCTCCACTTTTAAATATCGGGGTAATCAAGCCTTATTGGTTCCAGATCTCAGGGAAACATCCAATATTAAGTGCAAAAATTAGATAGTTTGAGGATGGCCTCATGTAGTTTAAGGCTGCCATGTTCTGCACAGAGATGTTAAAACATGGCAGCCCTAAAGCCTCTCTCCTTCTCTGTCTCTCTCTCACAAACACACACACACACACACACAGACACACACACATACATACTCACACACACACATACTCACACACAGACACACACACACACACACACACACACACACACACACACACACACAAAAAAACACACACACACACAGACTCACACACAGACACACACACACACACACACACACACACACACACACACACACACACATACATACTCACACACACACATACTCACACACAGACACACACACACACACACAAACATACACTCTCACACAAACACACAGACACACACACATACACATACTCACACACAGACACACACACACACACACACACACACACACACAGACACACACACACACACACACACACACATACATACTCACACACACACACACACACACACACACACACACACACACACACACACACACACACAGACACACACACACACACACACACACATACATACTCACACACAGACACACACACACACACACACACACACATACATACTCACACACACACACACACACACACACACACACACACACATACATACTCACACACAGACACACAAAATTTAATAGCTAGGGAGTTACAAGTGGTTTTGCACATACACATTAAAATGTACCAGTTAAAACATCTATGGTATGTGGCCTGCCCTGTCATCTAAAAGGCAAAGCGAGCCATATAAAGGCAGGTTAAAATAGTGCAGCTTAAGCAGACAGGTTTAACGGGAGGAGCAGGTGTCAAAGAGTAGGCTACATTTATCCTCAGGGCAATTTTTTAGCAGACAGTCAACAAGACGTTAGTTGTGGTATTTCAATTGTGAAACGTAACTTCAGCTAGGACTGTGAATCAGTTGCATTTACTTGCAAACCAGTTACATTTATTTATTTATTTTTGACCATAATAACGGCTTCACACCTGACTCCCAGGTAAAGGGAGGAATGGCAAAATGACCTCCAGCAGGCTACTCGTGTGCACGTTTCTGACCAAACTGTCTCCATGAGGGTGGCATGAGGGCCCGACGTCCTGTAGTGGGACCTGTGCTCACAGCCCAGCACCGTGCAGCTCGATTGGCATTTGCCAGAGAACACAAGAATTGGCAGGTTTGTCATTGGCGCCCCGTTCTCTTCACAGATGAGAGCAGGTTCACACTGAGCACATGTGACAGACGTGAAAGAGTCTGGAGATGCCGTGGCGAATGTTATGCTGCCTGCAACATCATCCAGCATGACCAGTTTGGTTTAACTGACTTGGTGTTATACTGTGATGATTACGTGTTCTCTTAATTTGTTTGAGCAGTGTATATAGAATAAAGTACTCATTTTAAATATTTGCATGCCATGACTTCCTGATGTCTCTGACCCAACAACATCAAAAGAGTGGTGGCCCCCTCAGTTTTTCAGGAATTATTTAATGACGTACTATGGGAGATGTTGGAAAAATGTATTTTTGTTTACTTGGATGACATTTACATTTTTTCCGCCAATTTACAGACCCATATTGGGCTTGTTAAACAGGTGTTGAAAGTCCTGTTGGAGGCCAAATTATTTATCAAAGTGGAGAAGTGCTCATTTTATGCTATCCCGGTTTTGTTTCTGGGATTCATTGTTTCAGTGGGCAAGGTCTCTATGGATCCCGACAAACTCTCTGCGGTACTTAATTGGCCTTCTCCCAATTCTGTGAAGCAGGTCCAGCGTTTTCTTGGGTTCGCTCATTTTTATAGGTGCTTTATTCGCAATTTGAGTGCGCTCACCGCACCCATTACTGCCCTTACCAAGAAAACATCTGCTACGCAATTTGTGTGGAATCAGAGGGCCGATTCTGCATTTGAAGAACTTAAGAGGAGGTTCAGTTCAGTTCTGAGCCTATTCTCGTCACGCCCAATCCCTCCTTCCCTTTTGTGGTGGAGGTTGATGCTTCTGAGTTGGGCGTAGGCGCCATATTGTCTCAGCATTCATCTATTGACCGTAAAATGCATCCGTGTGCATATTTCTTTCGTGCCCTTACGGCGGCCGAGAGGAATTATGATGTAGGTGATGGAGAATTATTAGCACTCAAATTGGCTCTAGAAGAGCGGTATGGACCGATCACAGGAACCTGGAGTACGTCCAGCAGGCTATAACACGTAATTCTAGACAGACGCGTTGGGCACTGTTTTTTTACGCGTTTTAACTTTCTTTTAACGTATCGTCCTGGTACAAAAAATGTGAAATCTGATGCTCTATCACAGGTTTTTGAGCGAATGGATGGTCCTGCTATTCTGGAGCACATTGTGCCTGTTGCCCAGATAGTGGCTCCAGTGTTATGGGACATTGAGGTGGCGGTTCAGCAGGCGTTGTTGCGCACCCCAGATCCGGGGGGGGGGGCCCTGTCGGTCGTTTTTTTTATTCCTCTTGAGGTCAGGTCTTGGGTACTACAGTGGATGACAGGTTACATTCGTCTCAGTTCGTGCTGCATCCTGCTGTCCATCGTACTCGGGAATTTTTATCCAGACAATTCTGGTGGCCTGGCATGGAGAAAAATGTGCGCGAGTTTGTCGCTGCTTGTGCTGTTTGCACTCTGAGCAAGAGCTCTCGACTCCCACCTTTGGGGTTGTTGCGACCCCAATCCATTTCCAGGTGACCTTGGAGCCATATCGCTTTGGATTTTGTCACTGGATTACCCGACTCGCAGGGTAATACGATGATCTTTGTCATCGTGGATAGGTTCTCCACGGCGCTGGAGACCGCTCAGTTGGTAATTTCTCATGTGTTCCACGTACATGGGTTACCTCAGGATATTGTGTCGGACCGTGGTCCTCAGTTTGTCGCCAGGTTCTGGCATTCTTTTTGCGCTCAGTTGGGCGCGTCGGTTAGTCTTTCCTCTGGTTTTCACCCACAAATGAACGGGCAGACATAGTGAACTAACCAGATAATGGAGAACATCCTTCGCTGCTTGGTGGTGGCTAATCCTACTTCGTGGAGTCCTTATCTCCCTAGGGCTGAGTATGCACAAAATACTCTGCACAATGCCTCCACTGGCCTATCTCCTTTTGAGGCTCAAGTAGGTTACCTTCCACCACTCTTTTCTGAACTGGAGAGGAATGTGGAGGTTCCCTCGGCTGATTCTTTTGTTCGGGGGGTGTCGCTCTGTTATGGGCGTCGGCGTCTCAAAAGGTTTTGGCCGACAGACATCGCCGGACAGCTTCCTTTTATCGGGTCGGTCAGCGAGTCTGTCTCTCGTCATGTGATTTGGTCTTGAGGGTTGAGTCACGGAAACTTGCTCCACGGTACATTGGTCCTTTTTAAATAATTCGCAAGATAAACCCAGTTACAGTCCTTCTTCAGTTGCCACGCTCCATGCGGATTCATCCCACGTTCCATGTTTCACGGATGAAGCAGCTGCTTATCATTAAATACCCATTACATATAGCCTTTCTGAGTCCATGTTTTTTTGCTTCTCTGTACAGTATCTTTGTGACAGTTCTCTGTAAACAGTGCTATACAAATACAATTGAATTGAATGAAATCGAAAAAGGGCAATAGCCAATGAAAATTGAGTTTGCAAAAAAATTGCGACAGAAGTAGGAAGAGGTGGAAAAATACGCAAGTAAACACACAATCCAACGTGCAGGATGGTTGAGCCGAATAAACATGCTTTCTGGAGTGCTAAAAATGAGGAGCGACTTGTGGATTTGTGGCAGACACATGAGTCTCTATACAATGTCAACTGTGAAAATTACCACAATAAAACGGACAAAGTTGCAGGCTGTATGGACTCCATGTTTGGGCTCCTTCTCGCGAGTGCAAGTGTAGGCTACCACAAAAAATCACATCAGTGTGAGAACGTCCTCACTAGTTTGGAAAGAGTTTTGGCACTATTTTAGCGCAGATGTTCTGTGAAACATAGTCAAAATATGTACATCAGCAAAATTAGATTAGGACAGAAAAATTGTTTTTTGGGGCAAGAAGATGAAGAGGAGGTGGTAGTGGACAAAAGGAGGATCAATTTTTTGACTATTTATATGCACCAACTGTCTCCCATAGAGCACTTGAATAACACCACATTGTGAGAGCATTCTGGGGTAGAGGTGCTTGGTTGTTTATGTGTGTGTGTAAATGCTTGTGTTGAGTGTGTGCGTGTGTGTGCATGCATGCGTGTGTCAGTGGCGCCCACAGGAGATTTTCATTGGGATGGCATGACAGGGTGAGTGTGAATCTTAGGGTGGCACTTAAATTATTAAGTGAGGGAACAGGGTCAGCCAACGTCTGACATCTGAGACCATTATGTGCTTGATCAGGGACAGCAAGTATACACACACAGTTCTACATTCTCAAACATTGACCTCAGGGTAGTAATGTAATATGTGTTTTCAGCGAGATACCACAGCACAACCTTGGGTGTATTACATGACAGTACGGAGGTTTGTGACATTGGAACAACCCATTGACCCAACACAGGTGAGAGCAGAGAGCAAAAGAATGTAACTTGGGAGTTCTAAGTATTGATTGCTGCCAGGGCTTTCCTTAAACAGGAAATGCTCAATATAGTTTTGAATAGTTTTATTCTCCTATTGTTCTGCTTTTTTGGTTCTGCCTTTTTGCAAAGACATCAACAATTTCCTCCATGGTAATGGCACTAGCCCTTTTTGACTTAATACTTTGAATTGTCCTCACAATACTTTGACGCACTTCATCTGCACAGTATGTTTTGATTAGCGCTACGGGCAGAAAAACTGCGGTCACAGATTGCAGTGCTAACACGTATGGCAAGTGCAATTTTACACAGTTTCCACATCTTGTGATACCCTTCCTTGTAGCTTACAAGAAATACAATGAGTTCACCTAAACTATTAGCAAAATAAATGCTACTTGCATTGAAAGCAGAAATAATATTTCAGTAGACTACATTTTGTGATAGTTGTCACAGCATTTTGTGAATGCTCTCACAATGTGGTGTTATTCAAGTCCCTTCTATCCCCCCATGGGAGATAATGTTTTTAGCTCAGTCTCCACCACAGCCAGGTGTGTCCCTTCTATCCCCCATGGGAGATAATGTTTTTAGCTCAGTCTCCACCACACCCAGGTGTGCTATATCTATTACCTGTGCACTAGTGTTCCAGGGTATATCGATACTAGAAAGGTATCGCAATACCCAGCCTTTTAAAACGGTACAATACTCCATTGTATTAGTACTGATACTTTAAGAATAACGTGTGTGTGTGTGTGCACGCGTGTGTGTGTGCACATGCGTGTGTGTGTGTGTGTGTGCACGCGTGTGTGTGTGCACGCGTGTGTGTGCGTGTGTGTGTGCACATGTGTGTGTGTGTGTGTGTGTGCACGCGCGTGTGTATGTGTATGTATGGGCGTGCGCGTGTGCATGTGCTTCTGTGTGTGCGCACATGCGTCTAAATGTGTTTAAAATGGCTATATTTTATGGTGTCCTCCTCCCAAAATATATTTATATTTGTTTTTCTTTTTTTTTCAAAGTTGTGTACCATGTGAATTATAATTATTATTAAAGGCCCCAAGTTAGTTGTAGTCTCTGGCCTGGAGAACGAGGCTGTGAAAGTAATTTAAACATATTGTATTATGTGTGTACATATATTATTGTAATTTATATTTATGTGTGTATAGTATGTACAGTATATTACGGTTTGTAAATAATTAAAAGTACACATTCCATTTCAAATACAAAACTGAGTTAATTTTTGTGTGAATAATTATAGTATTATTTTGTTTATTTTTGAATAAGTTTTGTGATCATACATGAATAACCCTTTACATTCTTGATTCCATTTGTGTGTAAAAAAAGAATAAATATTTGGCTACAGGAAAATATGTAATCTACTGTTTGATAAATAAGTAATACTTAATTAACATGTAGTAACATATTTATTAAGTTATATATTATATATATTATAATTTTAATAAAGTTTTTAATGTGTATTAAATACCTCTGCATGAGAGACAACCTTGAGTACTTAATTTTCAAACCAATATTAGTGTCATAATTAGCTCTTGCCCTGTATCAAATACTGAGTATATGTTTTATGGTATATGTGTGCATCATTTCTTCTTTGATGAAATGAAATGCTTTCATATAATGAGAGTATATACTGTATAATATATATTGTTTAATTAAATAGTTTGGTAAACTGTTACGGTAAATGTAATGTTGTGTATGCATGTCATACATTTTAAATACATTTTTGTTCACCCTGAGCTATAATATCTTGCAATCTGTAACAAGGGCATTGAATGGTAACCGCAATGCGTATTTTTACCCTGTTCATGTTTGTATTACCATAGGTCTTTACTGTATGACGATATGTAACCGCTGTGGTAACTGGCTGTAAAATGTGAAGATAATCATTTGTTCCTGGTGACGTCATGATTGTGGTGGTCAATTATGCCAATGCTGTTGACAATGTTGAATGGACTTTTCTCATTGAACTTTGACCTGGAAGTGAAACCGTTCATGAAGAGAAGGCATTTACACAGATGGGGTGTGTCCCAATACTCAAAAAATGCACCCTCCTTTCCTCCACTACCACCTCCTCTCCTCCGTGCCCCGGAAACAGATCTTTGTGTCTTAATCTAATGTTGCTGATTACGGGTGTTATTATCTTAATTACATATTAATGGTTACATATTAGTTTATGTCTCTTGATGCGAACCGCAATGTCAGGTACATTGTACACTGTACATGCAAATACTTGTGTAAGACTGAAAAAGGTGTTATCAGTCCTAAACCCTTGCAGCTGGTGGTGACTTCCTTGAGGGTGCAATAAAATAATTTACCCGGTGGCCTGAGAACCCTTTTCCTCTGACCTCTCACGGCCTCGTAAACTACAGCTGGGGTTGAGCCTACAACTGGACATCAGAAGGAAACGGCATCCGAATGACGCTGGGAACTCACAGGTCTTTTACGGCCTAGATTCTGGACTGAATGGTGAACATATTAAACAAAGCTGTATATGTATATTGAATCATATGTATGTGCATGTAAATTGGTAATTGTGGAAGTATAAAGTAATTGTGGATAATATGATAAATGTGGTGAACCTGGATAATACTAATTGAAGTGTGTGGTATGTGAAAGTATAGGAGGGGGAGAAATAAAGAATGTGAAAGGAGGATTGTATAGGTTATCAGGGATGCACTTGTCCATATAAGTGTCTGGAGGCTAGAGTGGCCATCACCGGGACCTCACCTGATATCTAGATATGATAGAGAAGATCATAAGATCACGCGCCGTCGTTCAAAGAGTCTTATTACTGTCACTAGATTGGGAGAGGTAGACTCTGTTTCTCTCCCTGGAGGGGGGTCCCTGGGTGGTGAAACTTCTCTTCCTGCCAGACCTTATTTGGACAAACAAAGGGACTTGTGGAGTGTGCATACCGGCGCTGTACTGCATTTAAGGACATCCCAAAGGGATATTCGAGGAGAATCTGCTTAACAGTTCTCCTGGTACCATAGCCACACCGTACGGAATCACTTGGTGATATACTTTGTTTGTGAACTTGTTCATGTTGATTTGTCTTGGCAGCATGTTATCCTGTGTTTAGTTATAGGCATTGAATGTGTTCGTGTTTGCTCTCACAGTTTTAACCAGTGATTATTTGTCACTGAGCTGCAGCGTTCCAAGCTAATGACCTCCCTGCCTGTTATCCAATTCTTTTTATATTTAACGTGCGTGGCTCTCATCCATCTTATACCCTTTTCAGCCTAAATTACGACTGAAGACTCAGGGGGACAATTCTGACCCAGGACCGACTGATCAGCGGCCTGGTACAGACGTGGCATACTCAAGTTGGGTAGGCAGACAAGTGACGGTCCATATAAGGTTGGGTGGTATATGGTTCTGGTAATTTGATATGCGAACCCATGGGCGTTCTACGCCGGTTCTTGTCAAATTTGCCTTAAGGAGCCCTTTAAATACACTCAGAGTAGTGCATGGTTCTGGTGATTTGATATGGGAACCCATGGGCGTTTTACGCCGGTTCTTGTCAAATTTGCCTTAAGGAGCCAGGTTCTGGTGATTTGATATGGGAACCCATGGGCGTTTTACGCCGGTTCTTGTCAAATTTGCCTTAAGGAGCCCTTTAAATGTACTCAGACTGGGGCTCGCAACTATCTATGATAAATGAATATCATGTATTGTGTTGACTAGACCCCCAACCTCTGCGTTCGCCACCGAACTGAGCTTCAGCAATAATGTTGATTCCGGCAAACATATATTGAAGTAATGATGGTACCTAAGGGTGAGTTGAGTGTAACCACTCCGAGCTCCACGCATGTTTAACCAAAATTCTAAATTATAATTATAAATGGAGTCAGATAAACGAGTAAATAAAATAATAATATTTCTAAATAACTTTTACCTTTTCCCACAGCAAGAGTGGAATACATCACGTTTAAACTTTCGCTCCGAGCTATTCCCTCATTGGTCTAGTAATTGCGGATTCTACACTTGTACTCGAAATGTACAGGCAGTTTTGCGTACTTCAGGGTAGGAGAGGAGTGGAGGAGAGCAGTGGAGAAAAAGAGGTGGGGAGTGAAAAATATTGGGATGCACCCCTGGAATTCAACAGCTTTTTGAGAACTGAACTGTCTTTTACCGTGTATCAACGTGGTTCTCAAAAATAGACACACATGCGCATACACAAAAACACATTCCACAGACAACTGTCAAAAAACATTTAATGCAATTTAGAGTCAATATTTCAATCATGTACAAAATCTTTAATATATACATTGAACAGAAATACATTTAATTGAGCTACATGAAAAACAGCAGGCAATGACAGAGAGAGCAGCAGATTATTTTTTAGACATCACCTGTACATGTTACATTCAATGTTTAAATATTACACCACTTGCCCCTACAAACACATACCACCTCACACCCAATACTCTCTATCTCTCTCTCTCTCTCACACACACACACACACACACACACACACACACACACACACACAAAGCAAACCATTTCCCCCAAAGTACAAAAGTAGGGAAAAAAATAAACTAATATTTAGTTTTTCTAATTTTAAGAGAAAACCTGCAGTGCTACTAACCTTGAGGACCAGCTTTGAGTGTCCCTGCTCATGCCATTAGGAAAGATGACCTAATAACTGCCCGAGGATGACTCATGACCTGGCATATAGAGGCAGCAGCGTATCACACTGCGGGCTGTGGCCGATCGTGATCAGTTCTCACTACTCACCCTGGCCACCAGGGGGACACGGGACAGGAGTGCGAGCCAAGGGGGTGGGGCCTTGCATTGAGGCCTCCTCTATAAAAAATAAAAAGAAATCTGAGTGGAAACAAAAATTCAGCAGATAATGAACGAGTCACTGTGACCGTACTGCCTCTACCCACAATGCAATGCGGCACCCCTTTCTTCCTACAGGGGTTCTGATGTACAGCACCAGAACAGCGCATCACTTTTTACTGTTGAATGTAAATTTGAATTGACACCTGTGGTTACACTCTGAGTTACATGAGTTACAAGACTATGAGCCACCAGCATGTAACACCATTTCACTGAGGATTTTAGCCTTGTCTTAATTAAAAACACACAGGAATCATTTTGAAAAAAGAAGAAAATAAGAGTAGAAAGCAACTGAACGGTGAGAAACCTCCACTCACACCCACATCCACACCCAAACACTCACACCTCCACCCACACCTCCACCCACATTTACACCCACACATCCCCTACCCCACCCGAGCAAACGGGAAAAGAACTCTCACACCTTGTACATTTTTAACAGCTTTGAGACATGGTCGTTTTGTCCACGGTTTTAGACCTGGAATGATTGCTGGTGTTTAACCACGAAAGAGACAAAAGCAACAAGCAGACACAAGACTGGTCTTTTCCATGCATGCAGACAACGTCTATTTATGGACCTGCAGTGATTCCACTTCTCCTTATTAAAACACTCAAACCCCCCTTTATATGGGAACATAGAGTCATCATATGTTTTTACAGACTGTATCAGTTACATTCAGCAAAGTTCCCCTCAAATGCACACATCCAGTAAACCCCTTTGCATTCTGGGGTGCACCTCTTCCAACAAGAGCTGAAAAAACCTGGAAACCTTTGGAATTTGGGACACTATTGGTTAGATGGAAAAAAATTAAATAATTTCAAAAAAGGCTATTGAAATTATTTAGTTCATTATTATAATTTTTTTCATTTTCAATTCTCATTTTTATTCTGGCAGCTGCGCCTTCAGAGTTACCGTTGTGCTAGCTAAACCACTCGCGAGTTAGCAGCTATTCTACACCCTACAACCCACATACAGTACTACAGGAAAGCTAATGACTATTTTACACCCTACAACCCACACAGAACTACAGGAGAGCTAATGACTATTTTACACCCTGAAAGCCACATACAGTACTACAGGAAATCTAATGACTATTTTACACCCTACAACCCACACAGAACTACAGGAGAGCTAATGACTATTTTACACCCTATAGGCCACACAGAACTACAGGAGAGCCAGTGACTATTTTACACCCTACAGGCCACACACAGTACTACAGGAGAGCCAGTGACTATTTTACAGCCTACAGCCCACACAGTAGCCTACTACAGGAGAGCCAATTACTATTTTACACCCTAAATCAAATCAAATCAATATTTATTTATATAGCGCATTTCACAACTAGTTGTCACAATGCGCTTCACAGAAAAACCCAGCCTAAACTAAACCCCCACAAGAGCAAGCCAAAGGCAACAGTGGCAGGGAAAAACTCCCTGGTGTAACTAGCAAGAAACCTTGGGAGGAACCAGACTCAAGGGGGGTCGACCCTACAGGGCACACACAGTACTACAGGAGAGCTAATGACTATTTTACACCAGCCCATACAGTACTACAGGAAAGCCAGTGAATATTTTACACCCTACAGGCCACACACAGTACTACAGGAGAGCCAGTGACTATTTTACACCCTACAGGCCACACACAGTACTACAGGAGAGCTAATGACAATTTTACAGCCCACACAGTACTACAGGAGAGCCAATGACTATTTTACACCCTACAGGCCACACAGTACTACAGGAGAGCTAATGACAATTTTACACCATACAGGCAACACAATACTACAGGAGAGCCAATTACTATTTTACACCCTACAGGCCACACAGTACTACAGGAGAGCCAGTGACTATTTTACAGCCCACACAGTACTACAGGAGAGCCAGTGACTATTTTACAGCCCACACAGTACTACAGGAGAGCCAGTGACTATTTTACACCCTACGGCCACACAGTACGACAGGAGAGCCAGCGATGAGAGCGGGGGCATACTGCATCTCTCACAGGGGGAAATAGGGAACTTGGGGTGCCTGGTGTGTCATGGGCAGAGCTAACATAGCAGTAACCTGAAGACGACGTGCCGACTTAAACCCATAAGGCCAATTATATCCCACTGTTGTGGACTCCCAGTCGATGACATCACAAGTCAATGTCTGAACCTGTGTCTGTAAAGTCGAGCTGGGAGAGTGATCATTTTCATTGTTTAAGCTAATTGTAAATCTTAAGCTAATTGTATTTTTCAGCTTTACTTAGAAGAGATGTACATATACGCTCGTTTAGGGAAGAAGATGGTTTGCAAGAATCAGATTTTTAGCATCTGACGTTTCTGCCAACAGCTTGTCTTTCTAAAGAAACCGTCCAAACGGACAGGATTTACTCCACACAGTCAAAATGGGTCACAATATATGCTTTAAATTTTACTAAACTGTTACCAAAACATGTCAAGCACTGAGTTTAGATACACAACTATTCACTTGCATCTATGGAAGGATCACTCCATTTAGAAAATACTGCAATAGAAGCTTAACACAGCAACACTTTGCTGTTACTGGACAGCAACAATACTGTATTGAAGCACTTAAATTTCTCATAATACACTTGCTGTAAAAATGTTTGTCATAAAGAAGGATATCTGGCACCCTTAATTTTGACATCAACAGTGATGAGTGTGTGTGTGTGTGTGGGGGGGGGGTGTACAGTCAGTAATGATTTAAATCGCATTACTGTATATCTATAGACAGTACTGCATAAAATAATATGTGATGTTTCTTTGCTAATGTGCACCTAACAGACTAAGAGTATGATTTATTGCGGCGCTACTCAACTCCAGGTTCTGTGGGCCGCAGTGTCTGCAGGTATCTGCTCCAAACACTGCCTGATTTTACTCCTTGGACCAGGAGGTCAGCTCATTAGTGAAATCAGGAGGTGTAGCGCATGGTTGGAGCACAAACCTGCAGACACTGCGGCCTGCAGAACCTGGAGTTCAGTACCGCTGCTTTATTTTATGAAACTTTCTTAAAAGCTGTTTGTAGAGTACAACAAACAGAAAGAAACATAATGACTGTCGGCAATGGCTGCAAATATGCACTTATATGCACAATGTTCATGAAAACAACTAGGCTCTTTTTAATATAAATATAAATGTGATTTTATTCTCATTACCTTAACAATGGCAAGCTAAAACTAAATATTGTTTTGAAAAGGATTATGATTGAATTGAAATAATTAAATGTTTCCGTATTAGTTGGCCGATCAAAAAAAGAATGATTGACTGAAATAATACTATAACTTTTCCATCAGCTTCAGCTGAACTAGATGAATGGAGGGTCAAAGGTCGTATTTCTACAAGCTAAAATACATTAAAGGCCTCTTGGTTAAATTGACCAAACACAATAAAAGCACTTTTTACTTATTTTTTCAAACAAATTTGCTGGCTCCTATTTGGGGGGAAATACCAAAAATAATAATAATAATAATAATTCAAATACTTTCTTGTTGAATAACAGTTAGACACCACTTGTTGTGGCCTTTGTTACTGTGACCAAAAGGCACTTTTGGGAACTGAACATAATTATCCCATTTTAAGAAGGAGAGGAACATCTGCTCTTGACATCAAAAGTAACCTAGCGCGTCTGTAACCCGTGCAGCTCATAGACCGGATTCACAAATTCAGTGAGAGTCGACTTAAAACGCTAATCTTTGGAATATGTTTTGTCTGGACGGCTTAAACACAAACTGTAAAAGCCTAACACTTGTCGAAAGTGTCCTGTGACAAAGTATAAATTAGCCTTAAGCCCACTAGTTTGTATGAATTCTTCCAGTCAACAGATTTCGGCTGAACAGAGATAAGTAAGAACTCGACATTATAAAAATGCTCTTGAATGAACTGGCCGAGAAGCCATGCTAAAAAAAAAAAAAAATTGGACCTGATTTTTGAGTTAAAAAAAAAAATCTACGGTTCTTAAATGCACAAATATGTACTTAACTGTATTTAAAGAAGGTAGATGTTCAAAACGAGCTAACAGGCTACTTATTGACTTCATTATTGTCTACATAGCAGCACCACTCGCCTATATCTAAATACATTTATTCATATACATTTATTTTGAAAAATGAAAATGTTTTCAAAAGTCTGCTTCAAATGTTGGACTCTACAGATTTGGACTCCAGAATATGTATAGATACTTACATTTTCTTTTACAATTCAGAGCATCACAATAATTGTATGGAAATGCTTAAGAACTTTCACCTATAATAATACTAATAATAATAATGACTTATACGAACAATAACTATACACAGGAGTTGTCCATGAGATATATATATTTTTTCCATCTTTGACATATTCTGTACTATCGGCTGTTTTAAACTATAAAGTTTACATTAGTAAAAGGCGAGCACTAACGTCATTTTATTTACTCATTGAAGATGTTTCCAAATACATGAAGCATGTAACACAAATCTGATTAGGCTACAAATTAGTGGGATGATGGCACAGTCATTCGACACAGTCATTAGTGTGAACATAGCCCATTCATCTCTCGAATAATAGTCGTAGGCCCTAAATTTTGTGTATTTTAATAATGCCTCTGAAACGTTAATTTTTTCACTTTTTGATGGCAAACAAAAATTTCCGATTCATGATTGTCACGTGGTCAAAGTTGTCTTTCGAACATTTTTCTTTCAGCCAGAAACGAAAGTCCCCCCAAAATGTCACATTGCGGCAGTCCTCGTTCAGCGTCTCCAGGCAACAACATTGCTGCGACTAAAACAGGACAAACACTCCGCAAACAGGGCTCGCAAAACACGCTGGCTGCCTATAAATAATCTGAGGAAAAGCGGACTTGAGCAGTTTAATAATTACGACAAATGGGTATTTACATTGCGTTTTTCCCGAAGCCGTACTGGCCGGGAGCATGATTCGCAATTTATTTTTGTGGGAAATCTCTGGCTTCCCATTCCCGGTTCGCCGAAACGCGTTCACGTTCCTTTCATATACAACCGCGAACCACTGAGAACCTCGATGATAGAGCCAAAAATTACACGACAGAAAAGCTTTAAAAAAAAACACACACACACACTTTCTACTGCCCACTCGAGCGAACATACAAGAGCAGCAACCTGACCTTGACTTGACTTTGAGGGGAAAAAGTTGTTTTTATATTTCCCACCCCTTCTCCCCAGAAAATGCCAGGACAAAAAGGGTTAGCAGATACAACGCTTCAGCACGTGATGG
Organism: Ilyophis sp. 1 JC-2022; assembly: GCA_022702515.1. NCBI lineage: Eukaryota > Metazoa > Chordata > Actinopteri > Anguilliformes > Synaphobranchidae > Ilyophis > Ilyophis sp. 1 JC-2022. The sequence goes on along the minus strand of CM040395.1, from coordinate 4,125,398 downwards.
TATGTACAAGAAAAAATAGCTAAGCTATCCAAATTAGTTTTTAAAATCTTTTAAATAATATTTGTCGCGTTTGCACGCACACTTCCTCCTTTCTGTTTTCCCTCTTGGAAGTTTTATGGGGACACAATGATTTCGAGCACTCCTGCGGTGGAGTTTTTGGTCAGGTTCTGGTTATTGGTAATGTCGGCGGTGGTGGGTGGGTGTGGTTTTGGAGCGGAGCGGAGCAGGAGGGAATTCGGGTGTTCACGCGCTCAGGTGGGCAGGTTGAGGTTCAGATTCTCCGCCTGTAGGCTGGACATGCGGACTTGAGAGCTGCTCTTGCTCAGTATGGAGAGCTGCGTGCCCCCGTTCACACCACTGCTCGCCAGGGACGGATGCCTGTGCTTCAGATCCACAGCAAAGTACCGGTTGACGGTCCAGCTCCGCCATTTCCTCTTTATCTCCGACTGCACCTTTAGGGAGAAACTTGAAAAGGTCATTTTTTAAATTGTACTTAGCTGTAAAGGTGCTCGTTTTTAAACATTTATTTCACTTATTAATTGAATTATTTAACTGTTTTATCCAATTTTATTTTATGATAGATTAAAAAAATTTATTCTAAAATGTTATTATTTGGTAACAGGCACAGTGAGTATTTGGTAACAGGCACAGTGAGTATTTGGTAACAGGCACAGTGAGTATTTGGTAACAGGCACAGTGAGTATTTGGTAACAGGCACAGTGAGTATTTGATAACAGGCACAGTGAGTATTTGGTAACAGGCACAGTGAGTATTTGATAACAGGCACAGTGAGTATTTGGTAATAGCATCAACCTCCAGACACAAGTTACTTTGTGAGATTTGTTTTCTGCAATCTGACCGGCTCTACTGAGTTTTACCCAGCATTACAGGTGAGTGTGGGAGACCCATGCAGCATTACAGGTGAGTGTGGGAGACCCATGCAGCATTACAGGTGAGTGTGGGAAACCCATGCAGCGTTACAGGTGAGTGTGGGAGACCCATGCAGCGTTACAGGTGAGTTACAGGTGAGTGGAGGAGACCCATGCAGTGTTACAGGTGAGTTACAGGTGAGTGTGGGAGACCCATGCAGCGTTACAGGTGAGTGTGGGAGACCCATGCAGCGTTACAGGTGAGTTACAGGTGAGTGTGGGAGACCCATGCAGCATTACAGGTGAGTGTGGGAGACCCATGCAGCATTACAGGTGAGTTACAGGTGAGTGTGGGAGACCCATGCAGCATTACAGGTGAGTGTGGGAGACCCATGCAGCATTACAGGTGAGTGTGGGAAACCCATGCAGCGTTACAGGTGAGTTACAGGTGAGTGTGGGAGACCCATGCAGCATTACAGGTGAGTTACAGGTGAGTGTGGGAGACCCATGCAGCATTACAGGTGAGTGTGGGAGACCCATGAAGCATTACAGGTGAGTGTGGGAAACCCATGCAGCGTTACAGGTGAGTTACAGGTGAGTGGAGGAGACCCATACAGTGTTACAGGTGAGTTACAGGTGAGTGGAGGAGACCCATACAGTGTTACAGGTGAGTGGAGGAGACCCATGCAGTGTTACAGGTGAGTGTGGGAGACCCATGCAGCGTTACAGGTGAGTTACAGGTGAGTGTGGGAGACCCATGCAGCATTACAGGTGAGTGTGGGAGACCCATGCAGCATTACAGGTGAGTGTGGGAAACCCATGCAGCGTTACAGGTGAGTTACAGGTGAGTGGAGGAGACCCATGCAGTGTTACAGGTGAGTTACAGGTGAGTGGAGGAGACCCATGCAGTGTTACAGGTGAGTGGAGGAGACCCATGCAGCGTTACAGGTGAGTGTGGGAGACCCATGCAGCGTTACAGGTGAGTTACAGGTGAGTGTGGGAGACCCATGCAGCTTTACAGGTGAGTTACAGGTGAGTGGAGGAGACCCATACAGTGTTACAGGTGAGTTACAGGTGAGTGGAAGAGACCCATGCAGCGTTACAGGTGAGTGTGGGAGACCCATGCAGTGTTACAGGTGAGTGGAGGAGACCCATACAGTGTTACAGGTGAGTTACAGGTGAGTGTGGGAGACCCATGCAGCGTTACAGGTGAGTGTGGGAGACCCATGCAGCGTTACAGGTGAGTGGAGGAGACCCATGCAGTGTTACAGGTGAGTTACAGGTGAGTGGAGGAGACCCATACAGTGTTACAGGTGAGTTACAGGTGAGTGGAGGAGACCCATGCAGCGTTACAGGTGAGTGTGGGAGACCCATGCAGCGCTACAGGTGAGTTACAGGTGAGTGTGGGAGACCCATGCAGCTTTACAGGTGAGTTACAGGTGAGTGGAGGAGACCCATGCAACGTTACAGGTGAGTTACAGGTGAGTGTGGGAGACCCATGCAGCATTACAGGTGTGTGGGAGACCCAATGCAGCTTTACAGGTGAGTTACAGGTGAGTGGAGGAGACCCATGCAGCGTTACAGGTGAGTTATAGGTGAGTGTGGGAGACCCATGCAGCGTTACAGGTGAGTGTGGGAGACCCTTGCAGCGTTACAGGTGAGTGGAGGAGACCCATGCAGCCCGGTCAGACTCACAGTACTGTAAGGTTATGAGCAGTCTGGTCAGACTCACAGTACTGTAAGGTTATGAGCAGTCTGGTCAGATTCACAGTACTGTAAGGTTATGAGCAGTCTGGTCAGACTCACAGTACTGTAAGGTTATGAGCAGTCTGGTCAGACTCACAGCACTGTAAGGTTATGAGCAGTCTGGTCAGACTCACAGTACTGTAAGGTTATGAGCAGTCTGGCCAGACTCACAGTACTGTAAGGTTATGAGCAGTCTGGTCAGACTCACAGTACTGTAAGGTTATGAGCAGTCTGGTCAGACTCACAGTACTGTAAGGTTATGAGCAGTCTGGTCAGACTCACAGTACTGTAAGGTTATGAGCAGTCTGGCCAGACTCACAGTACTGTAAGGTTATGAGCAGTCTGGCCAGACTCACAGTACTGTAAGGTTATGAGCAGTCTGGTCAGACTCACAGTACTGTAAGGTTATGAGCAGTCTGGTCAGACTCACAGTACTGTAAGGTTATGAGCAGTCTGGTCAGACTCACAGTACTGTAAGGTTATGAGCAGTCTGGTCAGACTCACAGTACTGTAAGGTTATGAGCAGTCTGGTCAGACTCACAGTACTGTAAGGTTATGAGCAGTCTGGTCAGACTCACAGTACTGTAAGGTTATGAGCAGTCTGGTCAGACTCACAGTACTGTAAGGTTATGAGCAGTCTGGTCAGACTCACAGTACTGTAAGGTTATGAGCAGTCTGGTCAGACTCACAGCAGTACTGTAAGGTTATGAGCAGTCTGGCCAGACTCACAGTACTGTAAGGTTATGAGCAGTCTGGTCAGACTCACAGTACTGTAAGGTTATGAGCAGTCTGGCCAGACTCACAGTACTGTAAGGTTATGAGCAGTCTGGCCAGACTCACAGTACTGTAAGGTTATGAGCAGTCTGGCCAGACTCACAGTACTGTAAGGTTATGAGCAGTCTGGTCAGACTCACAGTACTGTAAGGTTATGAGCAGTCTGGTCAGACTCACAGTACTGTAAGGTTATGAGCAGTCTGGCCAGACTCACAGTACTGTAAGGTTATGAGCAGTCTGGTCAGACTCACAGTACTGTAAGGTTATGAGCAGTCTGGTCAGACTCACAGCACTGTAAGGTTATGAGCAGTCTGGTCAGACTCACAGTACTGTAAGGTTATGAGCAGTCTGGTCAGACTCACAGTACTGTAAGGTTATGAGCAGTCTGGTCAGACTCACAGCACTGTAAGGTTATGAGCAGTCTGGTCAGACTCACAGTACTGTAAGGTTATGAGCAGTCTGGTCAGACTCACAGTACTGTAAGGTTATGAGCAGTCTGGTCAGACTCACAGTACTGTAAGGTTATGAGCAGTCTGGTCAGACTCACAGTACTGTAAGGTTATGAGCAGTCTGGTCAGACTCACAGTACTGTAAGGTTATGAGCAGTCTGGTCAGACTCACAGTACTGTAAGGTTATGAGCAGTCTGGTCAGACTCACAGCACTGTAAGGTTATGAGCAGTCTGGCCAGACTCACAGTACTGTAAGGTTATGAGCAGTCTGGTCAGACTCACAGTACTGTAAGGTTATGAGCAGTCTGGCCAGACTCACAGTACTGTAAGGTTATGAGCAGTCTGGCCAGACTCACAGTACTGTAAGGTTATGAGCAGTCTGGCCAGACTCACAGTACTGTAAGGTTATGAGCAGTCTGGTCAGACTCACAGTACTGTAAGGTTATGAGCAGTCTGGTCAGACTCACAGTACTGTAAGGTTATGAGCAGTCTGGCCAGACTCACAGTACTGTAAGGTTATGAGCAGTCTGGTCAGACTCACAGTACTGTAAGGTTATGAGCAGTCTGGTCAGACTCACAGTACTGTAAGGTTATGAGCAGTCTGGTCAGACTCACAGTACTGTAAGGTTATGAGCAGTCAGGTCAGACTCACAGTACTGTAAGGTTATGAGCAGTCTGGTCAGACTCACAGCACTGTAAGGTTATGAGCAGTCTGGTCAGACTCACAGTACTGTAAGGTTATGAGCAGTCTGGTCAGACTCACAGTACTGTAAGGTTATGAGCAGTCTGGTCAGACTCACAGTACTGTAAGGTTATGAGCAGTCTGGTCAGACTCACAGTACTGTAAGGTTATGAGCAGTCTGGTCAGACTCACAGTACTGTAAGGTTATGAGCAGTCTGGTCAGACTCACAGTACTGTAAGGTTATGAGCAGTCTGGTCAGACTCACAGTACTGTAAGGTTATGAGCAGTCTGGTCAGACTCACAGTACTGTAAGGTTATGAGCAGTCTGGTCAGACTCACAGTACTGTAAGGTTATGAGCAGTCTGGTCAGACTCACAGTACTGTAAGGTTATGAGCAGTCTGGCCAGACTCACAGTACTGTAAGGTTATGAGCAGTCTGGTCAGACTCACAGTACTGTAAGGTTATGAGCAGTCTGGTCAGACTCACAGTACTGTAAGGTTATGAGCAGTCTGGTCAGACTCACAGTACTGTAAGGTTTTGAGCAGTCTGGTCAGACTCACAGTACTGTAAGGTTATGAGCAGTCTGGTCAGACTCACAGTACTGTAAGGTTATGAGCAGTCTGGTCAGACTCACAGTACTGTAAGGTTATGAGCAGTCTGGTCAGACTCACAGTACTGTAAGGTTATGAGCAGTCTGGCCAGACTCACAGTACTGTAAGGTTATGAGCAGTCTGGTCAGACTCACAGTACTGTAAGGTTATGAGCAGTCTGGCCAGACTCACAGTACTGTAAGGTTATGAGCAGTCTGGTCAGACTCACAGTACTGTAAGGTTATGAGCAGTCTGGTCAGACTCACAGTACTGTAAGGTTATGAGCAGTCTGGTCAGACTCACAGTACTGTAAGGTTATGAGCAGTCTGGTCAGACTCACAGTACTGTAAGGTTATGAGCAGTCTGGTCAGACTCACAGTACTGTAAGGTTATGAGCAGTCTGGTCAGACTCACAGTACTGTAAGGTTATGAGCAGTCTGGTCAGACTCACAGTACTGTAAGGTTATGAGCAGTCTGGTCAGACTCACAGTACTGTAAGGTTATGAGCAATCTGGTCAGACTCACAGTACTGTAAGGTTATGAGCAGTCTGGTCAGACTCACAGTACTGTAAGGTTATGAGCAGTCTGGTTAGACTCACAGTACTGTAAGGTTATGAGCAGTCTGGTCAGACTCACAGTACTGTAAGGTTATGAGCAGTCTGGTCAGACTCACAGTACTGTAAGGTTATGAGCAGTCTGGTCAGACTCACAGTACTGTAAGGTTATGAGCAGTCTGGTCAGACTCACAGTACTGTAAGGTTATGAGAGGTGAGTTATGAGTGACCTGGAGGAGCCCATAGTGGCAAAAAGTTATGAGCAACCTGGTCATAGTTTTTTAAAAAAGGTGCAGCTCAAAAAATTAGAATATTGTGAAAAAGTTCAATATTTTTTGTCACTCATTTCAGAAAGTGAAACTCATATATTATATAGATTCATTACACATAGAGTGAAATATTTCAAGCCTTTATTTCTTGTAATTTTGATGATTATGGCTTACAGCTAATGAAACCCAAAATTCAGTGTCTCAGAAAATTAGAATATTTTGCTTTAACATATTTTTAAAGTATCATATTTAATATTTGGTCGCACATCCTTTGCATGCTGTTACTTCCTGAAGTCTGTGACCAATCAACATCAAAAGACTCTCGATATCTTATTTTCAGGTACTGTTACAAGCGATACTATAACCTCTCTGCATTTGAACTGATCTCTATGGGAATTTGGGGGTGAGACTAGATTCAGCTGTAAATTACACTGGTACAGTATGGAACACATGGCTGGCTAAATGGCTATACGTCATCAAGGGTCTGAGCTATCGAACGAGCCCCAAACCATCACTCTGTTGCCAGATATGGAGTAGATGTGGATGGATATTTGTATTTATAGGGTATACAATATACACCTGTATATTTTATATTTACAGGGCTTTGATTGAACAGCACAGTATGGAGAGACAGGAAGAATGGGAGTAAGAGAGAGGGAGAGACATGCAACAAAAGTCGTTCACACACACATTCACACACCAATGGCGGCAGCTGCCATGCAAGGTGCTAGCCTGCTCATTGGGAGCAATTTGGGGTTCAGTGTCTTGCCCAAGGACACTTCGACATGTGGACAGGAGGAACCGGGGATCGAACCGCCAACCCTGCGATCAGCGGACGCCCCGAAGTACAGTTTTTGAGAAGTACAGTTACCGAACGGTTATTCTCGGTTGACTCCATTGTGTAGACTCAAGGAGTTTGGCATACATTGCATAACAGACAGCACAGATGGCACATTAGCTTATCAATTTGCCAAAAATTATTAAATTAATGAATAAATTAATTACTGTCTGGCCTGAGACTACTCGAGGCTGCCCTTGCTTTCTTCCATGTAACTTCACAGCACAAACCCCTGTCATCATGATCACATGAAAGTGGTAACATTTTAAATGGACATACCTCTCCATTCAGGAAACAGTACAGCACTGCCACCACAAAACCCTGCAGAGACACAAAGCCCCCATTAACAATGCATGTGTGTGTGTGTGTGTGTGTGTGCATGTGTGTGTGTGCGTGCATGAGAGAGAGAGAGAGAGAGAAAGAATAGAACAATAGCAGAATAGTCCCAAATAGCCCTTAATTGTAAATACAGTACATTGTTATTTTATTTTTTTATTTTATCCATTTATACATTTTTGGTGATTAAATTGTTATTGCTGTGTATTACCATTATTATTATTTTTGTTTGTTAAAAAAAGAGCCCCCCACTTCTCTTACTGAGGGTGGAAGCACCCCACCTCTCTTACTGAGGATGGAAAGCCCCCCACCTCTCTTACTGAGGATGGAAAGCCCCCCACCTCTCTTACTGAGGGTGGAAGCACCCCACCTCTCTTACTGAGGGTGGAAAGCCCCCCCATCTCTCTTACTGAGGGTGGAAGCACCCTATCTCTCTTACTGAGGGTGGAAAGCCCCCCATCTCTCTTACTGAGGGTGGAAGCACCCCACCTCTCTTACTGAGGGTGGAAAGCCCCCCCATCTCTCTTACTGAGGGTGGAAGCACCCCACCTCTCTTACTGAGGGTGGAAAGCCCCCCCATCTCTCTTACTGAGGGTGGAAGCACCCCACCTCTCTTACTGAGGGTGGAAGAACCCCACCTCTCTTACTGAGGGTGGAAGAACCCCACCTCTCTTACTGAGGGTGGAAAGCCCCCCACCTCTCTTACTGAGGGTGGAAAGCCCCCCACCTCTCTTACTGAGGGTGGAAAGCCCCCCATCTCTCTTACTGAGGGTGGAAAGCCCCCCACCTCTCTTACTGAGGGTGGAAAGCCCCCCATCTCTCTTACTGAGGGTGGAAAGCCCCCCACCTCTCTTACTGAGGGTGGAAAGCCCCCCACCTCTCTTACTGAGGGTGGAAAGCCCCCCACCTCTCTTACTGAGGGTGGAAAGCCCCCCATCTCTCTTACTGAGGGTGGAAAGCCCCCCACCTCTCTTACTGAGGGTGGAAAGCACCCCACCTCTCTTACTGAGGGTGGAAAGCCCCCCACCTCTCTTACTGAGGGTGGAAAGCCCCCCACCTCTCTTACTGAGGGTGGAAAGCCCCCCATCTCTCTTACTGAGGGTGGAAGCACCCTATTGTTTACATTATTATTGTTCATATAGTTTTTGATGCTATTGTTGTTTACAATTACAATTTATTTGGCAACACTATGCTGATGTGTGGGCATGCCAATAAAGCTCATTTGAATTTGAGAGAGTGAGAGTGAGAGAAGAATCAACACAAAAACATGTAATGCGTGGAGTTGAGTGCAGTTTGCGTACCGTGTGCAATCACCGCTTCTCTAAATTAAGCCACAGAAAAAGATACTGTTTCCCCCCAATGCTTCTATCTACAGACAAAGACATTCTTTTTCATTGATTTGGCTCTGTACTCCAAAATGTTATATATGTAATCAAACTCATCAAATGGGGGGGTTATGTATAAAAGAAATCTGAACTGTATTTTTAAAAATGTATAAAAGTTCTGAAACGCCACAGTAAAACCGACGTGCATAATTACTCTTTAATAAAAGCTGCACTTTCACCACATGTGCATTGTTTGATCACAAATCAAAAATAGTTTAGTACAGAGTCAAATGAAAAAGAACGATGTGAAAGAGCGCGGTGTCAGGTGTGGATACGGGCAGAGGGGCTGGTACCTGAAAAGATCCGAGGCCCAGCTCAAACACCAGCCTCTCCCTCTTGCTTACATCCTCGGGGGAGAAAGCGAACACAGTGTAATGAATACCGAACAGGGGGATGAGGAGGAGAGTAGACCGGGCCAGCCTCCTGTCAATCAAAGAGCACAAGCAACCAATCAGAACACTGTTACCGAGGGCGCACGACCCAATCTGGAGTGCTGTAACAGTTCGGAGGGGCCACCGCTGTTGTTGATGTCACTGTACTAGAGTTACATCATGGTCACGTTAACGCATAGCAACAGAAGCATTCTGATATATCAACATCCCTGACATTGTTAACCTAAAGAACTGCTGGGATGTGACATCATTATCATTAACATTGTAGCTCTGATGAAGGGTCATGACATAGTAGTTCTGTTATGACATAGTAGTTCTGTCATGACGTTGTTATCAGTGAACACTTGGAACCATTTAGACACAGTATCTGTAATGACTGGGAAGGCGGAGCTCCGTTTCGACTGGACAGAGACCGCAACACTGCGTGTAGTCTATGGAGGAAAGTCACGGAGGCCAAGTTTGTGTGTTGGACTGGTTGATGACAGTGGACATCTCGGGGGCTATTTTTAATCATGACGTTTGGCTGTATTATTTGATATGTTTGTTTGTGTGTTGTGGGTCTGCCCCACTGTCTTTGTCTGTTTTGTTGTTGCTGGTGGCTACAACTGAAGTTCCCTATCGGGAAATAAAAGTTATTCTATTCTATTCTATCATTAGCACTGTGTCACTGGTGGAATGTTATGACATCACAATGATTGCCACTGGAACACTGTGGAACTGTCACAATAGGGAAATGGGGAAGTGGAACATCAACATAGTAAAGAACATCAAAGCATGTGCCATTCTAAAACACACAAGGGGGCCTGCCCATTGAAAAGAGTGAATTACAAACCGTGAATGATCAGTGTATTAGCATGGCTCCCTTTTAAAAAAAAAATAAAGTTATCACGTTAGCATAATTTGCGGTGAGCGAAGGTGAGATTGAGGTGAGTGAAGGTGAGATTGAGGCGAGTGAAAGCCTATGGAACAGGTGATACAGGTAAATCAGATGAACAGAGACACTGGAGAACCTGGCCCCTCCCTTTATGCCCGCCGGCAATCCCAGCATGCCTTTCCACTCTGTCCAAAGCCTGCCATAGCAGGGATCAAATGAATCGTCTTATAACAGATCTTAAAATGAGCTCCCTGTATATCCCTGTGTACCTGCTGTCTACAGTGATTTTACTGCACAATACAAATTTAAAAACTTGCTGGAACACACACCCATGCCGAATTGAGATTTGTCTGAAATCACTTCATGTATGTCACTTCCTGTACATGTGATGACCTCAGTTACATGGTTTGCTTCACAGATACGCTTTCCGCATGGCACTGCCCTGATCTGCATGGAGGGAGACCAGACTGGTACTCGCCTCTGACCTCAAACAAAGTGCATGGCAGAGTTGCACACCCATGTCAGCAATGCTGTGTGTTGTGTGTGTGTCGATGCCTGCGTTTTGTGTGTGTGTGTGTGTGTGTGTGTATGTACACATGAACAATACCTAAAACATCAACCTAGCAGCAGCTAACACTATATTTTCACAGCACGACATTACACAAACCCAACAAAATTAATTTTTCACAAATTATTTTGAGTTTTTAAACGTTGCATGTTTTCTTTCCATCTTCCTCTGCACCCCCCCTCCCCCCTCCTGCCTTTGCAAACACTCCTGAAAGGAGAGGGGGTGGGGGGGGGAGGAGGGCAGGGGGGGGCCAGCTCCTCTAACAGGAAATGACACGCCTCATTTCAGGAAATTACATGTCAGGGTCGTAGCCATGCTGCGCATAATGCCACAGCCACGTCACACCAACAGCAACACCACGCCAACGCCACGCCAACGCCACGGCAACGCTGCGCCGTCACAGAAACATTGGGCCAACGTCACGGCAACATCAAGCCAACGTCACAGCAGCAGCTCGTGCCGTGAGGCACACTTACAGTGTAATGATGGACAGCTCTGACATCTTGCAGGGGTGGTGGTCAGCCTGCCTGGGCTCACAGAAGCATTTCTGTACACAGCTGCAGGACAGCACAGAGTTTAGTAATGTCTACAGTACACACTACATCACACACTACATCACACACTACAGTACACACTACATCACACACTACAGTACACACTACATCACACACTACAGTACACACTACAGTACACACTACATCACACACTACAGTACACACTACATCACACACTACATCACACACTACAGTACACACTACATCACACACTACAGTACACACTACATCACACACTACAGTACACACTACAGTACACACTACATCACACACTACAGTACACACTACATCACACACTACAGTACACACTACATCACACACTACAGTACACACTACAGTACACACTACAGTACACACTACATCACACACTACAGTACACACTACATCACACACTACAGTACACACTACAGTACACACTACATCACACACTACAGTACACACTACATCACACACTACATCACACACTACAGTACACACTACATCACACACTACAGTACACACTACATCACACACTACAGTACACACTACAGTACACACTACATCACACACTACAGTACACACTACATCACACACTACAGTACACACTACATCACACACTACAGTACACACTACAGTACACACTACATCACACACTACAGTACACACTACATCACACACTACAGTACACACTACAGTACACACTACATCACACACTACAGTACACACTACATCACACACTACAGTACACACTACATCACACACTACAGTACACACTACATCACACACTACAGTACACACTACATCACACACTACAGTACACACTACATCACACACTACAGTACACACTACATCACACACTACAGTACACACTACATCACACACTACAGTACACACTACATCACACACTACAGTACACACTACATCACACACTACAGTACACACTACATCACACACTACAGTACACACTACATCACACACTGCAGTACACACGTGTAAATACACACACCACATTGCACACGTGTAATTACACACGCCACATCACACACGTGTAATTACACACACCACATCACACACATATAATCACACTCACTGCACACCACATCACACACGTATAATTACACACACCACATCACACGTATAATCACACTCACTGCACACCACATCACACACGTATAATTACACCCAGCACATCACCCGTATAATTACACACACCACATCACACACATATAGTCACACTCATTGCACACCACATCACACACGTGTAATTACACACACCACATCACACACGTATAATTACACACACCACATCACACACGTATAATTACACACACCACATCACACACATATAGTCACACTCATTGCACACCACATCACACACGTGTAATTACACACACCACATCACACACGTATAATTACACATACCACATCACACACGTATAATTACACACACCACATCACACACATATAGTCACACTCATTGCACACCACATCACACACGTATAATTACACATACCACATCACACACGTGTAATTACACACACCACATCACACACGTGTAATAATTACACACACTGAACACTGTATCACACATATATAATTACATACACTGCACGCATCACATCACACACGTGAAATTATATGCACCACATCACACAAATATATTTACACACACCGTACACAGCACATCACGCACGTACAATTACACACACCGCAATGAAAGGGAAGGTCTATACACTTTATCACACACATATAATCATATACACCATATCACACACATATAATCATATACACCATATCACACACATACACCATATCAAACACATTTACTCAAACGGACTGCAAATAGTTTAGAAATGTCTACACACATGGTATCAAACATTACACACATTTAATCAAACACACACACACATACACTGTATTACACAAATTGTCATACACACCTCACAAGTCTTGTATCCCACACACACACTACCGTTCAAAAGTTTTGAATCACTGAGACATTTTAATGTTTTTGAAAGAAATTTATACTTTTATTCACCGAGGTAACATTAAATTGATAAAAAAATACAGTCCAGACATTGATAATGTTAGAAACTACTATTTCTATTTCATTCTATTTCTACTTTAGCAATAGTAGCCATTTTTACACATAATCCCCCCATTTTAGGCACCAAAAGTAATTAACATAAATGTAAATAAAGTTTAATATTGCATATATGGTTGCATATTCTTTGCATGCCATGACTTTCTGATGTTTGTGACCCAACAGCATCAAAAGACTCTTGATATCTTATTTTCAGGTAGTTTTACAAGCGATAATATAACCTCTCTGCATTTGAATGGATCTCTATGAGATTTTGGGGGTGGGACGAGATTAAGCTGTAAATTATGCTGGAACAGTATGGAATACATGGTTGGCTAAATGGCTCTAAGTCATCAAGGGTCTGAGGTATCAAACGAGCCTCAAACCATCACTCTGCTGCCAGATATGCAGTAGATATCAATGGATCACTTTACGGGTTGTTTCTCCTGACTCATTTTCTTATTGAATTCTATGAAAAAAGTAGGAGAAACAACCCTTAAAGTGATCCATCCATACTTACTGCATATCTGGTAGCAGAGTGATGGTTTGGGGCTCGTTTGGTACCTCAGACCCTTGATGACTTACATAATTTAGAGATAAATCTAGTCCCACCCCCCAATTCCCATAGAGATCCATTCAAATGCAGAGACGTTATAGTATCGCTTGTAAGAGTACCAGAAAATAATATATCAAGAGTCTTTTGATGTTGTTGGGTCACAAACATCAGGACATCAGGATGTAAAAATGGCTACAATTGCTAAAGTAGAAATAGAATGAAATAGAAATAGTAGCTTGTAACATTATCAATGTCTTGAATGTATTTTTATGATCAATTTAATGCTCCCTTGGTGAATAAAAGTATCAGTTCTTTTCAAAAACATAAAAATGTCTCTGATTCCAAACTTTTTAACGCTAGTGTATTTAATCACAGACTTCACCCATAAACGGTGACACACACATATAACCACATAAACACTTTATCACACACACGTAAAATCACATACACAACACAAAGGCCATACTGGTTTAGACTGCACACACACACACACACACACACACACACACTTTCTCTCTCTTTACAAACAGCTCATCACGCTTTGCGACATAAAAGAATAAAACTACATGACAGTATGAAAAGCGAATACTGGGTGGAAATGAGTAAAAAAACAAGATCAGATAGTGACAGTGACACATTATTCACCGCCACATTATTCCAGGGGACATATAAAAAGGTCGCACATGACAAACACAGAAGGGGGGGAAAAGAACAGACATTTGGGGCAGACACGACGACAGCAACTTAGCAACATTACAGGGACACCAGCGAGCAAGCATCAGACACACGCTGCAGGAAACGCCCGTTGTCATGGTTTCCAACTGACATCCATTTAGCTGTTTGTGTGCCCGAAAAAACGCATTTGGGTGAGGCATCTGAATTACCCATAATTCAAAGCACCTTCTGTCCTAGTTGCTGTTGCGGTAATGGGAGGACTCAAACCGGCAGCAGACGTATTGGCACGAGATGAGGTGTAACTGTTATCAATCGCCGCGTCTCAGTCTATATAGGCGTTTGTCAGCTTAAATGGAACACATTCATCATTCAAAGATAATAAATGAACAAAGAACAACTTGTCAAACGGTTGTTGTTGAACGGCAAGTAAATAAATTGGAAGCAAATATTCACTGGCTGTTTAGCATCTGTTAAACGTCTTTGCCAAATTCTCAATCCACTTATCAAAATCTGGCCCGTCAACCATTGCCCATTTTAACTAGCCAACGTGCTTAGCAGAAGCTTTTATCCAGAAAAACTTACAAAGTACAAATGCAAATTCTATTTATTTATACAACTGGATATTTACTGAAGCAATTGAGGGTAAATGCCTTTGCTCTAGGGCAGGGGTGGGCAATTCCTGGCCTTGCGGGCCGGTGTGTATGCATGTTTTTACTGCCACCAGTTACCACGGTTCAATCAGCTAATTAGTCATACACACAATCACCGATTCACTTGTAAATTACAGAACGATAAAATGCTACAATACACGCATACCGGCACAAGAACATTCATCAGCTGCTGTTCATATCGCGGATATGTAGATTAAAATATCAGATTGTGTAAACGATTGGGCTAATTAAATAATTGTTAACTGGCGGCAGCAAAAACCTGCATACACACCAGCCCGTGAGGCCTGGAGTTGCCCACCCCTGCTCTAGGGGGACAATACCAATGTACCCCCCCCCTCCCAGAAATCTGACCTGCTACCTCTGAGTTACCCAAGCCCAGTGTCCTACCAATTACATTACACTGAGCCCAAGGGTGGACAAGTCCAGTCCTGGAGGACCGCTGTGTATTCAGGTTTTTGTTTCCACTAGTTACCATTTACCACTGACTAAATGAGCTAACTGGCTGGATACACCTACACTGGTTTACTCGTAGATTAGATCACAGTGAAACGTTTCATATTGGGACATGAGAAAAGTCTTCGGCTGCCGTTCGCGCGTTTAGAATAGAATAGAATAGAACAGAATAACTTTTATTTACCAATAAAGTGAAACTCAGATGGCAGAGCCTTCACAAGTGTGACCCATTATGTGTCTTCATTAGTATGGATATTTTTATGTAATCTGAGTAAATTGTGCGATGATGAGGTATGCATTTGCATTCAGACAGATTTCTCGATTGTGATATGACAGTTGTAATACCTCCTGGGCACGCATGATTACGTATTAAAAAAGGAGTATTCCATGTAAAAGATCTGGCTCCACGATGTGACGAGGCATAACCACACCCCAGCACTAACAGCAGCCGTGTGAGAGATCAGCCAAGAAATAAATATATTATATTTACTATTTACTGCCATTTCCGTTACCAATCTTTTCAGAATTCATATAGTAGCCACACACAAAAACATTTTTTGATTCCAAAATACTAGCACAGAAATTCATATTTTTACTTTTCTGAAAACACTACCACATAATTAGTTATGTAAAATATATTTTGAACTGTTGTCAGAATACTACCATAGAAACCCCGCACTGCCCCCCCCCCCCCCCCCAAAAAAAAAAAATACCTGCATAACAAATCCAACCAAATGTTCCTGTGGGGTTTTGCCACCAAGAAACACCAACGATCTGTCTGTTTGTCTGTCTGTCTGTCTGTCTGTCTGTCGAAGCAGATCTGTATTGATAGTTGTTGTTTTTTTACGATAATTCTGTAAGATCCAAATGTGTTCTCGCTCACTCTACAATATATCAGTTTGATAACTGTTGATGTTCGCTCATAATACCATCCACCGCCAGTGACAGTGCTTCCGTATCAATCACCAATATGGCATGGCTAAAACAGAGCCTTCCCACAATGCATGCAGTGCTGATCAAACTGGGAGATGTGTGAGAGGTTGGGAGAGAGAAAACTAGGCCCAATGGAGCTGTAAGGTCAACTGAAGAACATCTAAGAGGGATATGAATGTCTCCAGGATGCTAGTAAGTGAATCAGTGCAGGTGTTGTTTTGTTCAGGTGCGCAGTTCTGGAAAAGGGCGTGGGCATGGTATACTGTGCACGTTATGCTCAAAAGCACACTGTAAAAAAACGGTATTTTTACAATAAAATATTTGTAAAAAATGCCCCTGTTTTTTCAAAACACTATCAAAGTCATGTAGAGTACCATCCCATTAAGTAACAGGATCCATACATTTAAATAGCAGGATTCATACCGTTTTTTTCCCTTTATTAAATGGTTTTTCACCAGCAAAATTGCTGCCATTGTTTAGGGGATTTTTTTTTACAGTGGATTTAAAAAATGCAATAAAATCAAGGCAAATGTGACTGTTTATGAGAACGGATGGTATGTTTTAACAAACCGTACAAAATACAGTTGTGTGGAGCGGGTAAGTTTCCCCTCTCTCTCAGTGCCAGTATGGAATGGGATTGTTCCAGTGAGAAGACCAATGGCTGGTCTGTGCACTGGATCCTGGTGATGTCATGTTTATCTGACCAATGGGCAACAAGCTCACACTTACAAGTAGATGCTCGACTCGTTGCCTCCGATATCGGGCGACTGAAGCTTCTGCACCAGGATGATTATGATCCCAATAAAGAGGACAAAGTTAATCTGAAAAAAAAAATAAAGAAAAACTGAAAATAAGCCCCAGTGTATTACGAGGAGGTATCCCGTAAATAAACTATCCTAAATAAACATGTGGACTATTTGTAAAACATAATGATTCAAATATTTCACAGCAATTTTAAATACATGTACTGCGATATCTGAAAGAGGCAATCATTTGTATGTTCATACACATATATTGTGGCTGCAATATCTTGATATATTTAATTTCAGTATATTGGCAGTATGTTCTTTGTAGTTACTTTAGTTATACACTAACGGTCTGATTTAGTAAGACTTTTAGCATGTGCAAAACCTTTTTCAAAACTAATAACATGACCAATGATTGGTCATAGTATTTGTTTTGTACCAATCATTGGTTGTGTTATTAGTTTTGTGTGAGTTGAAAGGTTTTGCGCATGCTAAAGGTCTTAGTAAATCAGGCCCTAAGTCTGTTTTGACTGGAGCCAAATGAAGTTGGGCATCTGTGAAATTAATTAAATCAGGTATGAAATATGGTGGTCATTAATCCAACATGCCAAAGCAATGAAAACGTGTGATTAATTGTTTAAATGTCTTTATTAATCCCCATATTTCTGCACTTTTGAACTTTTGGAATAATCTTTTCAGCTCTAAATTGGGGCAGTAATTAAGTACATCAACACAGATCAATGATGGTGCTAGTAACAGATTATCTGGGATGACCAGCGCTGACCAATTATATAGATGTGGATAACTTTGTAGGGTTCAGGTCTGACACCGGACTAGACTACAGGTAAATGATAAGCCTAGATGGGTGGACTGGTCTGTCAGATATTTTTAGGTTCTTATCAGACCACAGTCAAATGCTTACTGTAAATACTTTATCAGTGTAAATTGTGCAATCATATAAAAAAACAATTTGGTTCTGAATACTGCTTTCCTTTTTAAAAAACAATTTAGTAATTTTAGGTAATTTTGTTGGTGTCTAAAGGAATTAAGTATTTCAAAGAAAGCATTTGACCCATGTCTGGGTTTCTTTTAATGGATCACTCACCATTATTGAGGCTACCACAGGTCCCTTGATCACCCACCAGAGGGCAGTGTTGTCATTCATATCCCAGCACCTGGAACCAGACCAGTCAAACCATGATTAGCCTGATCGGCTGCCCTTCACAAAAGCACAGTGAACACATTGAATGTATAGTCTGATGCTATATCATATATTAGGATGATCTGATGGACACTTTATAATAAAATATAAATACAAATATAAATAAAAAGAAGTTTGAAAAAATCAGGCTGATCTGGAAATCTGTACCCAAATAAAATCTAAATTATTACTATTTATACTTGGACATGAACTGGGCATGTGACTGGGAAGAAAGAGCATAATTGGTCATTAAAAATATATATAAATAACAGTCAGGTTTCTGTGGGAAGTATCCAACATGTCTTTGATTGTGTTTGATTCCGATGTAAAAACAGCCTCATGCATTCATGTGGGATTATCCCGGAGTCTATTAAATTATTCAAAATCCACCTCCCCTTTTTAACAAATCCAACACTATGACATCCAGTGTGAAACACAAACTGGTCAATTGTGCGTGAAATCAGGCAGAATGAAAAATCGTCGAGCTGAGCTACTCCCCCAACAAAAAACACACACAAACACACACACACACACACACACACACACACACACACACACACACACACATTAATGGTCTCAGTCGTTATTGCCAGTTAAAATGGACAGTGAATTTTTCATTAGCACCGTTTCCATAGAAACCGTGCTGTTGCAACACATTCATTTACTTTGGTGTCCAAAGAAATACGGGACTGGTTCACATCCGCTCACATCGATATGTCTCAGTTTAATATGCATATATTAATAATTATACTTGCATACATGCATTTAGCATTAGGTAAGCTTTAGATACTCTTATCCAGAGAAACTTGTATTTTTTACATAGAATCCATGTATACAGCTGCACATTTTATTGAAGCAGTTCAGGTAAGTACCTATCTTCAAGGGTGCAAGGGTACAACCTCTGAGTTAGCACTATACAACTTTTATACTATGACACAAGGGTATATATATTTTTTTAAATCTTTTTTTGTCACAGGGAGAGTTTTTGATGCAACACGTACCCTGAGTCATCAAAGTGAAGCCTGAGCACTGCCCAGATGGACACACAGACGGTGGGCGTCCCTGGAGGAACACAAACATGAATATGAATATGAATGCTGATATATACATGGCATGCTGTCAGGGTTTAATCTTCAGCCTGCCATGTATATTAACAATCAAAATCCTCAGGTAAGGCTCTTAAATGACTTGCATGCACACTCTAACAGAAAGTATAAAATCTAGTAAGGCACATTTTTTATCAACATTATTATTATTATTATTTATAATAATAATAAAATTTAAAAAATAACAATCATTATTATTATTATAAATAATAACAATAATAACAACAACAACAAGATGATTGATTGGTGACCTTTATAGGGTGTATTTTTGCCTTTTACTCATTGCATGCTGGGATAGGCTCCAGCCCTCCCGCCCCCCCACAACCCTGACCTGGAGTAAGCTTTTCAGAAAATGGATGGATGAATGGATGATAATACTACTACTAATAATAATAATAATAATAATAATAATAATATTAGTTTCCTGAGATGGTGGCCTGTCTCATGCTCTGGGATATTTCTACAGGTGTCCCTTAGGTGTCAGAACTTGGCCCGCTAATCTTTTCCCTTGATAAATTTTTTTGGGGGTTTTTGATCTTATCTTATGGTCCAACAACAGAATGTTAGAGGGGGCCTACCCCATCCAATGATGGTGTACCAGTAGAAGTATCTCCTTTCTGGAAAGAAGGTCTCCACCAGCAAGGTGAAGAGGTACAGCCCCTCGATGAAGAGCCAGAAATAGTTGGACATGACGCAGTAATGGAAGAACACCAACACCGCCTTACACGCCACCTGAGAAGAGAGACACGTCAATCAGCCAATAAAATTTAAGCTGAGGGGACAGAAATGTCAAAAAAAGCCAATCGGATTTCACCTGAAGGGAGATGCCGCCATGTAAAAAGGTACCTAAAGTAGTCCAGATAAAAAGCTGCCCTTAATTTTTAGATCAGTAATTAGACTTGAATTGGCAGGACTTTCAAATCTTGGTGCAAGAAAACAACCTTCATTGTAGCTCTACTGGCTCTTAAAGGCAGTGAATATGCTGTCCAGTGTTACCCCCTGTGCTCCCCAAAACACCCCCCCCCCTTCCCCCCTAATGCCAGTAGTGGGGGTGGGGGTGGGGCTTTATTATAATAAACCTCTCCCTGCATGAGCAACAACTCAGCAATTGCCACGGCAACGTGTCAAATCTCATTAATACCAAATTGACAGGGTAAATCATGCACCCCATTCTTCCCTGCTCAGTAATGGGTCCTCGGTCCAATGTGGAGCACAGAGCGTGTCGTTATGGCGGCCAGAGATCGCCATGGAGACAGCCACAGGTCATTGTGGAGGGAGTAGCGGTGAATGAGCTCCCCCCCCGGAGCCGGGCGCGAGCATTGATATGCTAATGCCGGCGCTAATGGGACGTTTGTAAAGGCCTTGCTTCCCTCGTGCGCTCAAAGGCCCTGTAGGTGCTTCTAATTAACGACAGTTTGATGAGTCACACTGCATGGAAGCTGTAAAGCATTATGGGTAATAAGGTGCACACAATCCCAAAATAAGGTCAGGTTTACGTAAACCAGCCAGACGCACGTGGACACATCTGTCGCACCGTTAAATAAAGAGCTAGCAGCAGCGTGTGTGTGCTAGTGTAATGTTAGCTAATGTTAAAAATCTGAATGCAGAGCTGTATTCATAGAGGTCATGATCACAAACAGGCCTGTTTGGTGTTATGACAACATTAGAGCTACAGTTTAGCTGTTTTAACGTATTTCTGTTAGCACACACAAAAGCTGAAGATATTTAAATAAATAAGATATTTAAATATTAGCATACAGAATCTGATATTCTTTATGCTCTGCTGTTTTTTTTCAAGGTTCTGACCTGGGGCCACATGTATAAACAGAGCTGGGGCCACATGTATAAACAGACCTGGGGCCACATGTATAAACAGTGCTGACTGAGCAGAAAAATGCTCTCGGAATGCTGCGTAAGAGAGTTTCCACACAGAATTTCAAATGTATAAAATAAAAAAAATCTGCATACCTGGACACACTGGACACCATACGTACGCAGTGTTTGGAGTCAGTGTGATATGGCGGCACCATGATCAAAAGGCAGAATAAGAAAATGTAAAACTTTGCGTAAGCAGATTCCCGACATTCTCCCTGAGCATTTTTTAACGCATTTTTTCCCCCATGTTTTTACAGAGTTTTATACGTGTGGCTCCTGGAGTTTTGCTGAAGGTGTACGTTTTTAGCAAAACTATTCCACACTCCACAGACATCCACAGCTGAAACTAGTTCTGTGATTCAATGTAAGCATGAACAACTGAACTATGATCTGAATTTTGTATGCAACCAGGCTTTCCTTCTGTAACCTCCAGTGTGCAATAGGCAGGAATTATGACGATTTATTGTGTATTAAGCAATAATTACAATGACTCAATGTATGTACTAAGTACTAATTCTAGTGAGTCACAGTCTGTATATAGTAGTAATAACAGTGACTCGCCATGGGTACTAAGTAGTAATTACAGTGACTCACGGTGTGTAAGAAACAGTGATCGCTGTCCTCCTCAGCGTAGAGCACCCCGTCTTTGATAAAGACGGATATTGCTCTCAGCATGAACGACACAAACAGGTTCATGTGGATGAAGTTCCTGGTGCAGTGAAGTTTCCTTTACAAAATGAATTAAAAAAAGAAATATATTTTAACACTTGCAGAAGAAGTAACATGCCTACCACTCCCGAAATTCAATATATTGCAATATATGTTAAATACGTTATGTTTGAACTAACTGTAGGGGCGGGATTGTTTTAATAAATCAAACCCTGCGTGTGGCTACTCACCTGAATCTGCAGAGAATGACCATCGCTGTCGTCAGGGAAACCAGAGAGGTGCTATAGCCCACAGTGTACAGGGCCTTGACTGACGCATAGTACATGTCCTATAGGACGGAGAACAGAGACAGTTACCGGGAATTTTTCAAATTAATGTTTTTTTTGTTTTTTTTCCTCAGTAGTTTTACCCCCTCCGTTCCCTCTCAGTCCTCTTCCCTGTTTGTGCTCCGTGTTTTCCCCTTTTCCTCACGTGTCTTGTCATGTTTTTACGTTTCCCTGTCAGTCTTCCATGTTGTGCAGGCTTGGCGTGGTTTTCCATCTTGTTTGCTCAATTTTCCCTCACTAAGTCCCCAGCCAATTACATTCTTTTCCCGTTTGTATTCCTCATGCCCTTCTTACCGCTCAATCACGCTCGCATACATTCTCACGCTCATTCACCACACTATATATTCTCCCGTTGTTCTTTGTCTTGTTGCCAGTTTGTTAAGTCTTGTTTGCTTGTGACCTCGTTCTTGTCTAGCCTGGAACTTGGCCTCAGTCTTGTCTCGTCTTGCTGTACTAACGTTGTATTCTGCCTCTCTAGTTTTACCCGCCAGCCTGCAGTTTCCTGCCTGCTTCATCCATGCTACCCTGATTCCCGCATCTGCCCCTGCTACGCCCTACCCAGGATTCAGTCACCATCCAGCACCTTGTCTGCTTCCCTCTCCTGCTCTGCCCTCCAGGTCTGCCCTACCCAGGATTCAGTCCCTTTCTCTCTCTCTCTCCTTTGAGTGCTTTATTGTATTAATAAACTCTCCCAGTGAGCTTATTGTGAGTTCTGTCTCTGGAGTCGTGCATTTGAGTCCAGTTCCGATCCGGAACCTTAACAAAAAGTGCCTTTCTAACGATTTCAGCTTTTTGGCAAAGATTACTGCAGTAAAATGATCAATAAAACTTTAGATATGATTTTTCACTCTGCTTTATGATTTTGATTGTGTTGTATTTTTTAAAATATATATTTTCCTCCCCAATCTGAAAGTCAAATCATACATTTAGCACTCATTACTGTTGCCTCCAAAATTGCAGACAAGGTGAGCACAGACAAGCAAGGTATTAAATGCTAATTCTTTTAAATTATCACAACACAGTTCGTAAACCAGGCTCAAACAGACCTGAGTCAGAGGAAGACACACATAGTGCAGATTAATAGGCAGAATGGTGGGAGCCTGACTGGCCACTGAGGGTGCTAGAGAGCCATGATGTGCAGTGAGTGTGTTTCTGGCGGTAAGCTTACAGGCTTGGTGGCGTTGTCATCAAACAGACAGGCATCGATGTAATGGGGAAAGGGCTCAGACCAGCCCTCCTCTGTGCAGTTTCTGCTAACCTTCCCCAGCTCTGAAACACCAGAGTCATTCAAATAAACTCACAGAGAGTCATTCAAATAAACTCACAGAGAATCATTCATATAAACTCACAGAGAATCATTCATATAAACTCACAGAGAGTCATTCAAATAAACTCACAGAGAATCATTCATATAAACTCACAGAGAATCATTCATATAAACTCACAGAGAATCATTCAAATAAACTCACAGAGAATCATTCATATAAACTCACAGAGAATCATTCAAATAAACTCACAGAGAATCATTCAAATAAACTCACAGAGAATCATTCATATAAACTCACAGAGAATCATTCAAATAAACTCACAGAGAATCATTCATATAAACTCACAGAGAATCATTCATATAAACTCACAGAGAATCATTCAAATAAACTCACAGAGAATCATTCATATAAACTCACAGAGAATCATTCATATAAACTCACAGAGAATCATTCATATAAACTTACAGAGAATCATTCATATAAACTCACACAGAAACACACACACACAAAAAAAACATAGACATCACCATCGTCGGGGCTCATAAACTCGAACAGCTCTGGGCAGTTGACCACCACCACCTCTCCAATGGCTGCAGACTGCCAGCAAGTCAGATTATCCCACATCCACGAGCACCCTGACGAGAAAGAGGAAGCAAGGTTCAGCGCGTATTCTTTATCTGACCATCAGATGGCACTGCAGGCTAATAAAAGATCAATTTATGCACTCCCCTGAGTCTAGACTCTAGACCCATGTCACTCAAATTACTGTACCCATGGACTGAGAACTGCTGGTTTCCCCCCCCCCCCCCCTCTCTTTACCTGGGAGTCAGGTGTGAAGACATTCTGGCCAATCAGTCGCACTAATTGTTCAGTTAATTAGTTGGGAGAAGAAAAAATAACTGAGGCCGGATTTGGATTTGAGGGGCCGATTTCCATGGTCTAGACATTAGAAAAAAGCACTATAGTTTATCCTCAAAATGTCTGTCTTTGGACTCTCTCCCCATGAAGAAGAAACAGGGCAAAGACCTAAACTAATTAAAATGTCCTCCACAGAGCTCTGACCACTCTACCTTATGATAATCAGGCTGTATTTAAACAGTAATCACTAATCGGTGACCAATTGCTCTTTACTATAATTGAGTCTAATGTGGTAGCATGACTGCACATTATTTTTTTTAATTAAGAAAGAGACATTGGATTACATCAAATAATTTTGAGTAAAATAAATGGGTCAGTGATCTTTTTTTTTTACTAATTATAATGAGTTTATGTTATGCTTTATGATTTTGACATCAATTTATTTTAAGTGCAAATAGGTATCACATTAGACGCAATCTGGTAGAAATGTGAATATACCTTATTTAAATATACCTGGTAATCACACACACACACACACACTACACCCTATATTTATATGTTTATTTACTTTCTGTATTTCATGCCAATAAGCACGGCAACCCCCCCCTATATATACAGTGCAAACTGCGTCGCTCATGAAATAATAATGAACGTGTAAAATAGCCCTAATTTAGCTCAGGTTTTGCCTGTATCTACCTGGCTACATCCTAGCTGTTTAAAAACTTTCACTTTAGCCAGTTTTTTACCGAGACGCGAGATGGTGTTTCACTGTTTTTTCACCGACTTTTTGACACAAAAATGTTCACTGGGAAATTTCGGTCAGTTTTGGGCATTCACCGCTGAAACCCTTTCAAAAAAGAGGGTAAAAATTTGTAGCCATTTTTATCCTCTTTAGTCTAGTCCTTTTCTTTAAATACTGGCTGTTTGCCTGCAGACCTAAAGCCTTTTTGTCGTGAACAGTCATAGCCAGCGTTAATACTTCTCACGGTTCAGGTACGCCTAATAGACCTATAGCCTTTGTTTAGATGTCCGAAGTTCCAAAGCAGCCATAATTTTGTACAGAAAATGTGTTGCTTTTATTAATAAAACGTCTTTGAAAAAAAAAAAAATTCCGGAAGCCTGTAACTAACCAATAACTAGGGTCGCACATTTGATAATAGCCTACTAGAACGCCCCTGGTTTTGTAGACAGAATTTCCCGGGAAACGGGAAACCCGGGAGCGAGCTGTTATAATCCCGAGTTTAAAAATAAGCACTAATATGAAAGCATCTCAAATCTCACCGATAGGGCTTTGGGAAAAAAAATGTCCTTCTCCAAAACGTTTATAAATAAAATATTTTATTTTAGAAAAGACCATGTGTGAGGTTGTGTAACAATGCAGGGAATCAGGAAAATAGTTTTAAAAGGCTCAACATTTTTTGTCGCATCAGCGTGGCTCAGAAAATTCCTGCATAGTGCAGAACAGCAAGCCAAGAAAATTCCTCTTTCCAACTCTCCACAAGTTTACGCTTCAGCTACGTCGAGCATCTTCGTAGTTGTGTTTGGAGGTAGGCTTGTGGCGCTCGGGGCGCTTGTGGCAGTGGGTACTTTAGCCCTCTTGCCAGTTGCCAGGCACCTGGCCTGCGTTAGGAGGTTTCAGAAAATGTATGTTGATCCTGATCGCTAGAACAGAGAGGCAGGAGGCGATATGTGAAGCAAAGGCAAGCTATCGGTGTGATAGCCTATCAGAACACTCTCTATGGAGCCGGTGAACCGTTTAAATGCGACATAATACAGGTACAGTGGAGCAGAAAGTTCTAGCTTACATCTCGCGAACACACCTAACGTTGTAGTTTCACAGACAGTGAAGCACGCGTCTGCAGAGTCGTGTAATCATGAAATGGCCTCATAACCATATGTAGGCTACATTTGAGAGAAATGGGTTATAGAAAAGAAAAAGTGAGTTTGTGAAGTGTTTGTGACTTTATTATGATGAAAATGTTCTGTGCTGCCTGCTATTCTTCTAAAAAGCATCACAATTGACAATTTCAACCACTGCTA
Organism: Ilyophis sp. 1 JC-2022; assembly: GCA_022702515.1. Lineage (NCBI taxonomy): Eukaryota > Metazoa > Chordata > Actinopteri > Anguilliformes > Synaphobranchidae > Ilyophis > Ilyophis sp. 1 JC-2022. The sequence goes on along the minus strand of CM040395.1, from coordinate 4,099,076 downwards.
AATTATTATTATTTTTTTTTTTTTTTTAATACATTTTTTAAACCCCCCACACTGCCCCCCCCTAATATGCAAGGCAAAGCAGCTTTATTTATAGAGCGCATTTCATACACATGTGCAATTCAATGTGCTTTACATATACAATAACAAATGAATTATGCCCTTGGTCTGACTGCACTGAAAGATATCAAATTAAATTTGAAGAGGGGTTTATTTGGAATGGTTTTTTTTCTCCCAAAATTCGAAGTCCAGTGTTCTAGAACTCTATTGTCTTCAATTTACCAGCAGTGATAGTTACATCGGCATTAGAATGCTCAGTTAAGAACGTTCTAATCACGTATTTGTGACCTCACACGCTACAGGGTGGAGTCATATACTGAGTGGCATGGCAGCCTGGCCATGGAGGACGCCATAATCCCACGGGAAAGGGACAGGTTTTGTCACTCAGTCATCTTTGAGAGCCAGACTCAAAGCTGCGTGGTAAAAGTACAGAGGTAAGAGCTCTACAGCTCTCCAAAAGAAAAAGGTCATCTGCTCCGGACAGGTGGTCCTTCCTCTTGAGGGAGAGGAGAATATGTGTGGTTTTGGCAGCACATTATGTTACCATTCATCATCATCTGAGGACAGAAGGCAATAGAAAAACAAAAGAAAAACCTGACTATTTTATGCATATTATTATTAATATTATTATTATTATTATTATTATTATTATTATTATTATTTCTAGTAGTAGGAGTTATGGTGATGGTAATAGTAAGAATTATTATCTGTGCTTTCTTTGTATTGTATTGACTGCAGGGAAGATTACATACAGGGGGAAAGCAGAGAGGGGTACAGACAGGGGTAAGCAGAGAGGGGTACAGACAGGGGGAAAGCAGAGAGGGTTACAGACAGGGGGAAAGCAGAGAGGGTTACAGACAGAGGGAAAGCAGAGAGGGGTACAGACAGGGGAAAGCAGAGAGGGTTACAGACAGGGGTAAGCAGAGAGGGGTACAGACAGGGAAAAAGCAGAGAGGGTTACAGACAGGGGAAAGCAGAGAGGGGTACAGACAGGGGAAAGCAGAGAGGGTTACAGACAGGGGAAAGCAGAGAGGGGTACATACAGGGGGGAAGCAGAGAGGGGTACAGACAGGGGGGAAGCAGAGAGGGGTACAGACAGGGAAAAAGCAGAGAGGGGTACAGACAGGGGGAAAGCAGAGAGGGGTACAGACAGGGGGGAAGCAGAGAGGGGTACAGACAGGGGGGAAGCAGAGAGGGGTACAGACAGGGGAAAGCAGAGAGGGTTACAGACAGGGGTAAGCAGAGAGGGTTACAGACAGGGGAAAGCAGAGAGGGTTACAGACAGGGAAAAGCAGAGAGGGTTACAGACAGGGGAAAGCAGAGACGGGTACAGACAGGGGGGAAGCAGAGAGGGGTACAGACAGGGGGGAAGCAGAGAGGGGTACAGACAGGGGAAAGCAGAGAGGGGTACAGACAGGGGGGAAGCAGAGAGGGGTACAGACAGGGGGGAAGCAGAGAGGGGTACAGACAGGGGAAAGCAGAGAGGGTTACAGACAGGGGTAAGCAGAGAGGGGTACAGACAGGGGAAAGCAGAGAGGGTTACAGACAGAGGGAAAGCAGAGAGGGGTACAGACTGCGCCTCACGCTGTACTGAGAACTGATGTAGTTTAGGACGCATTTGAAAATGTGCATTTATCCGCACTTCAGATTTCATGTTTCATGGTAAATAATATGTACATTTTTACGATTGAAAATCCCATGAGAACACAAAAGAGGTGTAATGTGACACTCTGAGGTAGAATCTGAGCCTCTTTTCCGATCGCTGTACACAAACACAGCAGGCAAACGGCCCTTCTCCTTTCACACACAGGGGAATACGCACTAATGTACAATCTTCCAGTGTACATTGTATCTTACATTGTATCTTACAGTCCACAGCCTCATGCAGGTTCCACTGTCGACTTCATTGATCTCTCTTTCTTTCCCCTTCTCCCCCTCTCTCTCTTCTCCTCTCTCTCTCTCGCTCTCTTCTCCTCTCTCCCTCCACGTTGCTCTCCCTCCCTCTATCTATCTTTTCCGATTCTATCCCTCTCCTTTCCCCATCCTTCTCTCTCTCTCTCTCTCTCTCTCTCTCTCTCTTCCCTTTCTTCAGTCTTCCTCTGCCCTTTTCACCCTCTCTACCCCCCTCTCTCTCTATCTCTCTCTTTAATTCAGTTAGTGGTTTCCTTGGCAGGCTAATGAAATATTTGTGCTGCCAAAGCATGGTCATATTTATAACAACCATTTATGAAACTGCTTTGGAAAACAGAGAGCAAAAAAGTTTAATAGTAAATATTATGCATGTAGATAAAAGCAAAACAAATCCAGTGAATACACTGGCGCATGCACAGACACACAGAAACATACACACACACGCATGCAAAGAAATCAACAACTAAATTCCTTATTGTTACCAGGATTTAGATACATCCTTTCTTATTGCTTTGTTTAATTCATTTATAATTTCATAAATACATGTATATATATCTATGTAATATATTGTGTATATAAACATCGAACAAAAAGTTCGGAAATTTGTGTTTGGTCGATTATTTCTCTGTTGTAACAATGCTTCTTAGCAATACATTTTATACCGTTGGAAAGCCTGTTTATTTCCCTTTTAAATGGTGCCCCATTTGTAAGGAACATGCATTTGTGGGATGAGCAGCACAGCTGAGTATGTGGGTTGCGCCCATGAAAAATTTGCCAAATCTTCTCTGCCAATGCCAAACAGCTTATTCTGCTGTTGCTATTGACTCTTGTTTTGAGCTTCCGGCACCCCCAGGTGCTGACAATCAGGTGCCTGATTGGCACCTGATTGGCAGCACCTGTGAGCATGGGCCCTGCTACAGTGGTCAATTGGTGTCTGCTCCAAGAATCGGCATGCCACGTTTGTCTGATCTCGATAAGGCCCGTGCGATAGGGCAACTTCAAGCTGGTGTTCCGCAAAAGCAAGTTGCGGCATTATTTGGAGTGAGCCCTAGTACCATCTCCAAACTGAAGGCCAAGTTCCATGAAACGGGGGATGTCAGAGACAGACCGCGAAGTGGGCGTCCCAAGAAGACGACACCCTAAGAAGACCGGTTCCTCACCCTTTCAGCACTTAGGAACCGTAGGCTGTCTTCTACAGATTTGCAGTCAAGGTTTGCAGGACGATATGGCACACGGCTCTCGGCCCAGACAATCCGGAACAGACTGCACGCAGCCAATCTCCGGGCTCATAGGGCTGCCAGGAGGCCTGCCATGACTGCCCTTCACCGTCAGGCCCATTTGCGCTGGTGTCGGCAACACCTGCACTGGAACCTGAACATGTGGAGGAACGTTATGTTCAGCGATGAGTCCAGATTCTGCCTACGGAAGTTGGATCGTAGGGTCAAAGTGTGGAGAAGACAGGGGGGAACGCTATGCTGATTGCTGCACCGATAGAGTAACACCTTTTGGTGGAGGCAGTGTGATGGTGTGGGGCGGCATCTCCATCACTGGAAAAACGAGGCTTGTCATCATTGGAGGCAATCTCAATGCAGAGAGATATCGAGATGAGATTCTGCAACCAGTGGCAATCCCATATCTCCACAGTCTGGGACCGAACTCCATCCTCCAAGATGACAACGCTCGCCCCCACAGAGCGGGGTTTATCAGAGACTACCTCCAGAATTTGGGAGTAGAGAGAAAGGAATGGCCTGTCAACAGTCCTGACCTCAATCCAATTGAACACTTGTGGGATCAGCTTGGGCGTGTTGTTCGTGCCAGAGTGACCAACACAACCACGTTGGCTGACTTGCGACAAATCCTGGTTGAGGAGTGGAATGCCATCCCACAGCAGTGTGTGACCGCGCTGGTGACCAGCATGAGGAGGAGGTGCCAGGCTGTTGTGGCTGTGTATGGTTCTTCCACACGCTACTGAGGCTCCTGACTGTTTGTTAAATTAATAAATTGTAAAATTGCCAATATGTCTTGTTTCTTCCTTGTTACTGATAGACTTCAATCATCCAATCCACCAAACAACACCAAACAAGAGTCAATAGCAACAGCAGAATAAGATGTTTGGCATTGGCAGAGAAGATTCGGCAAATTTTACACGGGCGCAACCCACATACTCAGCTGTGCTGCTCATCCCACAAATGCATGTTCCTTACAAATGGGGCACCATTTAAAAGGGAAATAAACAGGCTTTCCAACGGTATAAAATTTATTGCCAAGAAGCATTGTTACAACAGAGAAATAATCTACCAAACACAAATTTCCGAACTTTTTGTTCGATGTTTATATATGTATATATGTATCGTTTGACTCGGATGAGAAGAAAGCAGAGGAAATGAGGGAGGGATGTGTGCAAGCTGTGTAGATGCTGATTGGATGTTGAGGGAGGGATGTGTGCAAGCTGTGTAGATGCTGATTGGATGTTGAGGGAGGGATGTGTGCAAGCTGTGTAGACACTGATTGGATGTTGAGGGAGGGATGTGTGCAAGCTGTGTAGACACTGATTGGATGCAGAGGAAGTGAGGGAGGGATGTGTGCAAGCTGTGTAGACACTGATTGGATGTTGAGGGAGGGATGTGTGCAAGCTGTGTAGACACTGATTGGATGTTGATTAGCTAAGAGTCAGGTAGATGCTGATTGGATGCTGATTGGCTAAAAGTCAGGTAGATGCTGATTGGATGCTGATTGGCTGAGAGTAAGGTAGATGCTGATTGGATGATATAATGTGCTGGATGGCTGGTCTTTAATGGGCTGCAGTCCCTGCTGCTCTCTCTCTGCATGGCTGCAGCTTGGGATTGATTCAGACTGAACGCTGCTCTATTACACAAAACTGCTATAATCACCCATATAGCCTGCCTGTGTGTGTGTGTGTGTGTGTGTGTGTGTGTGTGTGTGTGTGTCTGTGTGTGTGCATGTGTGTGTCTGTGTGTGTGCATGTGTGTGTGTGTGCATATGTGCCTGTTTCTGGTATGTGTGTGTGTGTGTGTGTGTGTGTGTGTGTGTGTGTTTGTGTGTGTGTGTGTGCGTGCATGCCTGTTTCTGGGGTGTGTGTGTGCGTGTGCCTGTTTCTGGGGTGTGTGTGTGTGTGTGTGTGTGTATTGCTTGGTAAACACCCACACACCCATACTGCCGAATGCAGTCCCCATAACAGCCAGTCCCTGTTGGGCACCCTCATCCTCTCACCCTCACTCTTTCACCTTTATGTTCACCCTCACCTTGTTTCCCAGGCAACCTGTGGCCCCATTCTATGCTAACTGCCCTCTGGGCTGTGCCCCCCTCTTCTGTCTTTCTCTCCTGTCTGACAATCCACTTTCCTTCCATTGACTTCCTGTCAGCCCTGGGGTAAGGGGGGGGGGGGGGTAGTTTCCCTAGATTCCTTTATAGGGGGCTGGGTTGCATCTTCTACATCACAGTAGACACACACCACAGGCTACACACACGCCACCACACGCTAACCAGCACACACCACACCCTACACGCTAGCCACCACACGCTAACCAGCACACGCCACACCACTATGCTCTTCTTCACGATTGCTGGTACAAAACTCTATCCCTTTATAGCATTGGAAATTTGGAGATAGGTGAATGAGACACTGTACCACACAAACACAACCCAGAACACAATGTGCTTACACGCGGACACGGATGCACACACTCATGCACACACACACGCATGCACACGCACGCACACACGCACACGCACACACAGAAGCTCTTACTGTATTCCAGGTCTTCAGAAGGCTCTTCACGGGCAATCTTCTCCATGCATTTCTCCTGTTCCCTCTTTATCACACAGTCAGAGTGTTCAGAGAGCATGCCTGGAATCTGAACACCAAATAACCCACCGTTACTCAACACACAAACCAACACAGACCACCATTACTGACTGACTTGAGAAACCGACACAGACCATTGTTACTGACTGGCTATAGAAACCGATACAGACCACTGTTACTGACCATAGAAACTGACAGAGACTACCATTACTGACCACTCAAACCTACAGAGACCACCATTACTGAACACACAGACCACCGTTACTGACCACTCAGACCTACACAGACCACCATTACTGACCACTCAGACCTACACAGACCACCTTTACTGAACACACAGACCTACACAGACCACCTACTGACCATAACAACCTACACAGACCACACATCTCAGTACATGGCATGAAGAAATGACGAAAGCCCTTGAAAAGTCTTGGGCCAAAAAAATATAATGGATCATGCATGCAAAAATCACAGCTACAATAACAAGCATCCAGTGCCCCACCGGTGGCCCATCGTGATTGGTCATGATTTGTCAGAAGAAGCAACTAAACATTGGTCCATGTTCTAGATTTGGGAAGGTTCCGGGTTTTACTCAGTGCAGTTATCCAGCTAACTCAGTCATGATCTTCCAGTGGATAAAAACCCCATTTAAACCATAGCTTGAAAACTGGATTTTGAGGGTCATAAAACAGAAAGGTTGTAGCAATGTTGCAACATTATTATCTGGAACATTACTGCAACGTTGTGAAAATATTGTAATTATGTTTTGTCAAAGCTGGGAACCATAGAGCCAAAATTCAGCCAGGCTGAATCACAAACCTGAAGAAAAGATTAAACATTATTCACTGATAGCTGACATTAAAAAAAACCTTCACAGTATTTCGCAAGTGTAGTCTATGCACAACTGGGCCCACTGTGGAAAGGCTTACTTTGGGCTACAGAAAATATCATTTTGGGCAATCTGCCTTCTTTATGAGCAGCTCTTACCTGTCATTAACAACAATAACAATCTCGAGGTGAAATGCATCTTCGTTAGCGGCGTCGGTGCTTACCAGACGGAGGAAAGCGAAGAACGCAAGCAGGTGTGTTGACATGACGACCAACATGTTTTTGTTCCTCCCCCAAATAAAAAGATTTCCGTGAGCTTGCTTGCTGTACGTGTTCTAGACGGTCACAGAAAAGCGCGAGCAGACTACTTCTACAGCATCATATCAGAATCTGAAACAGAAGTAGAAACAACTCACAATCCCATAAAAACCATGAAGCACACCTCCCCGAACTTGGCAATTAACTTTTGTTTCTTATGAAAACTGCTTGAATGTTCAAGTAAGATTTGAGCTATTTTTAATCCAGTGTTCCTCAACCCTGTTTCTGGAGATCTACTGTCCTGTAGGTTTTCACTCCAACCCTTGAAAAGCACACCTCATTCAACAGCTAGAGATCTACCGTCCTGTAGGTTTCACTCCAACCCTAACAAAGCACACCTCATTCAACAGCTAGAGATCTACCGTCCTGTAGGTTTCACTCCAACCCTAACAAAGCACACCTCATTCAACAGCTAGAGATCTACCGACCTGTCTGTTTCACTCCAACCCTAACAAAGCACACCTCATTCAACAGCTAGAGATCTACCGTCCTGTAGGTTTCACTCAAACCCTAACAAAGCACACCTCATTCAACAGCTAGAGATCTACCGTCCTGTAGGTTTCACTCAAACCCTAACAAAGCACACCTCATTCAACAGCTAGAGAGATCTACCATCCTGTAGGTTTCACTCAAACCCTAACAAAGCACACCTCATTCAACATCTAGAGATCTACCGTCCTGTAGGTTTCACTCCAACCCTAACAAAGCACACCTCATTCAACATCTAGAGAGATCTACCGTCCTGTAGGTTTTCACTCCAACCCTAACAAAGCACACCTCATTCAACAGCTAGAGATCTACCGTCCTGTAGGTTTCACTCAAACCCTAACAAAGCACACCTCATTCAACAGCTAGATATCTCGTTGAGCTAATTAGTAGATTTATGTGTGCCAAATTAGGGTTGAAATAGAAACCTACAGAACGGTAGATCTCCAGGAACAGGGTTGGAGATCACGGCTTTAACAAAATTCACCCATTTCATTAAAAGGCCTATTTTTCTGGACCATAATGTGGTTTTTATTACATTCATACTGACACCTTCATTGTCCAATAGAAACGTGCTGAACATGTGCATGGGTCCGTATCTCTAAGGGTAATTCCTGCCCCAAGTTACAACCCTACTGCGATAAGTTTTATCTTGTCAAAAATAAGTAGGTGCAAACATGTTTTAATTTTGATTTGAATTACGTTGAATTCATCACTGAACTAACGCAGGATGCGAACACGTTGACGTGTCTTTGTGAACGCGTGTGGATAGTCGACAGGAATTCATCACTGAACTAACGCAGGATGCGAACACGTTGACGTGTCTTTGTGAACGCGTGTGGATAGTCGACAGGCGCTCGGAGACGTAGGCCACTTATACTGCAGTGAACTTTAGAGACCTCGCATCTCATTAGTCATCCAAGCGTGTTCTCGTAAACATAGGCCTATAAACGGATGAACCACAGACAACCGCCTACCCCTCCCCCTAGGTACCAAATCCAATTACTTCCAAACCAGTACTGGTATGCTTTATCAAATAATAACAGAGGCTGTCTTTATAAGAACACTGGGAGATATAGAACGGGAGCGTCATTTGTCATGGCTGGATGATGAACGATTCTAAGAAAACATAAAAGCCAACAGATCATTACATGTGAAATGCTTGCCTTCAACCAAATGTTGATTATGCTTCATTTGGAACAATACTACATGAATAAACTTCAAATTGTGACCACATGAGCTCAGGGTTGACAAGAAAAACCTGAACTGACGTTCAAATAGACCTGCACTGCATGCAGAATCCTGTTCAGTTTGGTTCAAAATAAAGATTTCATGCCACTTGATTTTCATGTCCCCAAAGTCAATCTCTTCAGCGACGTATTCCTTGGTGGCAGATTTATTTATTTTAATGTGCATATGGGTCAACCATTTTTTACATACTGTTTGTGAAAAGTGCATAAATAAGATGCAACTAATTTACATGAAAACAAAGTATCTTTATGTATGATACTTTATCATATTTATGTACGTTAGTATCTGTTACGGAGTGTTGGATGTGTGTGTATGCATGAGTTAACATTTTATGAGCCTGATTTGTCCTGGTGCACAGGTAAACACACACATATTCAGTACAGGGAAACCCACACATGTTCAGTACAGGGAAACTCACACATGTTCAGTACAGGGAAACCCACACATGTTCAGTACAGGAAAACCCACACATGTTCAGTACAGGGAAACCCACACATGTTCAGTACAGGGAAACCCACACATGTTCAGTGTAGGATTGAGAATGAAGCGATTATCTAGTTTGAGGAAAAGAAAAAAAAAACCTTGCTGTATAATTGCACACAGTCCGCAGAGGTCATTTTAGTCTACCAAACACTAAAACCCCAGCCTGCTGAACAGAACCAATGTACCAAACACTAAAACCCCAGCCTGCTGAACAGAACCAATGCTTTTGCATGTTTTATAATAGAACAGAGGTCTGGAAAGGCTGATAATTGGATTTCTCTTTCTGTGGAAAGTTCACTGCTGATCTGTACAGAGAGAAGGAGAGATACACTCAGACCGCTACGCTTATGAAGCATGAAAGATATTTCACCATTTATCTGCACAGCAACCAACCAGCCATCAGTAAACGCCCCCTCCCCCCGCTGCTGCGACAGCCCACTGAATATAACGAGACCCAAACGCTTCAGCAAGAAAACAACCCACAATCGACACACTTCATTTAGCATTTACGCTGCGTATCTTGGGATTGCATCTCCTTGACGGCACGGTGTGAGACATGTGTGTGCTTCTGTGTTCTTCGAGAATTCAATCTGGTTAGAATGCAGCGAGCAGGCTATATCCCGGTAAAACCTGAGCAGTGTGGACACGCGCATCAATGTGAACGTAATTACAACACGCCAGAGAGATAAAATAAGGTAGCCTATGTGATTACCCGATTTAAAACCACAACTTTAAAATGCACAAAACCTCACCAGAATTACAAAATGAATAACGTTTAATCTTATCTTCTGCTAGGCCTTTACTTTACCAGTGTATGACGCCGGTACTGACCATATTAAACCATTTTTTTCCTTGATTGAACATCTGCTAATAAAACTTTGATTTCAGTGTGAGGATAATTCTTTTCTTTGCTTTTTCTGGGCCATTCTGACTAGATATGAACCTTTCAATGGAAATGACAGCCTCCATATAAGGCAATTCATGGGTGTGGACTTATGCTAATCACAAAATAACGTGGACGCGCGTAGTAAGTGAATACGAAAAAATCTACCTTTTCCGCATGGTTTGATGAATCCGGCGTAAATGTTTCGTATGAACTCCCTTTGGACATAAATGTACGCGTATATTTATGAACGCTTCATGAATGATGCCCATTGTATGAAGTATAACACCTTGTTGCTTTTGGATTACAAAATTAAAAATAGCATCTTTAAATATGCGTCTATTTTTTGGAATGATCTATTTTATTAATAATTCTTATGTTTTGTAATTGGACATATAATTTTTATGTTTTGTAATTGGACATATACAATTTGTTTTGCCTCTATAAATCTTTTATTTGTGGTGACGTTTTTGTGACCCCTGAAATAAGACGTTTGTCTGGCCCAAAGAATTTAAAATAGTGTATCTTTTTTTGTTCAAGCTCAAGTAATTAGACTCAATTAAAGCACTAATTCTGCAAATGTAGAAATAATTACCCAAAGCTATTGATCAGATGTCATAGCTAATAATATTTAAATTGTAGGTTCCAAATATAATATAGGCTTGTTATACCTCCGCTCCAATAGGGTGTGTTGCTTTACTGCTAATACAGAATATAAATAAACCAAAAATGACAATGTAAATGTCCAATTAACCCTTTAAGATGTAACACAAATGTGTGATTAGAATGTAGAATTGACAGCAACGGAGTTCTAGAACATTGATTTAGAAGGTCAAACAAACATTCCAAAAAAACTATTCTTCAAAGCCGGGCTAAAGAAAATTGACTGTTACATTACATTACAGGCATTTAGCAGACTCTCTTATCCAGAGTGACTTACATACTTCTTATTACATTTATCCATTCATACAGCTGGATATATACTGAAGCAATGCAGGTTAAGTACCTTGCTCAAGGGTACAACGGCAGTGTCCTACCTGGGAATCGAACCTGCAAGCCTTTCAGTTACAAGTCCCGTTCCTTAACCATTATACTACACTGCCGCTCTCACTGTTAGACTAGTTTGTGAGAGCAGGGGTTAGGGAACTGGGCATGTAGTTCAGAGATTGCAGATTTGATTCCATGGAGGGGCAGTGTTGTTTTAATTTCTATCATATCAACATCACAATTCATAACTTTGCTGCATGCGTTTATGCACTGTATGTGTGTGGGCGCACACGTATGTGCGTTTAACCATGCTTACACGCATTTCCTACATGCTTTGCATATGCAATCCATTTTCAAGATACCTATATCGCTTAAGCAATAGTATCACAGAAATAGATTTAATGTACTGAAGAAAGCATGTGTCCATGCTTGTGAATTCAACTGTGTGCACATTTGTGCGTGCATGTCTGAGTGCTTGCCTAAATGTGTGTGTGTGTGTGTGTGTGTGTGTGTGTGTTCCTAAATGTATTGTTGGCTGCATACACGGTCTTTGAATTAGATTTTCCATCATTGGTGGTTAACATTCATCCTCAACCATAGAACATCAATAAGCACTTAAACAACAATCCCGTTCCTCTTAAATGTGTCTGATCCAATGGCACACTTAACACCCCAACACCCCGGCACAATTAACATCCCAACACCCTGGCACACTTAACTCCCCAACACCGCAACGCCCCAACACCGGCCTTTTCTCTGCCTCTGATCAAACATGAGCACAGGAGGAATACTGTACCCCCCCCCCCCTGTCACTCAAAGTGGGGCAGGACAGGGTTGTGTGTGGTTCATTGCAGTCAATATTCAGGATGTTAATTGAAATTCAATTCATGAATTGAAAAAATGCTCATACACACAAATACACACACACACGCATGCATGCACACATGCACAGACATACACACACACACATACACAAACACTAAAGGTTATGTTTAACAATGAAAGTGAAATTTTCTAGGACGTAGTTTCACATGAAGGCCAATGCTGCCACGTTCACAGGGATTCATTTTTCAGATTCACTGAAATAGAATTGACCCCTGACCACAATGAGACCCCAATGTTTCTGTGCCGCTTTGCCTGTGTGTGTGTGAGTGTGTTTCTGTGTGTCCCCACAACGGGACAAATACAAGTAGATGAGTGTGTCTGTGTATATGTGTGTGTTTGTGTGTATGAAAGGCTGTATATTTTTCTTTTGGTTGATGAAATTAATGAGATGAAATTGATGAGTTGACGGACAGGTGAGCTACGGGAACAGGCTCAGTGCTGCCGCTGGTCTCTGCACACAGGAAGGCCTGATGTGGCGTTTTCACTCCCGGGATCCAGCCATGGTCGGCTGTCTTTTCGATTGATGGCGGGATGGATACGCTCCAGAGAATGAGTGGCGATGGATCCCCCTAAACTCCCCACCCCCCACCCATACCGCCCACCCCCCCAATATCGTTTATTCTATAGCGCCAAGTCGCTAGGAGTGGCCGACAGTCATATTACACGTCCAGGGCTTATACACAATAAAATGTTCAGTGCATAATCAACTCTGGAAGAGTACATTTTACTCCAATACGGTACATTGGAACCTTGTCGGACTCATATGAGCTCTGTTAAATTAAAATGGAACATTTCACTGTGTGGGATTCTACCTGACATTTTTATTTATGATATGAGGTTGCAATATTTTCTGTGTTTATGTGCAGTACAACAATAAACCAAAAAACACATGTTAAAAAATGAAGATGTTCACAATTCAAAGCAATGCCATGCTATGATACAGAGAGATTGCATCTTAAAAGCACACTGTCTGTAAGGTATAGAACCCCATACTTCTAATTTCTTGCCTTTTGGAATTTCAGAAAATCTTGCAGGTCACAATTCCCGAAGCTATCTGTGGCCGAAAACTCGCAGATTATGTGAGTATTTGAACTGCTGCCCTGTTGCCCATGTTAGCAATGGTGTACCCTGACAAGCCCAAACACACACATGCAAACACACACACACGCAAGCTCAAACACACACACACACACACACACACGCAAGCTTAAGCACACACACACACACACGCACGCTTAAACACACAAATGCCCATACACACACAGGTATAATCACATGAATATACACACCAAAAAACACACAGCAAAAACATGCGCAGACAGACACACGCGCCCGTAATGAAACACAGACACACTCTCGCACAAACACATTAACGCACACACACACACATAATCATGCACAAAAGCACCTGTGTTCGCATGCAGACGCACATGCACCCAACTATTATGCATGCATGATGCAGGCACACACACACACACACACACACACACACACACACACTCAAAAACATGGTTACCACATAATGCTCACAGAAATTGACAAGTGGATCCTAATTCACTCACAAAAACACACAGTTACAGATCCCAAGGTCACAGATGTCGTTCATATATATATATAAAGAGGTTCTAGCCCTCTACAGGCAGGTTCCAGCCTGTTTAGTACTCTGGTCCAAGGATGTTGTCAATTTACCTCACATCACGGCGATCGGTACAGCAGAAAACGTAACGTATACCATCAAATTAACTTTGCCAAAGCAGCTATTGGGTCTAATGTTACTTCATTTGGGATTCGAACCCCAAAGCCCTACCACCTAACGAGAAATGCTATCAACACGGGTATGGCAACGCAAACTTGGGTTTCAATTATGGCGCACAAAAGCAAAACATGTAATTTGTCATTACTAAACTTCCCTTCGCATTAATTGCTTTCGTCTTGGTGTGAGAAAATAATTCTCTGCGAAGAAAGATGAGGACAACCCAGTAAACAACAGTCGTCCATGGACGGCTAAATTGTATTGGAAACGCGTCTTGGACGCCTTTTCAACGGCTTTTTACTAACATTTTGTGACATTGTGCGCACTGAGAAGCACCCTCATCTGTTTTAAATAGCCAAGCATTATCGATCAACATCTTTCTTTTATTCCTGTTTTTCTTTTATTCGTTTATTTAGTACACCACGTAAAAATATCACCAGCCGCTGCAAATTGTAGGCGCATTGGCGTTTTGCGAACGCAAGGAAACATCGCATAAAATCAAGTACTCCCGGGAGATGTGTAGCTCGTTTACAGATAGACCTGTAAAAACCGCAAAACGAGCGACACGAAGCAAACCAAGTAGGGTGGATGTAATGAGGTGTAGCCTTTATAGTCTTTCAGACTTATTTAGGAACATATCAATGTTTCAGAGAACAAATGACATCACCCATTATGAATGTCCTAGACATCACAATATGCAAAATCAAGACTAGGCTACTTACATATACGCCGCATACTCAGCCACTTTCCCCGTCTCTCAACAAAGCCCTTGCACGGTGCGCTGCTCTACTACAGTAGAATGTAAAACAGTCTATGCAGAACGCCACCCCTCGCGCTAGCGACCACGCAGAGAAGAATGTCGTCTATAGCGCGTTGTCTAAAAGTCGTTGGTATAAACGTGTATAGATTGGCTCGTGCGCTTAAATTAAATTGCGTGAATAAATATATCGTTCGCGATCGGAAAGAGAGAAATGAGTAGTGCAGATCCTCACCACTCAAATACAGATGTCTCAATGCACGGAAACGGTTGCACGAACACCTCCGCGGTTCGAGCCGAATTCGCTCACGCAGAACACCAGGTCGCTCAGAATGGGGAGGTCGCCCGCCAAGTACAGATAAACCGCCCCGCGCTTTAGCGTTCCTGTCAAGAGTTGCGGGGGTGTGCAGCACTCATCATTTGACCGGGGGGGGGCTATACCCCTTTTATAAACTTAAAAGGTTGGCAGCGCAGATATCGGCGACACCCAAAACGTTCCAGACATCATAAGCTGATCAATCACCTTCATAAAGTACGACATTCAGCCTCGTCACCGATAAAGCCCAAACGCTGATGTGTGCTGTGGTCCCTGCAAAAATCTTAGGCTAGATAAGTTGTCATAAGAGGGGGCTGACGTAGCCTACGGTGTCCTAAAAACATTTCGATAAACCGATATATTTCTTTACTCCCAGATGAGCCTGCTCCGCATATCATTGCTTGCGAGGATGAAGCATATACTTCATATACGCCCCCCAAGCAGATGTTCAGCGCCTTTAACCAATGAAATTGTTCTGCCTCACAATAATGCAGCGCGTGTACGTGCTGTCGGCATGAAAAATGAAATAAATAAAAGGTCAAAGCAAACCTGTGTATTTTTAAAAACTCTTTAATTCAATTCAAGATGGTCTTTGTCTTCACTATTATAGAAAAAAAACTAAACAACTTTGAAGGTCTGAATGGGAGGGAGGACTCCCCTCTTGCACGAGCTGTGGAGTTATGCGCTGACCAGCAGGCAGGCTACATAAGTAGCTAGATGGCAACGAAAAAAGTGCATATGCACGTGCAACGTAAGGAAGGTAATGCAGGAAGAGAGGCGTGCCTCAATATGCTCGGCTTCAGTGCACAGACATGACAAGCGCGTTGCCATTGTACAACGGATATTCTCAATTCAGATAATCTCTCTCTCTCTCTCTCTCTCTCTCTCTCTCTCTCTCTCGATACTTTGAGAATTTATCCGTTGTGAAAAGTGCTTCAGAGAGAGAACTGTTTTTCTATAACAATGAAGAGCGTACCTAGCTACTTTAGAACACTTTGGCAAACATCTATGGGTACACATTAGGTTAAGTGAAAATATGCACTCCAGTTGTGTTTCCATGTCTAACACATTGTCTACACATCCCCACGCGCGGCGCACATACGACCGAGCTCGCGCTAGGGTATAGTATTGGGGTACTGTGAGTGCATCGGATCAGCACCTTGGACAGGGACAGGAGCGCGGGACGGCAGTGTAGTATCGCGGTTATGGAACTGGCCTTGTAACCGAAAGGTTGCAGGTTCAATTCCCAGGTAGGACACTGCCGTTGTACCCTTACGCAAGCTACTTAACCTGAATCGCTTCAGTATATATCCAGCTTTATAAATTGATACTATATAAAAATGCTAAAAAGTTGCTCTGGATAAGAGCTGAATGGTAAATATGTAATGCGCGCTGAATGCCTCCATAGCAGCCTCATGGTTTTTAAAAAAAATTATAATTGCTGCTTATAAAGATGCAAGCATTCAATGTCGTTGTCTGGGTATGGATTTTTGTTATTTGCTTTTGTGGTTATTTGCAACAGAGAGACCATTCTGACAACAATATGAACATAGGCTACTATTTTCGTCTTTTTTAATCTTAATGTAGCCTAGCAAATATTTACACGAGATATAGGCTACCTGGTGTTACATACGCTAGTTCAGTTTGCATATAGCCTAATCCATGTACGATGCTGTGCATTCTACAGAAGCAGTGCCGAACTGTAAAACTGGGATGTCCAGCTCGGGATATGAACTTCTAAAATGAGCAGTTTTGCCCTTTGTACCCATCAACCCCGGTCTATTTCACAGGGGCCTGATTGCGCTCTTTTTACTGTAATTGAGTACTGGAGTCACGTCACCGTCAGCACGTAAAAAGTGCCTTGATATAATGGCATCTACGGTCTACGGACGAGTGAGTTACGGATAAATATTGTTACGTTAATTAGTTCATTAGAATGTGTGTGCGTGCGTGTTTGTGTGTATATGCGAGCCGAATCTCTTTAGCTCCCAGTTCGTCGTAAATTAGTTCTGTCTCATGCAGCCTTTATCTTCCATCACGAGGCTGATGGCCTCGTTTTTTATATATAAATCATAGATTCCACATTTTATTGAGCGACTCATGTGCATTTCTGTGTCTTTTTTCTCTCTAAAGGTACCAGAAATTGTTTTATTTAATCAGTACTTGTATATTAACATAGTGTTACTGCCGTTTCAGCTGTCTGTCTGTCTGTCTGTCGTTGTTGTTGTTATTATGTGATTAGGCTGCATTTGGTTCCTGTCTGCAATTTTATTTTTTCAAGGAGTTTTGCTTCTCACTGCAGTCTAGCCTATGTGAGTCAGTTTGATTTTTTAAAGAGAAAGCAGCATAATATAATATTTCATCATCATAAAAAGGAATGGGATGATTAGGAGTTTTTAAGAGAAGTAACATGAAAACAGACATTTATCTTACAACGGTACTCATCATAAAATGCATTTATGCTTGTTTTCCTGTCAATGTACTCAAAAGTTATTTCATTCTCTCTCACTCGCTCTCTCTTTTTCTATACTCCTACACACCAGACCAGATAGCAATGAGTCACCTCTCAGGGATTTTTAAATTCTAACGGGAGCCAGCAAACACAGATATCAGAATGAGGAACTTAATCGTTCCGATTTTCCTAAGAGCATCAGCACTGAAATCAAATATTACTCTGTTGTGCGCCACAAAAAATTCGCGGTACAGCATAAAATATATCAATGTCACCGACGGAGGATTTCACAATATCTGAATGCGCGAGGGAATTCATTAATTAGTCTTTTAACATTCCACAAACCTTATGACTAAGTTCTCATTCAATCCTTCTCCCACTCTTTCACTTGCTCACTCATTTCTACTAATTTATTAACTCCCTCTTGCTCTCGTTCATTTATTCACTGGTGTGCCCTCCTTCTCTTGCTCATTCGCGGACTTTTTCTAAATCTCATTCGCCAACTCGCACCGCACGCGCGCGTCAGTTAATCTTCCTTTGGCGTTGTTGTGCCACATCCGCACGCGGCGTGTCTTGTTTTTACAAATCCTTTTAGCTTTTAGCATCGTGCTCTGACAGAGGGACACATTATGAATCGGGCGCTGTCGAGAAGAGGAAATGATGAGGAGTAAGACGTTGCTATGGTTACCTCTAGATTGCAATGCCGTTGTATACTGAGGAACGGGATGGAGGAGTCAAAGGCAAAAAAAATAAAAAATAGTGAGGGAAAAAAAATCCAATAAAAGAAATAGAACGATTGGACAGCATCATACCAACCTGACCTTTGTCCAGTTTAAACACAATCACAGACCAGAAACAGTTTTGGCGCGAGAAGAGAGCTGCCATCAATGGTTCATGCTCATGAGCTTCTCTTTAATCATTAACAGAGTGTGATTTCCGACTCCCTGCTCTGAGCTACCGGCGCGGATTCAGCAGTCACGGCATGCGTGTTTTTTTTAGTGGAGATAAAGATCTATATGAATAAAGTTTGGGTGGACATCGGCTACTTGTCAGAGAAGGTCAGGAAAGACAAATAATTTGTAGAACCGTTAACCCTGTTGGTTCCTGGGGAAAAAACAACCCCCCACGCATAGTCGGGCACGTCACAAAACCAGATTCATTCTTGAAGCTTCTGTTTTGCATTTCAAAAGGTGGGATTAGGGTTAAATAGTTAGGCAGTAGCTAATTTCAAGAAAAAATTTGTACTGGGTGAAATTCAGTTGCTAGTGTTAACCAGCTGACTTGTTAACATCACACTCCCCAATCCTCTTTCGGTGGTAGTTCCAGCACAAATGCACCTTGCGATGTTGCCTGTCCCACCCATTGGTCATACCATGACAGGGGTGTCACTGAATTTCGCTGCCATTTTTATTGGTCACTGTGTAATTTGCCATTGTGTAGGCGAGAGAGAAATGCCCCTCCCCCTCCCCTCCACTGTCTGCCTGTTGCAGCTGTCCTCCCCAGTGTTCTGTACCAATAGGCTGGATTTGCTAATTAGCACAATTCTTCAGCCGGGAGGTAGAACAAATGATTTAAATCAGCTGGCTGAGTTCATGGGTGGAAGAAACACAAGATTTTCGGACTCCTGGACTACACATCTGTGGCCACTGCAGTCAGAGGGCAGCGTTCCACACATAATGGGGTTTAGGCAGGTAGGACATGCTTCTGAATCAACATCGCTATTAACCAATCAAAACCAACCGTCTTCACTCAGTTAGGCATTGCACCACCTCAGCTATAGATACAGGCCACTACTAGGGCTCATATACAGTGCCCTCCACAACGATTGGCACCCCGGTTAAAGATGAGTAAAAGAGGTTATAAAAGATTCATCGTTTGGTGAATTAGCTTAATCTCACAATGAAAAATGAGGAAAACCCCAGCCTTTAATTGAAGTAAATTTATTCTGAGAAAAAAATCTCTCATCAAGAAATAATTATTTTTAACAAAACCACATGTGCCATAATTATTGGCACCCCTGCATTTAATACTTTGTACAACCTCCCTTTGCCAATAAAACAGCACTGAGTCTTCTCCCGTAACATCTAATAAGGTTGGAGAATACAGAGCAAGGAATCTGAGACCATTCCTCTTTACAGAATCTCTCCAGATCATCCAGAGTCTTAGGTCCTCTCTTGTGCACTCTCCTCTTCAGCTCAGCCCACAGGTTTTCAATGGGGTTTAGGTCAGGGGACTGAGATGGCCATGGCAGAAGCTTGATTTTGTGTTCAGTTAACCATTTTTGTGTTGATTTGGACGTATGTGTTGGATCATTGTCCTGCTGGAAGATCCAACGACGACCCAGTTTTAGTTTCCTGGCAGAGGCAGCCAGATTCAGATTTTAAATTTCTTAGTATTTCATGGAGTTACAACCTAACAAGGTTCCCAGGGCCTTTGGAGGAAAAATAGCCTCACAACATCACAGAACCTTAACAATACTTAACAGTGGGGATCAGGTTATTTTCTGTATAGCCATCCTTCTTTTTACGCCAAACCCACCTTGAGTGTTGGTTGCTGAAAAGCTCAATTTTCATTCATCTGACCATAGAACATGGTTCCAGTCAAAGTTCCAGTAGCATTTAACAGACTACATGCACTTACATTTGTGGTGAAATGACAGGAAAGGCTTTTTTCTGGCATGCCTTCCAAATAATTAGTTGCCATGGAGGTGACGTCTAATGGTAGTTTTGGAAACATGATCCCCAAGATGCTACTTTCCTCTGTAAGTGTTAAGTGTTGCCCTAACGGTAGATATGGGCATTTTCAGGTGAGTAGCTATTTTTTTATAGCCATTCCCTGACTTATGAAGCTCAACACACTTTTCCCTCATTTGATTTGTGTGTTCTCTTATCTTTCCCATGTTGATGTATGAATAAGGGAATATGGCCTCTGTGTCACCTCATATTTATACCCCAGTGAAACAGGAAGTCATGGATTACTGCTTGAATGTTCCTAAACACTCTGATCAACTTAAAAAAGTTATAAAAAATATATAAATAGAAAAAATGCTTCAGTTACATTTTGTTCATAAGAATTTCTAGGGGTGCCAATAATTGTGGCACACGTGATTTTGTTAAAAATAATTATTGCTCGATGAAGGATTTTTTTTTCTCAGAATAAATTTACTTCAATTAAAGGTTGAATTTCTTCAGTGTGAGATTAAGCTAATTCACCAAAAGGTGAATTTTCTATAACCCTTTTTTCTCATCCTTATCAGGGGTGCCAATAATTGTGGAGGGCACTGTATATGAATGATGAAAATAAAGGGACACCAAAATACTATACCAATATAAGGGACCAAAATATTCTCACTAAATCTATACAATTTTTGTTAAATTTTACAAACAGTAAAGCAGAGCTATGGTGCAAAAACAAAATAAAAAAAAGCTTACCTCTCTGGAAACCGGGGCGATTTGGAGGGAATTCTAAAATGCCTCAGGAGTGGGAGGTTGTTTTAATGTGGTGAGGTTGTTTTAATGTGATGCGGCACTGATGACATCAGAGGGCAATGATTGGTTAACAGGATTGTTGTTCCAGGAAGAAAAAAGGATGTTGATTCATGAATGCAGAAAGGTTTGTAGTCCTGGGGGAGGTTTGTAGTCCAAATAGGCAAATGCAATTTCAGTAAAAGATAAAACATTTGAAAAAAGTTTAATTAAGAAAGTGTATCCTTCCCTCCAACTTACTTTCTAATTTTGAATGACTGGTCATGTACTTATTGTGACCTCACACACATTGTGTATGTACACACACACACACACACGCATGCACACACACTGCATATTGTGAGCTCTGCTTTTGATTAAGGAGAGTGCAGACAAGCACGCTGTGTCGGCCATGCGCACACGCAGACACACACACACACACACACACACACATTACATATTGTGACCTCTGCTTTTGATTCAGGAGAGTGCAGATAAGCACGTTCTGTCAGCCGTGCATGCACGCGCGCACACACACACACACACACACACACACACTACAGTTCCATAAAAACAGTACATTGGAGTAATGTAATTGGAGTAATGTAAATCACAGTGGATAAGAGAATCTGCTAAATGCTGAAATGGAATGTAATGTAATGGTTGTTTTTTAATATAGTTTGCTCCAATGCTCTGACCCCCCCCCCCCCATAGTTTCTGTGATTCTTCTTCTTGTGTTTTTGTTATTGAGGACGAAATATTTAAAAAACACTCGTGCAGCAGAAAGAGAGTCCCTGTGGACGAGTGATTCATCAGACCGGGGCGGAGTGATTCATTATTGGAGTAAAAAGGCTGTGCATGATTACACAGCCACTTCATACACGTATGTACTTGACTGGGAGGATGAGGATGTGTGTGTGTGTGTACAGTATGTGTGCGTGAGTGTGTGTATGTGTATGTATGAGTATGGATGCATACTTGTGTATATGTGTGGTGTGTGTCTGTGTGTGTGTATGCATGTGTGCGTGTGTGTGCATGTGGGTGTTTATACGTGTGAATATATGTGGTATGTGTGTGTGTAGGTAAGTGTGTATGTGAGAGTGTCTGTGTGTGTATTGTGTGTGTGAGAGTGTGTGTGTGTCTCACACTGAAGAACCCTGCACTTCCCTCTCTGCCCTGTCGAGTGCTCCTCTTCTCTAGAGCTGTGTGTGTGTGTCTCTCACTGAATAACCCTGCACTTCCCTCTCTGCCCTGTCGAGTGCTCCTCTTCTAGAGCTGTGTGTGTGTGTCTCTCACTGAAGAACCCTGCACTTCCCTCTCTGCCCTGTCGAGTGCTCCTCTTCTCTAGAGCTGTGTGTGTGTGTCTCTCACTGAATAACCCTGCACTTCCCTCTCTGCCCTGTCGAGTGCTCCTCTTCTCTAGAGCTGTGTGTGTGTGTCTCTCACTGAATAACCCTGCACTTCCCTCTCTGCCCTGTCGAGTGCTCCTCTTCTCTAGAGCTGTGTGTGTGTGTCTCTCACTGAATAACCCTGCACTTCCCTCTCTGCCCTGTCGAGTGCTCCTCATCTCTAGAGCTGTGTGTGTGTGTCTCACACTGAATAACCCTGCACTTCCCTCTCTGCCCTGTCGAGTGCTCCTCTTCTCTAGAGCTGTGAGTGTGTGTCTCTCACTGAATAACCCTGCACTTCCCTCTCTGCCCTGTCGAGTGCTCCTCTTCTAGAGCTGTGTGTGTGTGTCTCTCACTGAATAACCCTGCACTTCCCTCTCTGCCCTGTCGAGTGCTCCTCTTCTAGAGCTGTGTGTGTGTGTCTCTCACTGAATAACCCTGCACTTCCCTCTCTGCCCTGTCGAGTGCTCCTCTTCTAGAGCTGTGTGTGTGTGTCTCTCACTGAATAACCCTGCACTTCCCTCTCTGCCCTGTCGAGTGCTCCTCTTCTAGAGCTGTGTGTGTGTGTCTCTCACTGAATAACCCTGCACTTCCCTCTCTGCCCTGTCGAGTGCTCCTCTTCTAGAGCTGTGTGTGTGTGTCTCTCACTGAATAACCCTGCACTTCCCTCTCTGCCCTGTCGAGTGCTCCTCTTCTAGAGCTGTGTGTGTGTGTCTCTCACTGAATAACCCTGCACTTCCCTCTCTGCCCTGTCGAGTGCTCCTCTTCTAGAGCTGTGTGTGTGTCTCTCACTGAATAACCCTGCACTTCCCTCTCTGCCCTGTCGAGTGCTCCTCTTCTCTAGAGCTGTGTGTGTGTGTCTCTCACTGAATAACCCTGCACTTCCCTCTCTGCCCTGTCGAGTGCTCCTCTTCTAGAGCTGTGTGTGTGTGTCTCTCACTGAATAACCCTGCACTTCCCTCTCTGCCCTGTCGAGTGCTCCTCTTCTCTAGAGCTGTGTGTGTGTGTCTCTCACTGAATAACCCTGCACTTCCCTCTCTGCCCTGTCGAGTGCTCCTCTTCTAGAGCTGATCCTTAAACCTCCTGAAGAGCCCAAATACATCCAGCAAACACACAACGCTTCCACAATTGAACATTCACGTTATTCCCACAATGTTCCCTTGCAATCCTGTTATTCCCACAATGTTCCCTTGCAATCCTGTTATTCCCACAATGTTCCCTTAAAATTCTGTTATTTCCACAACGTTTTCTTACAATCCTGTTATTTCCACAATGTTCATTTACAATCCTTTTATTCCCACAACATTCCCTTACAATCCTGTTTGTTCTACACCGTTCTCTTACAATCCTGTTATTCCCACAACGTTCTCTTACAATTCTGTTATTCCCACAATGTTCCCTTGCAATCCTGTTATTCCACAATGCTTATATTAGTTGTAGCTGAGGTTTAAATGTTTGACACTGTGCTTCAGTACAGCCTCTCTGCATTTGTAGTCATTACTTAAGCCAGCTCATATGCTCTCTTCGTCATTCAATTTATTGAATATGTTTGACATAGCTGGTGTACCACTTTTTACAATTTCAGTTCCTTTCCAATGAAGCTTTCTGTGCTCTTTGTGCATCTGAAGGGTTTTAAAAAGGATACAGGTTGCTACCATTGTCCCTACCCCTCAGCTTGTTCATGTTATTTTATGGCTGAGTGTTTTCTCTGGAAGTGAGTTGACATGTCAGAAGTAAACGGTTAACCGCTCTTGTGACAGCTGGCAGCATATATATGTTTCAGCATGTTGTTGAAAGTGATTTTTTTTTTTTTTACTTGCTCATGACAAGAAGACAAAAAAAATGATGTCACCATGGAAACTGGCTAAGTTCCATCCTGAAGGAAGTCAGGCCGTCAACAGAAGCCACGGAAAACAGCACATTATCAAAATTTCTGCATCATCCAAAAGGTTTTTCTTAATATAGATTTTTGTTATTATTGCCAGCCTTTGTGAAGGTTCTGTTTATTCGGCTTGAAGCGTTCATTTTCCAGCAAAGGTCTTCATATCATTAAAAAAAAGGAAACTTCATTGTTGCTGCAGGATAAACTGATTTTTTTCTTTCATCAATTCTGCATGCATCTATATTGTTCCATACAATTCACCACTAGAGTCACCATACATATCATATACCATCCCTGAATATGTCAGTAATAGCATTTTAGTATTTCTTTCTTTGCAGTACAACATAAATACTTTTCCATGCAGTTCATGAATTGATGAGAAATAGCTGGTAGACCACAATCTTATTCAATTTGTTGTATCAAAACAACGTGTTTAATGTGAATATCTCAGCCTGACCATGTGCTGACGAAGGCTAAGGCCAAAATGTTGGCGTTTACACGTTGTTTTGATAAAATACATGGAATAAGAGTGCAGTCTGCCAGCTATATTTTAATTGTATTATTCTTTAGACAATGCCTGAGCAAGGGCTCTCGTGATTGTTTGACTTTGCGAATCGATGAAGAGAAGTACGGACTGAACACCAGGTTCAGGTCTAGTTTGGTCTTAGAGAAGCCACTGCTTTTAGTCTGGATGTAATGTAAATGATCTTCTCTCTCTCTTTCTCTCTCCCTCTTTCTTTCTCTCATTTTCTCTTCTCCCTTCCACTTTCTCTCTCCCTCACTCATTGTCTCTCATGTGCAGTGATTCAAAGCCAGTTTCCTGCCCACAGTCCCTTTTTCTTCAATAGAAGTCTCCGCATGGGTCCTCCTAACTAGCCTCAATTACAGCCCTGAGACAGAAAATCACCATGGCGACTCACTGCAGCCCCCAGCACAGCAGCTGTACCACCCCCCCCCACCCAAAAATAAAACAATTATTTAAATAATCTGTCACTCAAAGTGGGGCAGGGTTAGAGTCAGTTCAATTTCAAATATTCAGTTCAAATATTCAGGAAATTTATTGAAGTTCAATTTATGAATAAAAAAAATGCACGTACACAAGGACAGCCGCAGCCACACGCACACGCGCACGCGCACGCGCACACGCACACGCTCATATGAATACAGTCAAGTCGGAAAGTCTGCCCACCCCTTTCACCTTCTCCACGTTTTATTACATTACAGACATATTCTACAATAGATTGAGTTCATTTTTTGTCTCAAAATTCTACACAAAATAGCTCATAATGACAAAGTGAAAACATGTTTTTAGAAATTTTTGCAAATGTATTAAAAATCGAAAACTGAAATCTCTCATTTACATAAGTATTCATACCCTTTGTTTTAACCTATTTTTAAAGTATCATATTTAATATTTGGTCGCATATCCTTTGCATGCTGTTACTTCCTGAAGTCTGTGACCAATCAACATCAAAAGACTCTCGATATCTTATTTTCAGGTACTGTTACAAGCGATACTATAACCTCTCTGCATTTGAACTGATCTCTATGAGAATTGTGGGGTGAGACTAGATTCAGCTGTAAATTACGCTGGTACAGTATGGAACACATGACTGGCGAAATGGCTGTACGTCATCAAGGGTCTGAGCTATCAAACGAGCCCCACACCATCACTCTGTGGCCAGATATGGAGTAGATGTGGATGGTTCCCTGTAAGGGTTGTTTCTCCTTACTTTTTCCCCCATAGAGTTCTATAGGAAAATGAGTCAGGAGAAATAACCCTTGCAGTGATCCATCCACATCTACTCCATATCTGGCAGCAGAGTGATGGCTTGGGGCTCGTTCGATACCTTAGACCCTTGATGACTTACAGCCATTTAGCCAGTCATGTGTTCAGACTTTCCGGCTTGACTGTACGTGCCATTTATTTTAGTAAAAATGCACTTCCTCCTCTCCTCCTCCAGTCCCACAGTGGACGGGTGAAACAGACTGCCGGTCCGGTACGGGCAGGAGTGTTCTCTCTCATACCAGCAGGGGGCAGAAGAGAGGAGATGGTGGCTGTGCCTGATCTGTGTGTACTCGTAGCAGGAGGAGACACAGCAGGGGTCCTGTTCCATTTCCTGTTTTTGCACCAAAAAACAATCTGGCCGGAGAAGAAGCCGCCACTCTCTGCACGTCAGCGTTTCTCCCAGATCATATCGCCTTTGACTGAGAGCCATCAGAGTGAATGGGGCTCCATGGGCGAGCTTCGTATCCAAACCTTAAGAACAGCAAGGAATAACTCCAGTCCTGGAGGGGGCGCTGTGACTGCAGGTTTAACTCCAGTCCTGGACGGGGCAGTGTCTGCAGGTTTAACTCCAGTCCTGGAGGGCCGCAGTGTCCGCAGGTTTAACCCCAGTCCTGTAGGGGGCAGTGTCTGCAGGTTTCACTCCAGTCCTGGAGGGCCGCAGTGTCTGCAGGTTTAACTCCAGTCCTGAAGGGGGCAGTGTCTGCAGGTTTAACTCCAGTCCTGGAGGGCCGCAGTGTCTGCAGGTTTAACTCCAGTCCTGAAGGGTGCCGTATCTGCAGGTTTAACTCCAGTCCTGGAGGGGGCAGTGTCTGCAGGTTTAACTCCAGTCCTGGAGAGCCACAGTGTCTGCAGCTTGTTTGCGCCCTGGCACAGAGTTTACCATAATCTGAAATTCTGCACACGGAACGCGGCACCACTGTTCCCTGAGAATTCTGGGATTTTGGTGTTCGGCAGATGGTAAGATGGGCGCTGGGAAGCTGAAGGAAGGACCACCAGTGTCCAGCTTCCACTGACCCCTTGGTCTCTGCTGTCACAATAAAAGCAGAAAGGTCAATCTCTATTGGTCAGATGAGACCAAACACGCAGGTGGAGCCTCTTCTCAGTGAATCGTGCTGCGATATACGAGCTCAGTGCTGAATGAAACCCATCGAGATAAACATTGGCCTTCGACACAAAGACAATTTGACAGAAGCACCCACCACAGAGCCAATTTACGGTTTGCAGTTCTACAATGCACAGGAAATACGGTACCAAAATGAAATAAGGCCATAATTTATGTCTCTCCATAGGCAATGTCCATCTGTAGAGTATAAGCTGCTATTACCTCAGTCATTTTCCATGAATGCAAGCACTGATGACCAAGTGCAATAAGACTGGTTGGTTGATTGAGGTCAAAAATTCTAATATTCTGCAAAGATTCAAGTTAATTGCTCTTCCCAAAAAACAACAAAAGAATGTAACTGACATTTTAAAAATCAAACTAAAATAAACTTGTTTGTTTTGTCGGTTGTCTGTTGCCCGTTTTCCATTTGAGGATCAGAAATAAAAGCCATTTTTTCTGAAGCATGATGACTCAATAAAACATCTTTGCAGCGTCTGTCAAACACTGTTTCTATCTATGACATTCAAATGAGTCATTTTGCAGGCTCTTTCAAAGTCTGCCTTTAACCTATACATCTCCTGATCGGATCACTATTCTAAAAAACAGCTCTTTTATATCGCAGGCTCTGCCATGTGGGGGTGATGACACAATTAATTTACACACTTGACTTGAGCGCCGATTGTCATCGCTGTTTGAGCTGTACGGTTAAATAAAGAACACATGATCCATGCTTCCAAGCTTCCTCACAAAGCCACGGGACTTGTGAGGAAGAGACTGCCACATCTAGGGAGA
>CM040395.1:4033963-4068963 GCA_022702515.1 Ilyophis sp. 1 JC-2022 | reverse complement strand
AATCTGTTTAATGAGTAACAGAAACTTGGGTTTGCCGTATGCAAGGGGCTGGTATTTACCTTAATGAGCTTTGTGTTTCACGTTTACATCACGGACCCGCAAGGTTATCCACGAGCTTTGTGTTTCACGTTTACATCACGGACCCGCAAGGTTATCCACGAGCTTTGTGTCTCACGTTTACATCACGGACCCGCAAGGTTATCCACGAGCTTTGTGTTTCACGTTTACATCACGGACCCGCAAGGTTATCCACGAGCTTTGTGTTTCACGTTTACATCACGGACCCGCAAGGTTATCCACGAGCTTTGTGTTTCACGTTTACATCACGGACCCGCAAGGTTATCCACGAGCTTTGTGTCTCACGTTTACATCACGGACCCGCAAGGTTATCCACGAGCTTTGTGTTTCACGTTTACATCACGGACCCGCAAGGTTATCCACAAATTGTTTTCATATGTCCACAGACTTCAGGGACGGCCGATGCCTCCTTGTGGAGCGAGGGCTCTTCCCCAGGCGTGAAGGCCGCACGGAGCCACGAGACGGGCCAGTGAAGGCCCTGGCGAGCGGAGAGCGAATGGACACAACTGGGAGAACTGACTGAAGTAGTGATGTGCAGTTCGCGAACGAATCGGTATTTTGAGTCGACTCTTTATGCTGAGTCGTCTGAGTCGACTCGCCAGTTCGAGGGAATCGTGCTAACCCACGGCTCTCGACTCTCGGCTCTGGCTCTCGGCTCTGGCTCTCGGCTCTCGGCTCTCGGCTCTTAGCTCCGGCTCTGACTCTGCCTGCTTTCTACTACAGCCGGGAGACACTCCCCCGAGACACTCAGCAGTGGTTAATGCGCGGCGTTGAAGTCGAGCAGCGATTGATGCGCCCAACAAAATAGGTCACACGAATATCTTCTTTATAATGCTTTATGAATACATTTAAAGTTGATCTAAACAATATTGCACACAATTTTGTGAATGAGATAATCGCCCCAGCTCATTCAAAGTAATTTTGACTAGGCTACTACTAACGGTTAAAGGATAGGTAGCAATAGTAGGCTAGTAGTCGGACCTAACTCCGTTCAGCACGAAATCACCTCGACTCAGAGCCGTGAAACAAACAAAGCCCTTTCAAGTTTTAACGGAGAGGAAAATAAATGCTGTAGGCGACAGCATTAATAATCGAGTTTAGCCTACTCAGCGTGTATCAACCAGAAACCATATATGCAAAGGAATTCTGTACCTAATAGGCTATCTAATTATATTCCGAGACGTCGACACTTTAATAGCCAACTGTTTATTATTATATTAATACATTTGGCTGTTTGCGAGGAAATTGCAGTAGGCTATAAAACAGAATTAATATGCGATTGTGTTCAGCTAAGTTAGGCTACTAAAAATGACAGCAAATACTTCAAAATGACAGGTTAGGCTACTAAAAATGACAGCAAATATATTTAAAGTGGTGGCATTTTTATTTTAGAACTATTGACCAACAACAACAGTGAACAGAATAAATAGCCTACAATTGTGTATGATATAATAAATAAAGTACAGTTAAAATAAACACATTTAAATAACCCTATGGTTAGCATAGATTAAATAGCTCTATACAAATATAACCATTCAATGTCTATTATTACCTGTAAGATCTAATGTTACAATCTGATCGAAAAAACGGAGATGGGAAAGTCGTAAATAAACGTAACCTGCGATTGCAAACTAGCTTGAGACAGTAGGCTACTGTAAATTGAGAATATTAGCAATGAGTATCATTCAGATGATTTGGGTCTGAATAAAATATCAAGGCTAGTTTACAAACTTATTTTGTCTACTTTGTTACCAGCTAGGGTCTGCTGTCTGAAACAGCTTCTAATTCCAGCTCGCGAGTAGCGCCGCTGAAAGAAAAAGATGCGGCTCTCGGCTCTCTCGGCTCTCTCGGCTCTCGGCTCTCACGGCTCTCTCGGCTCTCACGGCTCTCGGCTCTCACGGCTCTCTCGGCTCTCGGCTCTCACGGCTCTCACGGCTCTCGGCTCTCACGGCTCTCGGCTCTCACGGCTCTCACGGCTCTCGGCTCTCACGGCTCTCTCGGCTCTCGGCTCTCACGGCTCTCACGGCTCTCG
The DNA here is from genome assembly GCA_022702515.1 of Ilyophis sp. 1 JC-2022. Taxonomy (NCBI): domain Eukaryota; kingdom Metazoa; phylum Chordata; class Actinopteri; order Anguilliformes; family Synaphobranchidae; genus Ilyophis; species Ilyophis sp. 1 JC-2022. Next base: position 4,066,853 of record CM040395.1, on the reverse strand, counting down.
GCTCTCACGGCTCTCACGGCTCTCGGCTCTCTCGGCTCTCACGGCTCTCGGCTCTCGGCTCTGGCTCTGACTCTGCCTGCTTTCTACTACAGCCGGGAGACACTCTCCCGAGACACTCAGCACTGGTTAATGCGCGGCGCGCAGTTTCTGATTGCTAAGTTAGAACCTACGTAAGAATATATATATTTTTAATTTGATCTAACAATATTGCACACACTTTTGTGAAGTTAATAATCGCCCCAGCTCATTCCAAAGTTATTATGACTACTAATGGTTAAAAGAAAGATACGTTGCTACAGTAGCTATACTACCCAACTGATCAGCACGAAATCAACTCGACTCAATTTAAGAGCCATGAGCCGTAGCAATATTCCACGGCTCCAGACAGAGCCGTGACACAAACCGAAGTAATTTTCGAGTTTTAACCACATAACTGTTCTTATAGAGTTCTGTGGTTTTAATAAAGGGCAAAATGAAGTACACCATTAAGCTATTAATCGGGTTTACTACTCAGCGTGATTCAAACGGAAACCCTATTGACAAAGGAATTATGTTAGCCTATATCTAATGATATTCCGAGACGCCGACTGTATATTACGAAATTATTAAACTTTTTGCGAGAATTGCAACCGAATTCCAGTCAACGATGAAACAATTAGGCCAAATTTGCGATATTGCGATTGTGTTCAGCTAGATTAGGCTACAAAAAAATGACAGAAAAGACTTATTTAAAGTGGTGGCATTTTTATTTTAGAACTCTTGACCAACAACAACAACAGTGAACAGAATAAATAGCCTACAATTGCGTATGATATAATAAATAAAGTACAGTTAAAATAAACACATTTAAATAACCTTATGGTGTCCAAATAAATAAACGACACAGGCTCCTGTACATCATATGTACACACTGACACACACAATAAATATCTGGCTTGTTTGTCCAATTTGGCTGGCTATCTCTCTTATACAGTCTTCCATCCACCTAATTTTCAGTAGACCTAGACTACTGGATTCTGGGATCTGATAAAAAATATAAGATTAATATTAGCATAGATTAAATAGCTCTATACAAATATAACCATTCAATGTCTATTATTACCTGTAAGATCTAATGTTACAATCTATGATCGAAAAAACGGAGATGGGAAAGTCGTAAATAAACGTAACCTGCGATTGCAAACTAGCTTGAGACAGTAGGCTACTGTAAATTGAGAATATTAGCAATGAGTATCATTCAGATGATTTGGGTCTGAATAAAATATCAAGGCTAGTTTACAAACTTATTTTGTCTACTTTGTTACCAGCTAGGGTCTGCTGTCTGAAACAGCTTCTAATTCCAGCTCGCGAGTAGCAGTAGCGCCGCTGAAAGAAAAAGATGCGGCTCAAACGGAAACGGCTCTTCTGTATTAACCGGAACCGGAAGTACCAAAATGGCGACTCCGACTCCGACTCCGATCCGACTCTTCAAACTGAATGGTACGAATAGAGCCGACTCAGAAAAAAGAGCCGAACTGCCCATCACTAGACTGAAGAGCAGCCGTGTTGCCCTTTTTATAAACTTTATTGCGTGGAGGAGGAGCCTCCTGTGGCCTGTATGGAATTGTAGTTCCTGTTGACCCTTCACGCTTTATTTGCATATTTTTACACGCTTTTATTTGTATATTTTGTATGGAGGTAATTCTGAACGAGCCGCACACTGAAACCAGATGAGCAAATCTGTTATTCCTTCATGGATAAGTTTACTTAACATTGAAATAGTGTAAATGTAACGGTACACTGACGGTAAGGATTGCTCTTACCGTAATTTAATTAGATGCCATTTAATTTAATGGGACTTGGGGTGGGTTGACATTTTGTTGATTAGATTTTCTAAATTATTCCCAGTCTCCCACTTCTGGATTTTTATTATTTCCCGTTTCTCTGTCGGAAAACGTGCGTAATTGTGGCAGTTCAACCGGCTCCACCTGATGCTCTGGGTCACTGGGGACCGGTAAACTAGCGGCTTCCTGTTAGCGCACTCAAAACCTGCATACCATCACTGAAAAAATATTCACTAATCTGTATATTGTTGTCCCTTTCATTTCTGCCATGTTTTTTTCTCTCTGGGGGCTCGAGTGGGCGTGGCAGGGCGCGCGGGTGGGCGTGGCTCTCAGACGGAGAAATGAGAGGCTAATGAGAGCCTCTGAAGAAACCGGGAAATTGAGCAAAGTAATGAATGTTCATCCAAACCCCCCCCCCTCCCCTTTCTGTCAGTATTGACCTTAACACCGGGGAGGCTAACTCTTAATTTGATGGGGGGAGAAGGGGATGGGGGGGGAGTGGGTGCACTTGCATTACATAACTGATAGCCGCTAGGTCACAGCCACTGTACTGGTGAAATTTAAAATTTTTATTTCTAATTAATTTCTAGCCCCATACACCCTGTATCCTACACTGTACCCTAAACCCTAAAGCCAGCACCATACACCCTGTACCCTTCACTGTACTCTATACCCAGCACCAAACACCCTGTAACCTATACCCTAAAGCCAGCACCAAACACCCTGTACTCTTATACACTTTGTATTCTATACTACACACTAAATCCAGTAATATATACCATTGACCCCACCAGTGCCCTAAACCCTAAATCCACTCATATAAGCCTCATACCCAACACTATGCACCCTATCCTACACCCTAAACCCCAAACCCAAAATCACACAACTTGTAGTCTACGCTAAATAACACCACACTAATGAATAGGACACAGTGACCACAGACTCTCCAGGCTAATCAGATGGTCAGCTTCAAATGTTCTTAAGATCTAAAGTTTTGTCTCTCCTTGATACTGAACCTTTCAGATTTTACACACTTTATGAATATTTATGAAGGGCATGCCCAAGGGCATGACTGAGCCAATAGATGTTCTTGCTTTGTGCATGCCTCTTCATGAATATTCATAGAGTGTCAGCAGCAGGAACTGTCACCAAACAGAGCCTTCTATAGTACACGGTACAGAAGGAACAGCGGAGCCAACCATCTGGTTACTATACAGAATCTGTGCAGTGGATGCAGTTACTATAGAGAATCTGTGCAGTGGATGCAGTTACTATAGAGAATCTGTGCAGCGGATGCAGTTACTATAGAGAATCTGTGCAGCGGCTGCAGTTACTATAGAGAATCTGTGCAGCGGATGCAGTTACTATAGAGAATCTGTGCAGCGGCTGCAGTTACTATAGAGAATCTGTGCAGCGGCTGCAGTTACTATAGAGAATCTGTGCAGCGGCTGCAGTTACTATAGAGAATCTGTGCAGCGGATGCAGTTACTATAGAGAATCTGTGCAGCGGCTGCAGTTACTATAGAGAATCTGTGCAGCGGCTGCAGTTACTATAGAGAATCTGTGCAGCGGATGCAGTTACTATAGAGAATCTGTGCAGCGGCTGCAGTTACTATAGAGAATCTGTGCAGCGGCTGCAGTTACTATAGAGAATCTGTGCAGCGGCTGCAGTTACTATAGAGAATCTGTGCAGTGGATGCAGTTACTATAGAGAATCTGTGCATTGCATTCCTATTCCAGAGGAATGGAAGTAAGAGACTGATGAGGGGAAAACTATTTTTCTTTTTCCCATCAAGGTCTGTGTGGGGCTGCAACCAACACCACGCCTCTCTACAAAAATAACAACAGGCCCGCGCGCTGTTATCTCAGTGGAAATATGGCTCCTGTCTAGCAAGGGCACCACTCTGCACAAGTAACATGTTTTTCCTTTTTAAATGTGTTACCATTCATTAACAGTGCAAAGTGGTAAAGTGGGAGCTGATTAAAATGGTGTCCAAAGTGATAGTTGTAACGGTAAAAAGGGGGTGAAATGGTGTCCAAAGTGATAGTTGTAATGGTAAAAAGGGGGTGAAATGGTGTCCAAAGTGATAGTTGTAACGGTAAAAAGGGGGTGCAATGGTGTCCAAAGTGATAGTTGTAATGGTAAAAAGGGGGTGAAATTGTGTCCAAAGTGATAGTTGTAACGGTGAAAAGGGGGTGAAATGGTGTCCAAAGTGATAGTTGTAACGGTGAAAAGGGGTTAAATGGTGTCAAAAGTGATAGTTGTAACGGTGAAAAGGGGGTGTGTCCTGAGAGCGAATGCTGTGATTTTCCCCAACAGAAGTGATACAAAGGCACACATTGTTTATCTACATGTATTTCCTCCCAGCAGAGATAAGAAGGAATAAACACAGAACCTGAGCAGACTATCAAATACTGTGCACCTCTCTGCCTCTCTGTGAAAGTGTGTGTTTGTGTGTGTGTGTGTGTGTGTGTGTGTGTGTGTGAGTTACAGCAGAGAGAAAGAGTGTGTGTGTCTCTCTGTGTCTGACTATGTGTGTAACAGTGTGTGAGAAAAAACGTATGTATTTGTTTTGTATGAGAAAAAGAGAGACAGGGTGACTGAGTCTGTCTGTGCATGTGTATGTGTGTATGTGTATGTGCATGTGTGTGTCTGTGTGCATATGTGCATGTGTATATGAGTGCATTTGTGTGTGAGTGTTTGTGTGTGTGCGTGTGCGTGTGCGTGTGCGTGCGTGCGTGCGTGTGTGTGTGTGTGAGTGTGTGTGTGTGTGTGTGCGTGTGTGTGTGTGCGTATGCACGTGTTAACCTAGGAGACGCATGAAATGAGTAAAGCAGAGTTTGGTCTTGGTGATAAATGGCGGTATCACACAGTAATCACTGTGATTGTGATTCAGCTCTTTAGAACCGGGCCTGGAGGGAGAGGGGGGGGGGGAGGGAGAGAGAGAGAGAGAGAGAGAGAGAAAAAGAGGGAGGGAGGGAGGAAGGGAGAGAGAGCAAGAAAAACAGGGGGAGTGGAGAGAGAAAAAAGAGGAAGTGGAGAAAGAGAGAGAGAGAGAGAGAAAGAGAAAGAGGGGAGGTGGAGAGAGAGAGAGAGAGAGAGCGAAAGAGAGAGAGAAAGAGGGGGGGTGGAGAGAGTGAGAGAGAGAAAGAGGGGGGTGGAGAGAGAGAGAGAAAGAAAGAGGGGGTGGAGATAGAGAAAGAGGGGGGTGGAGAGAGAGAAAGAGGGGGGGTGGAGAGAGAGAGAAAGAGGGGGGGTGGAGAGAGAGAGAGAAAGAGGGGGGGTGGAGAGAGAGAAAGAGAGAGAGAAAGAGGGGTGGTGGAGAGAGTGAGAGAGAGAGAGAAAGAGGGGGGGTGGAGAGAGGGAGGGAGAGAGAGAAAGAGGGGGGGTGGAGAGAGAGAGAGAGAAAGAGGGGGGGTGGAGAGAGCGAGAGAGAGAGAGAAAGAGGGGGGTGGAGAGAGAGAGAGCGGGAGAGAAAGAGAGAGAGAAAGAGGGGGGGTGGAGAGAGTGAGAGAGAAAGAGAAAGAGGGGGGTGGAGAGAGAGAGAGAAAGAGGGGGGGTGGAGAGAGAGAGAGAGAGAGAAAGAGGGAGAGAGAGAGAGAGAGAAAGAGGGGGGGTGGAGAGAGAGAGAGAGAAAGAGGGGGGGTGGAGAGAGAGAGATAGAGAGAGAGAAAGAGAGAGAGAAAGAGGGGGGGTGGAGAGAGTGAGAGAGAGGAAGAGGGGGGGTGGAGAGAGTGAGGGAGAGAGAGAAAGAGGGGGGGTGGAGAGAGAGAGAGAGAGAGGGGGGGGTGGAGAGAAAGAGAGAGAAAGAGGGGGGGTGGAGAGAAAGAGAGAGAAAGGGGGGGGGTGGAGAGAGAGAGATAGAGAGAGAGAGGGAGAGAGAGAACAGCTGTGCAGGGCCCCTGCAGCTGTATCTATTCAGACGCACAGTGGGCTGCACTCTGAGGACATGCTAACACAGCTAACTGCCTGGAAACCGTCTGTCTGAGCAGAAGAAACACTAATCTCTGAACAACAACAACAACAACAACAACAACAACCACTACAACTACAAAAACTACAACTTCAACAACTACAACTACAACAACCACTACAACTACAAAAACTACAACTTCAACAACTACAACTACAACAACCACTACAACTACAAAAACTACAACTTCAACAACTACAACTACAACAACCACTACAACTACAAAAACTACAACTTCAACAACTACAACTACAACAACCACTACAACTACAAAAACTACAACTTCAACAACTACAACTACAACAACTACTACAACTACAAAAACTACAACTTCAACAACTACAAAAACTACAACTTCAACAACAACAACTACAACAACTACTACAACTACAAAAACTACAACAACCACTACAACTTCAAAAGTTAAAAGCATTTCTGAGGTGTATCTGGCCTGGCCGCGTCATTTATTTTCCCAACGCAGTTCTGCCATACTTCAGCCATAACCACGCCCCCACGAGCTGACGAAAACTTTACAAGGCACAATAAAAGTTAAAAGCTCCCACTTTGTATCAGCACTTTGGTGGCAGCTCAACTCTGAGATCTGCTTCTGAATCGGCACCGCATTGTCTTCATCTGTCAAACAAAAGAGACCATAAGTGCGTTTAGCTAAACAATACGTTTAGGGCGTACAGAAAGAAAAGACACAATTGAAATATCATATCAATTAGACATTTCATGAGCATCACGGCTTGTCAGAACAGCAGTAATGGGGATGGATATAGCTAATCATGGGATAGCGTGAACCAATAACGTTATGTCAACCAGAAGATAACGTTAAGTTAATTAAATGTAAAAGTAAATACTAGAGGGCTAACATTAGCTAGCTAGTTATCTTTGTTTAACCACAGATTGGCAACGCATTCTCTCTCGTTTAACATAACATTTTCGGGCTGTACGACGATGGCTAACGTTAGCTAGAAGCAGTAACTTACGTGTTGGTGTCCGGCGTGCGTCTCTTCTGTGCGGTTTCTATGGGAACGCAGCTGTGGACACGTTTCCGGCGAGGCACGCGTCATACGTGTTTCTATCATCCAATGAAAACTCGTGGGGGCGTGGTTATGGCTGAAGTATGGCAGAACTGCGTTGGGAAAAGAAATGATGCGGCCTGGCCTCTGTCTGTAACCGTGGAACTCGAAATAAACATGGGAATAATTAGATAGCAAAAAAAAAAAGAGTCTTTAGCGAAACAATTCGTTTTTTTGTTTTCTTAGGCTGTTTTGTTAGGTTTTCTGTAGAAGCTGAACTCACAACGAATGTTGTAAAGAACCATCATCTGCTCCTGCTCTTATCTGAGCTTCACAAACACAATTTTCTGTTTTGTCTTCGTGACAAAGGAGGCAGCATGCCAATTCACTAGAGTGAAAATAGTAACAATAAAGATAAATAATTATGTAACCGACCATTTTTTCTCCCTTATTTTGAGGGGTGTAAATGACTGTTTACTGCATCCTTTCATTTTTCCAAATTAGCCATGAACTAACGCCATAAACCGCTAATGGTGGCACCAAAGAGCTGGACTTTTAGCGAGCCCTTTGCTGACTTTACAAATAATAAAAGAAGTAAGAAGTGAGAATGCAATGAGGAGAGAAATCTGAAGCAAAAGACAAGCGGAAAAAGCCCAAAGAAAAAGCTGCACGAAGATGTGTATTTTCTACATCGTTGGTTTTTTTACCCACAAAAATGTGCTTCCTCTTCCTCAAGTCTTGTCTCACGATCACAAATATAGCCATTTGTAAACAGTTTATAAATTGCACAATAATTATTGTCCCTTATTGTCTATTTTTTATATATTTATAGTTTTTTTAAGCAACATTCTTCATGAGAAGACCGAAGGCATTGTATACGCATCTCAGAATAATGATCTGGAACTTCAGCACTGATTTTCGTTCTAAAAATAATTGACCACTGGCATGACCCACGTATGACTGTGTATACGTCCATAGATTCATGGATAAATTAGCACCAGGTGTGAGACGCATGTAATTCTGCATTAAGCAATTATGCTAATGTTGGAAAAAACCATCCAGAGATCCCTGGAGTGACACAATTAAAGCAATTATGTTGTGCGTATAATATTGGGAATACAACTGAGGACATAAAAAAGGATGATTTACAAAATAATTGAGGGATTGAGAGGAGGGGGTGTGCTCTGGGTTAGAGGTTTTTTTTAATGTTTCCACTTAAAACTTTTTGTTATTTTTATCTATTACAATTTTTTGGTAATAGGAAATACATTAGTGTTAGATTTAACGTTTGGGTTAAGCCACCCCCTCCCATCCCATATTAGCACATAACTATACTGGTTTCAACCAGATTTGTTTTTTTAATAAACAACCCCAGGCTATGAAAAGTGCTTTAGATGCAGTAAACAGAAAGGATGGCATCAGCACATGGACTTGCTGTGCATGCACTGATTTATTTTACACGTAAAGCAGGTCTGAACTACCATACATGTGTGATACATGCCTCACATACAAACACGCCGCACATACAAACACGCCGCACATACAAACACGCCGCACATACAAACACGCCGCACATACAAACACGCCGCACATACAAACACGCCGCACATACAAACACGCCGCACATACAAACACACCGCACATACAAGCACTCCACAACAGCTCCTACAAAAACAATACTTCAAAATTAAAAGTGAAAGAATTATATTGAAGATGGGAGAGGGAAAATAAAATCGAAGGTTTGACTGGTTGTAATTGAAATTCAGGAGCAATGGATTTAGCAGAAAGGCCATTATAGCTGCATTATAGCCATATTATACGCATTATAGCCGCATTATACGCATTATAGCTTCCATTATAGCCGGCGGTGGGAACGGCTCAGTCTGTTAAGCATCAATAGAAGGGAAATTATGTATTTCTGGGAAACCGGGAAAGCCTAATTTCATAACAAGCAAAATATTTATTTAAATATTTTCAAATTTTATTTAATTTCTAATACAGGGAAAATGCAATAAAAATGTATTACATTGCGTAGAGCTCAGCATTGACAGACTTTTCCATTGAAAAACAATGTTTTGCCATTCCTGGTAATAGCATTAATGTAGCCTGCGTGTTGCTTGTGTGTTGTCTGTGTAGCACGTTTGTAACCTGCATGTCACATTGTGTGTAGTGTTTATGTAACCTGTGTGTATCCTGCTTGTAGTGTTTATGTAACCTGTGTGTATCCTGCTTGTAGTGTTTATGTAACCTGTGTGTATCCTGCTTGTAGTGTTTATGTAACCTGTGTGTATCCTGCTTGTAGTGTTTATGTAACCTGTGTGTATCCTGCTTGTAGTGTTTATGTAACCTGTGTGTATCCTGCTTGTAGTGTTTATGTAACCTGTGTGTATCCTGCTTGTAGTGTTTATGTAACCTGTGTGTATCCTGCTTGTAGTGTTTATGTAACCTGTGTGTATCCTGCTTGTAGTGTCTATGTAACCTGTGTGTATCCTGCTTGTAGTGTTTATGTAACCTGTGTGTATCCTGCTTGTAGTGTCTATGTAACCTGTGTGTATCCTGCTTGTAGTGTTTATGTAACCTGTGTGTATCCTGTTTGTATGCTGTGTTTATTCTGAATGTAGCATGTTGTGTGTAGCCTGTTTAAAGCATGCATGTAGCCTGTTTGTTGCATGTATGTAGCCTGTTTATAACATGCATGTATCTTGTTTATAGCATGCATGTAGCCTAGCATGTGTGTAACCTGTTTATAGCATATGTGTAGCCTGTTTATAGCATGTGTATAACCTGTTTATAGTATGTATGTAGCCTACAAAAGTCTGTGTATAACCTGTTTATAGCATGTATGTAGCCTACAAAAGTAAAAAAATAATGCTGCCTCAGTTTAAAATAGTGTGAAAAAGGAGAGGTGTGCGTTGTGAGGTTTTGAGGGTTCATATCAATTTAGAAAACAATATTAAAAAAACTCCAGGGCACTCAATCTCCAGTAGAAGAGGATCTTTGATTGCACCAAAGAACAAATTCAGAAAAAAAAAGAAAAGACAAATGCCGAAATGTTTGTGGAAACATTCGTACACACAGTTGCGAATGAGGCCCATGCTGGGAAGGATTACGTCTAAAACAATCTATATTCTGGTTTAAAGCCCAGCAATGGATCTTCTGTCACTTTCTTTTACTGAAGTGTGGAATGAAACTTCTCCAACCCTGTTCCTGGAGATCTACCGTCCTGTAGGTTTTCACTCCAACCCTAACAAAGCACGCCTCATTCAGCAGCTGGAGAGCTCGTTGAGCTGCTAATTAGTAGAATCAGGTGTGCCAAATTAATGTTGAAATAAAAACCTACAGGACGGTAAATCTCCAGGAACAGGGCTGGGTACCACTATTTTACAGTAATATAAAAGGTGTGATGTTTTTGTACATGCTTATACGTTGCTAGTCGGGGCTCTGAAGCTTGGGGCCCTTAATCGCTGCTTGCAGTTATGTTTTGGTTATTTTTTAAAAAAGCAGTTAATGAATCTGTCATTGGACCATCACTAAATCGTTGAAGCGTGAGCAGGTATTAGCATATTCAGCTGGCCTATAAATGCAGGATCCGTGTTTCATAAACAAACCCCCAGAAGCTACCGAAACCTGGCCTACGCTACAGTGGAGAGGAGGGGGCCAAGCGGCGGTGAGGTTATCCAAAATGGAAAGCAGGCATGACCGACCGGCCAGGGGATTATTTATGAGGGATTTAATAAGTGGAACCGTGGGGGATGGGGGGATGGGGGGATGGGGGGAGGGGGGGGGGGGTCTATCGACTGGCAGGCAACACTTGTGTTGCTAATATGAGCATGATTCACTAGGTATAGAGAGAGCAAGAGAGAGAGAGAGAGAGAGAGAGAGAGAGAGAGAGAGAAAGAGCGAGAGAGAGAGAGAGAGAGAGAGAAGGGGGGGGGGGGTGACATAGAGACCTTTGATTTTCCTTTATCTCAACATTTAAATAAGAAAAAAATAAGATAAAAAAACAAAACCCAACAGAAGCAATACAAAGATCACAGAAACACAACTGATACCCACACACACAAATAAAACAGTGTGAGAATGTGAGAGAGGAAGAGGAAGAGTGAGCCATGGAGAAGGAGGAAGAGGGAGAGAAACAGGCAGTGAAAGAGGAGAGGAGAGGAAAACCAAGAAAGAAGAGAGAGAACAAAAGAAAGAATTGAGATCATTAAAAAGAAGAAACAGAAGAAAAGAGGGAGAGAGGGATGAGGGAGATAGAGAACTGAAAAAGAAAAGGGGAAAACTGGAAAAGAAGGAAATAGAGTAAAATGAGTGTGAAATTGAAGAAACGACATTAGAGGGAAAATGAGGGAATGAGAAAACAAACGAGAAAAAAAACAATCAAAGAAGGGGGGAAGAGAGAGAGTGAGAGAGGGAGAACGAAAGAGGAGAAAAAAGGAAAGAGGAGAAGAGCAGATGAGAGAGATGGAAGAAAGAGGAGAGGGGGATGGAGATTAGGAACTACCTGGCTGATAACATTGGAATGGTGGGGGGGGGGGGGTGTCACATGACCCTGGCTTCAGATCTCTTGTTACATCTGTCAGACCGATGAAATGAAATGTACAGAAGAAGGGGGGGGCATAGAATTATTGCAAACTATGCAAATACCTACACCTACACCTAAACCTACACCGAAACCTACACATACGCCAAACACTACATCCAAACCTATACCTACACAAAAAACTACACCCAAACTACACCCCCCCCCATCTTCCTTCCCCACCTGACCAGCCTCTCTGCTCCATTGATTCAGCCCCTCTTCTGCACTTTCAATAAATAACCTCACAAATCCAATCACACGTGTCTGTTGCACTCAGCATTGTTAGAGGACAGTCGTTCAGCCCCTATGCTGGACAGGCAGCTTTATGAGAGGGTTTTATCATTATTAATCTTCCTCTGCAGTCTGTGGAGCTGACCGACACACACACACTCACTCCCACCAAGAAAAACAAATGCGCGCGCACACACGCACACACACACACACACACACACACACAGTACAAAAAAAACAGGAAAAAAAGGACGAGAAAGAGAGAAAAAAGAGATAGAGAGAGAAAAAATAGAGAGATATAGAGAGATAGAAAGAGAGAGAGATAGATAGAGATGCAGTGATAGAATGCATCTGCTCGGGTCTAAGATTGGATCTGCTGCTAGAGCAGTACTGTCAGAACTGGCAGAACAGTCCATTCTAAAAAAGACACAAATTAAAGAGGAGATCTCACATCCCGAGAGCACACATTAAATTATGACTTCCCTTGGACTGAAAATCAGTGCCTCAGGGAACTTGGGCCAGCCAGTGAATGTATTAAAAAACTAAACTCATACAGCTTTCGTTGCAATCAAAAGAACATTCTACAAAATCAATTAAATCTGTTACAAAATACTATACTGGTACTATACGGACGAGAACACTGGCGTCCTCATCCAACAGGATTACACGGAATGGGCAAACATACAATAAAAACCTTGCATGCAGAATTCTGTCAAAATATATTAAATACACAAAAAAGCACCAATCGATGCATTTGGAGTTAAATTGGTAATAAATGTCCAAAAAAAGAGCAAAAAAAAATTCTGGATGCTTCTGAATTAAAGTCCCCTTTTTGCATTGTAATTGAATGCTCTTCAAACCCAAGATGCCGCACAAAAAATAAGTTCCACAATCAGCTGGTTCTAACTCTGTATTAACTCATACAACCATATAACCATAGAGGCCAACAATGTTAACCAACCACTAATTCAAGTTGAAAAAATATATATAACAAAGCAAATTTGGAACATTGGGACACCAAAACACCATACAAATTAAAATGCTATTGGGAAATATGTTTGAATCGGTTAAAATGTGTGTATAAGAGTGATAGTATGATAGATGGAGAATGAGAGGTAGAAAGAGAGAGAGCGACAAAGTGAGTGAATAAGTGAGAGAAAGAGAGAGAGGGTGGGGGGGGTTGAATTGTCTGAAAGTGGATCTGAAAGTAGGGGGGGGTTATGTGGTAGGTGGGTGGTGGTTGATATTAAATATTAAATGTTTTTATAGCATTTCTAAATTGGTCCCTTCCTATGGACCCAGACAATACCCGATCTGGGTCAGCGTACTGCCTGGGGGTGCAGATCATTTTCTACGTACGGAAAAACAGATTATGGTTATTCAGACTTTGTTAGGAAAATCTCACGCACATTATATATGGTTTCGTTTGAAACAGGATATGAATATGATGTGTATTTGAGATTTTGCCTAGCAAAATGAAAGGCTTGCAAAATGGGTTATGAGAAGTCTCTGTCAAAACACATTTCCTTAAAATATATACAGTATATTGTATAAACACGCATGCACAAACACACACACACACACACACACACACGCACACACGCACATGCACGCACGCACACACGCACACACGCACACACTCACACACACACTCACACTCACACTCACAGTTGTGTTTTGCTTTACATGGTTAAGTTTAACACCAGCATGTGGTCTATAAATGCAGCCAGAGCACAGCTCATATTAATGACAGCCTCTGAATGGGAGTGATTGGGATTATTATTTCAAGGGCACCCCAGGGTTTTCTCTCAAAATAAACTTAAATCCAACATTGAGGAAATAACACAGAGGACTGAAAATTGTTGTTTTTTAATTTAGATAGAGCAACCCAGGTGATATGCTCAAAGGTACAAAAATAATTATTTATCTTATATTATTTATTTAAAAATATACATTTTCAACAGATAATGCAGTCTCCTGTTCAGAGGTGGAAAAACTAAATTAAACTAGAAAATTAAACTACAATTATTATAGCAGGGGGCGTTACCATAGAAACTCGCAAGCTCTCTCCCTCTCTCCCCCTCTCTCCCCCTCTCTCCCAGTTGAACATTTGCGTTTGTCCCTTTTAGGTCAGAGGCGATACACGAACGCACGCACGCACGCACGCACGCACGCACGCACGCACAAACGCAAGCACAAACGCAAGCACAAACGCACGCACACACGCACGCACAAACGAACGAACGCAAGCACAAACGCACGCACGCACGCACGCACGCACGCACGCACGCACCAACGCACCAACGCACCAACGCACCAACGCACCAACGCACCAACGCACGCATGCACAATCTCACGCACGCACTTCCTTAGACACAGCCCTTGTTTTCCTCAGGAGAGTGTAAACAGCTCTTTGCTTCTTTTGGTCTCTGCACTAGGGCTGAGTAATTGTTTATTTTTGTTCGGCGGTCGACTCCTTTCAACTGTAACTCTGGCATTTTGACCAGGGCCATGCACTGTTTAGCCCTGAATACAGATTCAGCAATTAGGCACAGTTAGTGCTGGCAGGCGAGAATACGGGAGGGTGTGTGTGTGTGTGTGTCACCATGCATGCTCATTTTTGTTTGATTATGTGCGCGTGTGAGTGCATGTGTGTTTATGTGAGTCTACGTGTGTGTGCGTGTGTGAGTGTATGTGTGTTTATGTGAGTCTACGTGTGTGTGTGCGTGTGTGTGCAAGTGCCTGTGCGTATGTGAAATCAAGAGTGATATACATCCTTCAGTGTCAAATCAAGAGTCAAATAAATTTTCAAATGTGAAATCAAGAGTGATATGATGTATCAAGTGTCAAATCAAGAGTGCTATGAATCACTGAGTGCCAAATCAAAAGTGATATGAATCACTGAGTGCCAAATCAAAAGTGATATGAATCACTGAGTGCCAAATCAAGAGTGCTATGAATCACTCTTGAATTGAGAAAAACTAGACGCACTGAACTTTAACAAGGTCCCTACGAGCAAAAATTACTGTCCATGCTTCAAGACGAACAGTGGATGGTTCAGTCTCTCTCTCTTTCTGTCTCTCTCTGTCTCCCTCTCTCTCCCTCTGTCTCCCTTTGGATCATGCAGATGAACAGTGGATGGTTTAGTCTCTCTGTCTGTCTGTCTGTCTGTCTCTCTCTCTCTCTCTCTCTCTCTCTCTCTTTCTCTCTGTCTCCCTGGATCGTGCATTAGCGTGGTAATTGGGGGGGCACACTCGGCGAAGGTAAACTTGCGGGATGAGGTCGTCCTCGCCGGCGGAGGAAGTCAATAACCTGTGTTAAAATGGTTTCAGAAAAGCCAGGGTAACCATGGAAACGAGCTCTGCTCAGCATCTCGCTGGTGTGCCTGAAGACAAGCATTCTGAACCCATTTATAAAGGATACATATGCCATCATATGGAACAACGTCAAATCAAACACGCAAATGCATGCATGTTTAATACATGCGTAGACAGAGTCAATGGTATTGTATGGCATTTACACTGTAATACACGCTGAGTGTGTTTTTGAGCGATACACTGTAATACGCGCTGAGTGTGTTTTTGAGCAATACACTGTAATACACGTTGAGTGGGTTTTTGAGCGATACACTGTAATACACGCTGAGTGTGTTTTTGAGTGATACACTGTAATACACGTTGAGTGGGTTTTTGAGTGATACACTGTAATACGCGCTGAGTGTGTTTTTGAGTGATACACTGTAATACACGCTGAGTGTGTTTTTGAGCGATACACTGTAATACGCGCTGAGTGTGTTTTTGAGCGATACACTGTAATACACGCTGAGTGTGTTTTTGAGTGATACACTGTAATACGCGCTGAGTGTGTTTTTGAGTGATACACTGTAATACACGCTGAGTGGGTTTTTGAGCGATACACTGTAATACACGCTGAGTGTGTTTTTGAGCGATACACTGTAATACACGCTGAGTGTGTTTTTGAGTGATACACTGTAATACACGCTGAGTGTGTTTTTGAATGATACACTGTAATACACGCTGAGTGTGTTTTTGAGTGATACACTGTAATACACGCTGAGTGTTTTTGAGCGATACACTGTAATACACGCTGAGTGTGTTTTTGAGCGATACACTGTAATACACGCTGAGTGTGTTTTTGAGCGATACACTGTAATACACGCTGAGTGTGTTTTTGAGCGATACACTGTAATACACGCTGAGTGTGTTTTTGAGCGATACACTGTAATACACGCTGAGTGCGTTTTTGAGCGATACACTGTAATACACGCTGAGTGTGTTTTTGAGCGATACACTGTAATACACGCTGAGTGTGTTTTTGAGCGATACACTGTAATACACGCTGAGTGCGTTTTTGAGCGATACACTGTAATACACGCTGAGTGTGTTTTTGAGCGATACACTGTAATACACGCTGAGTGTGTTTTTGAGCGATACACTGTAATACACGCTGAGTGTGTTTTTGAGCGATACACTGTAATACACGCCGAGTGTGTTTTTGAGCGATACACTGTAATACGCGTTGAGTGTGTTTTTGAGCGATACACTGTAATACACGCTGAGTGTGTTTTTGAGCGATACACTGTAATACACGCCGAGTGTGTTTTTGAGCGATACACTGTAATACACGCTGAGTGTGTTTTTGAGTGATACACTGTAATACACGCTGAGTGTGTTTTTGAGTGATACACTGTAATACACGCCGAGTGTGTTTTTGAGCGATACACTGTAATACACGCTGAGTGTGTTTTTGAGTGATACACTGTAATACACGCTGAGTGTGTTTTTGAGCGATACACTGTAATACACGCTGAGTGTGTTTTTGAGCGATACACTGTAATACACGCTGAGTGTGTTTTTGAGCGATACACTGTAATACACGCTGAGTGTGTTTTTGAGCGATACACTGTAATACACGCTGAGTGTGTTTTTGAGCGATACACTGTAATACACGCTGAGTGTGTTTTTGAGCGATACACTGTAATACACGCTGAGTGTGTTTTTGAGCGATACACTGTAATACACGCTGAGTGTGTTTTTGAGCGATACACTGTAATACACGCTGAGTGTGTTTTTGAGCGATACACTGTAATACACGCTGAGTGTGTTTTTGAGCGATACACTGTAATACACGCTGAGTGTGTTTTTGAGCGATACACTGTAATACACGCTGAGTGTGTTTTTGAGCGATACACTGTAATACACGCTGAGTGTGTTTTTGAGTGATACACTGTAATACACGCTGAGTGTGTTTTTGAGCGATACACTGTAATACACGCTGAGTGTGTTTTTGAGCGATACACTGTAATACACGCTGAGTGTGTTTTTGAGCGATACACTGTAATACACGCTGAGTGTGTTTTTGAGCGATACACTGTAATACACGCTGAGTGTGTTTTTGAGCGATACACTGTAATACACGCTGAGTGTGTTTTTGAGCGATACACTGTAATACACGCTGAGTGTGTTTTTGAGTGATACACTGTAATACACGCTGAGTGTGTTTTTGAGTGATACACTGTAATACACGCTGAGTGTGTTTTTGAGTGATACACTGTAATACACGCTGAGTGTGTTTTTGAGTGATACACTGTAATACACGCTGAGTGTGTTTTTGAGCGATACACTGTAATACACGCTGAGTGTGTTTTTGAGCGATACACTGTAATACACGCTGAGTGTGTTTTTGAGCGATACACTGTAATACACGCTGAGTGTGTTTTTGAGTGATACACTGTAATACACGCTGAGTGTGTTTTTGAGTGATACACTGTAATACACGCTGAGTGTGTTTTTGAGTGATACACTGTAATACACGCTGAGTGTGTTTTTGAGCGATACACTGTAATACACGCGGAGTGTGTTTTGAGCGATACACTGTAATACACGCTGAGTGTGTTTTTGAGCGATACACTGTAATACACGCTGAGTGTGTTTTTGAGCGATACACTGTAATACACGCTGAGTGTGTTTTTGAGCGATACACTGTAATACACGCTGAGTGTGTTTTTGAGCGATACACTGTAATACACGCTGAGTGTGTTTTTGAGCGATACACTGTAATACACGCTGAGTGTGTTTTTGAGCGATACACTGTAATACACGCTGAGTGCGTTTTTGAGCGATACACTGTAATACACGCAGAGTGCGTTTTTGAGCTGAGTGCGTTTTCACAGTCTGCTGTGTTTGCAGGTTTGTTCAGGGTCCTTGACGTATTTATTGAGCTTCAGCAGTACAGGACCTGAGAGGAAGGAGCAGGCAGTTACCAGCAGCAGGGACAGGAGCAGCCAGCGACGTTTCTCACTGAAATCCTGATGCGCTGGAATGGGCTGCTTACAGGATGACAAGCTGGGCTGCTTACACTGCAGGGAACAGGAAGTAACATATTAAAGCCATAATCAGATAATGAGTTCAGCATGATAGCACCAGCATGAGTATAAACCCCTGATGAGTTCTGTAACTATCACACTTTCCCTCCTCTCTCTCTCCTTCTGCTCACTCACCCTCTTCTTGTTCCTTCCTTTCCTGCTCGCCTCATTCCTTCTCTCTCTCTCTTTCTCTCTCTCCCTCTCTCCCTCTCCCTCTCTCCCTCTCTCTCTCAGAGAGAGAATTCCGCTGGATAATTGATCCGTTGCCTGTTGCCTGTTGCTGGTATGAATGCATTACTTCTGCAAACAAAGGAGCAGATGTCAGTTTTCAAAAAACCTACCACATCCCAGAGAATTACTGGCTTGTAGCAGCCAAATTAAATTGGCTAAAAGCCTGTGATTGGTGGGGGGAGAGGGGGTCCATTAACGGGCGCAGGGAAGCACCCCCTTTTATGTTGAATTCACTTCCAACCAAGGTTATTCGTTTTGTCAGTTCCATTAGTTTTTTTATTTAGTAGAGAGGTAGAAGGGCCAACGGGGTGCAGTGATGAGTCCTGACCACCTTCAAGCATGGATACATCCCCCCCTTCCCCAACTTTGGGAAAACATCAAATGGTCCCGCCCAATGGGATCATGTTGTATTGGGTAGTACTGTTAGTGTTTGTGCACCCCATCCACACCCCAAAACAAAAATTCTAAAGATAATGTCCTGCTTGTTGGTCTCCCCAAAGTTGAAATGATATCTACATCTTTGCCTTTAAGTACAGGAGTGCTATGACATGTGGGGACACATTCTATAGACCACCCAGACCGTGTGCTCCGCATTCTCAAAGGTGAGATTCTATAGAACACCCAGACCGTGTGCTCTGCATTCTCAAAGGTGAGATTCTATAGAACACCCAGACCGTGTGCTCCGCATTCTCAAAGGTGAGATTCTATAGAATACCCAGACCGTGTGCTCTGCATTCTCAAAGGTGAGATTCTATAGAATACCCAGACCGCATGCTCTGCATTCTCAAAGGTGAGATTCTATAGAATACCCAGACCGTGTGCTCCGCATTCTCAAAGGTGAGATTCTATAGAACACCCAGACCGTGTGCTCTGCATTCTCAAAGGTACCGTGTGCTCTGCATTCTCAAAGGTGAGATTCTATAGAATACCCAGACCGCGTGCTCCGCATTCTCAAAGGTGAGATTCTATAGAATACCCAGACCGTGTGCTCCGCATTCTCAAAGGTGAGATTCTATAGAACACCCAGACCGTGTGCTCTGCATTCTCAAAGGTGAGATTCTATAGAACACCCAGACCGTGTGCTCTGCATTCTCAAAGGTGAGATTCTATAGAACACCCAGACCGTGTGCTCTGCATTCTCAAAGGTGAGATTCTCAAAGGTGAGATTCTATAGAACACCCAGACCGTGTGCTCTGCATTCTCAAAGGTGAGATTCTATAGAACAACCAGACCGTGTGCTCTGCATTCTCAAAGGTGAGATTTGCTCTGCATTCTCAAAGGTGAGATTCTATAGAACACCCAGACCGTGTGCTCTGCATTCTCAAAGGTGAGATTCTATAGAACACCCAGACCGTGTGCTCCGCATTCTCAAAGGTGAGATTCTATAGAACAACCAGACCGTGTGCTCCGCATTCTCAAAGGTGAAAGAATGACATCAGTTGTGGTGGGTGATCTTACCCCTATATGAATAGTCATCAAGCGATATAGCACTGCAAATTTCTCAAGCAAAGAGGACGAAAGGACAGCAGGAGCTGAACATTTGGTTTCTATAGAGAAACGCTGATAAACGTGCTGTAACTACTAAGCCTGTCGACACAATGGGCCAGTTTCCCGGACAAGGATTAAGCCTAGTCTGGAACTAAAAATATTTCCCTAATGAAAATAATTATCCACTAAAAAAAATTAAAACTTAGTCAAGTCTATTTCTTAAGTGCATTTAAAATGACTATTGTGCTGTTCAATTAATACATTTATTGGGATACAATGAAAGAGGATACAATTAACTTAAATAAACTTAGTTTTGGACTAGGACTAGGCTTAATCCTTGTCTGGGAAACCAACCCCTTTTGTCGAAACCCCAACAGGCAACTGGCATAGTGCCTCTTATAGACTAGATTGTCTTCCATACCTCAGAATTAAATAGTCTCTTTTAAAAGACGTGACGGTGTGTTCTTCAAAGGCAAATCTTATCAAAGTAATTCCCTTAGGGAGAAAACACAGTGTAATGTTACAGGGATGTACAACTGAATCACAGAATCGCCATCTCCTTCGGCTTGGCTTGGCCCAAATGAACGGCCTTTTCCCACCGTTTAATTCCGCAGCCGCGGATGACCGAAGACCCCCAGGCACTACTTCACAATGAAGATCCAATCAATGAATGACGGGAAAGAATGCTCTCGCTGGAGTAATACGGACAGGAGGGCGGCCATGTACGTGAACACATTCGCTGTACATACTATACACTGTGGATGGTTTTGGAATAACTGATTTAGGGTCAAACGATGTAAAGCTGCTCAAATGGGCTGTGACAGCAGGCTATTTGTTCACACACACAGACTGTATCTCATTTCACAGTCAGAACCCAGAGAAACTTGATCATCCAACATTACCACACACAAACACTTATATATACACACACACATACACACACACACACACACACATATTGATCCCACGCTAACCAACTACTGACACAGCTCATCATCCAGAAAACTGTGCCAGTGCTCTCAAACCTAGATTTAACCATTTTGGCCGATAGGGCAGGGTTCCTGTATGGAGACACAGAGAATCCTTCTGGAACCTTTTTTTCTTCTTCTGAGAGTGTAGATAGGGTTCCTGTATGGAGAAACAGAGGAGCCTTCTGGGACAGAAGAAGAATAACAGTTTGAGTTGATGCCCCGTGGTCCAGTGTACCACACCTCATGAAGGACGAGAGAGAGAGAGAAAGAGAGAGAGAGAAAGACAGAGAGAAAGAGAGAAAGAGAGAGAGAGAGAGAGAAAGAGAGAGAGAGAGAGAGAGAAACGCTGAGGTAAATCTGGGTATGACACCGCAAATATTTACAAGAGGATTTGGGCGTGGAGCAGAGAAGGAGAGAAGATGAATCCATTGTTTCAGACGGAAATTGGAAATGCAGAAAACACTGGAGTGAGATAAAGAGAGAGAAGGAGAGATGGAGAGAGAGTGAAAGGGAAAAAGCGGGAGATAGGGAGAACACTCACCAGAATATAAATGAGTGCACTTCCTCCTTTGTCAGGCCTGAGATTTCAGAAGGCTTCAAACTGACACTTTCGTTGCCAAACAGAGTTAGTCCGTCTAACGCATAGTTAGTCCTCCCAACACATAATTAGTCCTCCTAACGCATAGTTAGTCCTCCCAACACATAATTAGTCCTCCTAACGCTTAGTCCTCCTAACGCATAGTTAGTCCTCCTAACGCAGTTAGTCCTCCTAACGCATAGTTAGTCCTCCTAACACAGAGTTAGTCCTCCTAACGCATAGTTAGTCCTCCTAACGCAGTTAGTCCTCCTAACACATAGTTAGTCCTCCTAACGCATAGTTAGTCCTCCTAACGCATAGTTAGTCCTCCTAACGCAGAGTTAGTCCTCCTAACGCAGAGTTAGTCCTCCTAACGCATAGTTAGTCCTCCTAACGCAGAGTTAGTCCTCCTAACGCAGTTAGTCCTCCTAACACATAGTTAGTCCTCCTAACGCAGTTAGTCCTCCTAACGCAGAGTTAGTCCTCCTAACGCATAGTTAGTCCTCCTAAAGCAGTTAGTCCTCCTAACGCAGAGTTAGTCCTCCTAACGCATAGTTAGTCTTCCTAACGCATAGTTAGTCCTCCTAACGCAGGGTTAGTCCTCCTAACGCAGAGTTAGTCCTTCGAACGCAGTTAGTCCTCCTAACGCATAGTTAGTCCTCCTAATGCAGTTATTCCGGATCAGGACAGAATGAACACAGATGGCAGGAACTGAGTAGGGCCAGGAGCAGAATGAGAAATAAAAACACTCATGAAACACGCACACACACACACGCACGCACACACACACGCACGCACACACGCACGCACGCGCGCGCACGCACGCACGCACGCACGCACACACACACACGCGCGCACATATGTGCACACACAGCACCCTTCTCTTAGGTACATTTCTCCTGCACATGGACGGACAGACTCTTTGAAGCTCTGAAGTGTTTTCCATTAAGCTAATGGGCCTTATTTTTAGCCTACTCCTCCGTTCTCCTTCTCAAAAGAGACAGGCGGGTCCGGGAGGGTCACACAATGGCCCACGTCTGAGCTTTCTGAAGTACACTAATGATGATGATGATGATGGTGGTAGAGCACCATGGCACGTGGAGCTGGCTGTTCCCTCTTCCTCCCCTCTCATTCACTTATAGCCATGTGAGACACCCTTCCTTACCCCACTCTCACCTCCAGCCAGACCTGCACCCCTTCTGTCTACAGCGCTTATTTCACACACCTAAATCTAATGCTCTTATTTTATATACGTTATTTATTTATACTTCATACTTCATTAACAAGTGTATTTAACATACTCAGCTCTTATTTAACACACTCCATCTACAGTTGTTGTTTTACACACTTTATCTGCAACTTTTATTTTATTGTTTAAAAACAACTTAATTGATGGACAGGTATTGGTATATATTAATTGATCAACTAATGCTGTAATTGACATACTTTGGATAAACTTTTATTGGATTTTAAATCAGTGTGTTACAGAGGGAGCTGTAACCATAGATATAGAGCCATAGAACCATATATACTGTAGAACTATATCTATGGCTGTAACACCCAGCTGGACAGACTGCAGCAGACAGATCTTACTTACTGCTGTAGTTCTGTCTCTCTATCATACTACCTTTCTCTCACTCACACTCACTCACACACACGCACGCACGCACGCACGCACGCACGCACACACACACACACACATGCACACACGCACACAAACACACACTACTGAGTTTGATGGAGGAAGTGTGTTTGTTTGTTTTTCTAGAGCACAGGTGTGCCAGCAATGGCTTTATCCTTGATAGTCTCTTTTTTAAGGAAATGAAACAGCAGAGGGTCTCCTCTTTCCCCTTAGAGCTGTATGCCAGAAAAACCTGCAAGAGCCCCCCAGTTCACCAACCCGGCCTGCTCCATTACCCTTCAAAGGGATATTTCACCTTAGTGTGAGAGCCAGTCATTGTGCGGAGCCAACCCCATTATATTTGCATAGTGTGAATACTAGCAACATCAGCGATCCCTGCGTGTGTACCTTTCCACCATCGTGTTCTCTTTTATCGATGTATTATCTGCCGTAGTTAGTGTGCGCTTTAAAACGATTCATTTTGGTGAGGTCCCGAAAATGAATGTGAGTGAACGGGGACTACCGGGGATGCCGTTAACGGTCAGCAGGGACAGCTGATGTCGCTAATATTCACGCCATGCAAATATAATGGGGTAGGCTCCACAAAATGACTTATGTCACACTAAGGTGAAATATCCCTTTAACATGTGACTGGAAACTTCCTGTCTGAACATTCTAATGCTGATGTAACAAGCACTACTGAAGGCAATGGCGTTCTAGAACACAGACTTGGAATTTTGATTTAAAAAACATTCCAAAAAACCTACTCTTCAAAGGGTTAAGCCTATGAAGGCGAGGGCAGGAGCCAACACTGTCATCTTAAAACATGCTAAATAACAGCACAGGCTTATTATTGCCATAATCAGCAGAAATGTTACACTATATCATCCGAGCAATCAGCACAGATACATCTGCTATGACTCTCTTCTGAACGTCGTTTTACCCATTGCAAATACAATGACTGCCCCCTGATGGACTCAACCTGTAATTACAACTGCAGTAAAATGTAAAAATGGTGCAATGACATGCACAAATAAAAACAGAGCACAGATATTGAACTTAAATTACACTTAGAATGACACTGCAGTTCCCCTCAGTGAAAAAATCTCTTCACTGCAAACCCTTAACGTGTGAACAACTTGAGATATAGACTGAAGCTCATTGGTCAAAATAGGAAAGACGGTGAGCGATTAGCCTCCTTCATTAAAAAAGCTCTGCTAACAGATGAGACGAGACCCCACTGTAACATATAATGACTTATGAAAAATAATATTGCAATACATAATTGACTACATTTTTCATTAAGATGAATTTCCCTTTTAATCAAAGAGGATCACAAGTGTGGTAACAGACTAAAATAGTCTCAACTCAGTTTAGTGCACAGCACTTACTGCTTCCTGAGAGAGCGTAAATGTTTGAGGATCTTAAAAACCGGCCGATAGAAGCAAATGCATACCTTGTTTTGTTTTTTTAAAACCTTTCTGGTTTAAAGAAAATGAGTTTGAATTTCTGTTGATTATAATTGAAAAGTTGTTACACACTGTAAAATATAGAGGGCGCTATTGCATCACAGATAACAAAAACACGTTAGCAAATTTGACAAATAAGCTGTGGCTACTTTATCATGTTGCATGGTAATTAGCAGTTAGTTGGCTACATGCTTTTTAGCTCGTTTTGCTCTCTGATTGCATGAATGTGTAAGTAAAGACCATAGACTGTATAAAAATATGGACAAAATCACTGTGACGTCACCCATTGCCTTCCCACGGCCTCCTAAAAACCGAATTGAGGCTCCGGACAAACGGCGTCTGCTCCCTGGAGCCGAAGAGGACTCAACCTGTCCCTCTGATTGGTCCTGAACAAATGTTAATACCTTGTCCAAACAACACAATATTTTTAAAAAATCAGCACATGCAGAGGCATTAGATGAAAGAAAGGCACCTATTGCAATTAAATTTTTTGTGGGAAAAATGTATTGACTGAGTATTTTGACCACATTGCAGCCATAGTCTTACAGGGTGATAAACCTATACTGGAGCCAACCGTAGTGGCGCTAGTGAGCAACGGCACAATTTCCGCTCCCAGCCCAACCAGGAAGTGAGCTTCAAAACGAAAGCTCTGGGTGCGGTGCGTCCCAATATTCTTCACTCCCCACCTCCCCACCTCCACTCCCCCACTACCACTCCTCTCTTACCCGGAAGTATGCAAAACTGTGAATGTTTTGAGTACAAGTATTTGCATGTACAGTATACAATGTACCTGACATTGCGGTTTGCGTTGAGACATTAATTAATATGTAACCATTAATATGTAATTAAGATGTAATCAGCGACATTAGATTAAAACACAAAGATCCGTTTCCGGGGCATGGAGTAGAGGAGTGGTAGTGGAGGAGGAAAGGTTGCCTTTTTCGACTATTGGGACGCACCCCCAGTCTTGGCCCCTTGGTAAATACTATATAATGTCTGATGACTTCTACACTAGCACACCAGTAGCATTCAGTTGGTAGGTACCTCAATATGCTAGCATTAACCCTTTAAGGTGTGAGATGACAAATATGTGATTAGAATCTTCTTGACTGAACATTCTAATGCTGATGTAACAATCACTACTGGTAATAGAAAGCAACGGAGTTCTAGAACACTCTTAGTTCCACATTCCAAAAAAACTAGTCTTAAAATGGTTGAATGAAGGGTGTGAACTGAAAATAAAACAGATTAGAAAAATAATATTTTGTATAGATAATTAAAAACCTAAACAAAAAGCCTTGCATTATCTACCAGGTTTACTACAATGAGCCATTCGGGATAATTTTGTTTGTGATCGTCACCATGGAGACGCATTCGCAACATATGCTCGGAAAAGTCGGGAATGTCCGTTGGATCTGCAGCTACAAAGTTTAACATCGCTCTTCTCCGGAGTTGAAAATGTCGGGACTGATCTAGGACTGCAGGCAATCTTCAAAAGGCCACCAGGGAAAGAGGAGAGGATAATGTGGGGGAGGAGTGAGACAACGAGTGGGAAGGCTGACGCAGTTCGGTGCTCCGTGTTATCAGTGGACAGAGACCACAACACTGCATGTATGGAGGAAAGTCGTGGAGGCGGAGTTTGTGTGTTGGACTGCTTGATAACACTGGACATCTCTGGACAGCGGGGCCTATTTTTAATCATGACATTTGGCTGTATAGGCTATTCCAGTTTAATTCACTTACTTACTTTGATTAATGCAAAGATGCTTTTGAATGTCTTTATTTGATATGTTTGTTTGTGTGTTGTGGGTCTGCCCCACTGTCTATGTCTTTTTTGTTGTTACAGCAGAAGCTGCATTTAGAGTCAATCAGTCAGGCCGAGTGGTTCCCTGGGTTAGATTGTGGCTCAAGTCTGCTTCTGCGAACGATGGTCTATTTATGCGGATTGTAAGCCAAGCCTGCAAAGGCGTCATTTGTTTTTCCACCAGGTGACTACAAACTACAAAAACCAAAAAATAATCCAAACTCAACAAGTATTTTAGTCTTATATTTATTTAGACTTAAAATCTTACTTCAAATACTTTATTTGCTAAATAAGACAAAAACGATTGCCAGTGAGGTGAGACAGTTTGACTCATTTCAAGACAATTTTACTTGTCAAGCAAACAGCAACCTTTTAAGTCTCATTACAAAACTGTTTTAGCAATGCAGCATAAATCCCCCATAATGCATCTGAAGGTTCTTTAACAAGTAAAACCAGAAAGAAAATCACAGGACAGGCCACACCATCCTGGAAAAGACTTTATTCACCTTCTCATCATCCCCTCCAAACAGCCCCTTCAACAGCAACACAGTTCTTCTACAGACCGGCTGTGAGGGGCAGACTGACCACAACACCGGCCCGTTTCCCCACAAACAGCTACACATTCAATTACCGGCAGCTACATTAAGAACTCCAGCATTTATAAAGAATTTATCGACTTAGTTTAAAAAACCGGCCTTATTCTCCTCTGAAAAAGTGCATGGTTTCCAAAGACTGCTCCTACATTTCAAATTCCTTCAAAGTGTACAAATTAGCCTTTCGTACGTGATAAAATAGACATTTACATTCATATATGTTTACTTTAGTAAAGCTCCTATACTGCAGTCTACAGTTAGATTATTTTAGTAGTAAAAAGTAAAAGCCCCCCCCGAGAGTATTGTTATTGTTATTGTCACCTTTAGTGTTATACATTTGGCATCCACACATAAAAACCAATGCTTATTGAGTGCTGCGCCAACCCCAAAAATAATTTTCAAAGAAAAAAAACATTAACAGAAATTTGTATTGCAACATGATTATTGCCGTATTACATATATAACTGACTGAATGCACTATAGGCTCCTGAGAAATCTGAGAACAATTCACTACACTCAAAGATCAAAAAGAAAGGAAAACAAAGATTATACAGATGAGACAGACAGGCAGACTCACACAGAATAAAGAGAGAGAAAGAGAAAGTACAGACTGTTCAGAGCCTGAATTTAAATGCATCCATTTTGTGAGATCTGTGTGATCTTCCACTAAGACCAAAGAACACCCTGAGACTACACTGACATGTCGTAGAACACTGCAGAGGTAAACAATGGGCACGTTAAGTAACTGAGCGGCTCAGCTTCGCTCAGAGCGAAGAACGCGCTTAACGGGTTGCTCAGTTTCAGATCACTTTTGGATGTGGATCAGAAAGAAGCAATACAGACGTACGTCGTTAGCTATGGACCCAGGTTTTCGGTCTGCTGGGGTTGACAGGAACGAAAAGTGCTTTTGTTTGCCGCACAAATCATATGCGCCTATTAGCTATAGGAAATGATAAGTTAGCGACAATGCTAAGTTGACGTTGCAGCTAACAACTGACAAGATTCAACCTAAAATAAGTAGGCTATGCTTGAATCGTGTACGTCGCCATTTTCCAAACTCAGATGGTTGTTGACAGTTGCTCAGCGCTCGCGTAGAGCAGAACGTTAAGTGATTTAAAAATCCGCTCAGTGATAACACTGAGCATTCTCACCGTGAGCGCTCAGTTACTTAACGCGCCCAATCTAAAGCAGCCGATGTCACAGAAGTCCCAATGTTTATAGCGATACTGTAGAACAGTTAATCCCCACCAGCATTCTGAAGGCATTCACAGCCTCAGCCAATGGGAAGATGGCAAAATATATGTGAGGTCATAACAGATATAATATAAATTCATCATCATAATGTATTATGGCATAACTGATTTGACATAGTGGAGCTCAGGAGGTCATTGTTGACAAGACTTTGTGTCAGAAAAGTGTTCACAGGGCCCTACAGTGATTCTGACTATACATACCACAGCTGTAAAATCCAGCATTCCCTTCACTTGCTAAAAGGTACCTGGCCGTAGCTATGTAAAATGGAAACAGCCAGGATTGTTGACCAGCCGCTGCTTGGCGACAACATTACAGAGCACTCACGTACAGGTATGGGTTCCTCTGTCCGTCCGGCAGCCTCGAGCTGACACGTCTGATCACTCTTCCTCACAGGCACTCGTCTTCACAGAGTAAAAACATCCGACACACCAGTGAGGCTGAGACCATGTGACCCATGAGCGTGCACGTGACCAGAGTGCGCTTGAGGCACCATGACCCATGAGCATGCATGTGACCCATTACCCATAAGGCTTTTTTTTTGTAGTTTTTTTGCACACCCTCCCACTGATGACGATCACCTGTCCGTCAGTGAAGACTCCACAGACAGGTGTCCTCACATCGTGCAGAGGATTCGCAGGTTTTGGCTCGTAGCGCACGCCCAAAGGTCCGACCTACAGCACTCGATTACCGCCTGAAATGTCCGGAAGTAAGGCAGGACCGCGCTGCCGCGGAATACGGGAGGAGACAAGGTTTCTCATCGGCGTGGCAATAGCGCATTTTTGCGTTCTCCAGCTCAAAAAAAAATCTTTAGAACACGAGACACAGAACACGCAACGGTGTGGCACACATGGGGAGGGACAGACACAGGAGGGAGGACAGACGGACACGGGAAACTGAAGTTAACTCCGCCCACCGCTCAGGGGAAATCACTTCCATCGTAGACCACGGGTTTATCAACAGTCAGACGATACAGAACTTTCTTTGAGATGAACCTGCAGAAACATTAATAAAAAAATACATAAATACATAAACACGTAGATGAAATGGTAAAATATAAGGGCAGGTAAGTTGAGGGGGCGGAGTCCTGGGCTGGTCACCTGGAGAACGAGTTGTCGAAGATCAGCATGTAGGTCCCCGGGTTCCTGACCTTCAGCTGACCTTGGATCGTCTCCTTGTGGGAGTTGCAGCGGGTCAGAGGGATCAGAACCTGAACAGCCAATGAGAGCAGAGAGGAAGAAGTGCTGAACCAATGAGAATGCAGTAAAGAGGATGACTGACATGTACAGAGAGGAGCTGAGGCAACAAGAAGGACAGAAGAGCTTAGCCATTGAGAGAACATTCCAGAGCAATGAGAGAGGGGAACTTTGAGGTTTAAGGGCAGCAAGAGAGAGAGAGATAAAGAGGGGGACTTTTGGTACCTTGGACTCCTCCAATGGGATGTTGGGTCCCTCCTTGGCCTGCTCCAGTGGGGTGTTGGGTCCCTCCTTGGACTCCTCCAGTGGGGTGTTGGGTCCCTCCCTGTAGACCACGCTGAAGGCGATGCTCTTGGGCTCGGAGGAGAAGACCCAGCCAATGGAGGGACCGGCCTCGCCCACCTCTACAGAGATCAGGCTGTAGCCGCTGGACTTGATGAAGAGCTCGCGAGAGCCGTCTCCAAACCGCGCAACATCCTCCAGGGAGAGGGGCACGTTCAACCTGCGGGACACACCCAGTGAGGTCATCACTAATGCTGGGGAAACGCCCAAAAGGCAATATAAGGTGTGCAGACATACAAGCTCTCCTGACTTGAGCAGGTAAATCTCAGGTGTGCAGACATACAAGCTCTCCTGACTTGAGCAGGGAAATCTCAGGTGTGCAGACATACAAGCTCTCCTGACTTGAGCAGGTAAATCTCAGGTGTGCAGACATACAAGCTCTCCTGACTTGAGCAGGGAAATCTCAGGTGTGCAGACTTACGTGAGCTCTCCTGACTTGAGGAGGTAAATCTCAGGTGTGCAGACTTACGTGAGCTCTCCTGACTTGAGCAGGTAAATCTCAGCATCCTGTACGTTAGGAGTCTGGTCCTCTGGGTCCTCAGGTGTGGCTTCTATTGTGCTGGTGCTTCTGAAACCAGAAACAAACCTCATGCACCTCTTACAGTAAAGAACACTACCCATGATGCACCTCTTACAGTAAAGAACACTACCCATGATGCACCTCTTACAGTAAAGAACACTACTCATGATGCACCTCTTACAGTAAAGAACACTACCCATGATGCACCTCTTACAGTAAAAAACACTACCCATGATGCACCTCTTACAGTAAAAAACTACCCATGATGCACCTCTTACAGTAAAGAACACTACCCATGATGCACCTCTTACAGTAAATAACACTACCCATGATGCACCTCTTACAGTAAAGAACACTACCCATGATGCACCTCTTACAGTAAAGAACACTACCCATGATGCACCTCTTACAGTAAAGAACACTACCCATGATGCACCTCTTACAGTAAAGAACACTACTCATGATGCACCTCTTACAGTAAAAAACACTACCCATGATGCACCTCTTACAGTAAAAAAACTACCCATGATGCACCTCTTACAGTAAATAACACTACCCATGATGCACCTCTTACAGTAAATAACACTACCCATGATGCACCTCTTACAGTAAAGAACACTACCCATGATGCACCTCTTACAGTAAAGAACACTACCCATGATGCACCTCTTACAGTAAAAAACACTACCCATGATGCACCTCTTACAGTAAAAAACACTATCCATGATGCACCTCTTACAGTAAAGAACACTACGCACGTTCATTCTGTTCTCAGTCAGTCATTACGGTTGTATGAATGCAACAGTTCATGTTTTTGTGGACACAACTATAATTCAAGCCAAAACCATGGAAATTAGTATGACAGTATGTACATGCTTTGTGGAGACTCCAGTATTCCTCGCTGTGAGTACAGAGTACATATAAGAGTGTGTGTATACAAGTATGAGAGTGTATACAAGCTTTGGACCCACCGCTCTTGTGTTCCTTGCTGTGATTAGTGTGCATATATGAGTGTGTGTGTATAGGAGAATGAGAGTGTATACATGCTTTGTGGGGACCCACCGCTGTTGTGTTTCTTGCTGTGAGTAGTGTGTATATACAAGTGTGTGTATATGAGAATGAGAGTGTATACACGCTTTGTGGGGACCCACCGCTCGTGTGCTCCCTGCTGCCCCTCTTCACTCTCGGCCCCTGGCAGGTCGCTGTCGTAGATCTTGTTCACCTCGTCCTCCGTGATGATGTCAAACACGGCGTCATCCATCCCTGTGGTGTGGAAACGGGGGCAGGATTTTCCAAACCTGTTCACTGAGATTCAGTGTTTTGTGCTGTGATGTGTGTGTTTAACTGTGCTGGGCTTTGCTGTGCGCGTTCATTGAAGAATTGCAGCAATAATTTTTGTGAGAATGACAGTTTTGCAAAAGGTAGTTATATGTATTTTTAGTGTGCTGTAGTGTGACATTATTTATTTATGCTGACTTAAACAACTCCAAACACTGAGAGGTGTTTGCCCTCCACAGCAGCGGTGATTGGCCGATTCCCATGACAGAGGATTGCCTGATAAATTTTAATTTCATTCATTCGTTCACTGGAACGCTGTTGAGGAAAATGACTATGTGAGTGTGCGTGCGTGTGTGTCAGTGTACCAGGTGTGTGTGTACCAGGTGTGTGTGTGTATCAGTGTACCAGGTGTGTGTGTGTGTGTGTGTGTGTGTATCAGTGTACCAGGTGTGTGTGTGTGTGTATCAGTGTACCAGGTGTGTTAGGGTGAGCCCCTCTCACCTGCAGTTGTGTGCGCGGGCTTGGTGGGGGGGCTGGTGGGCGTGTCAGGCGTTTCTGCCAGAGGATGGCGCTCTCCCACAGCACAGTGCTGTGTGTAGCAGTCCCTGCAGCAGCGCTCTCTCTTGCCGCCCTGCCGCATCGTCACCGTGTTGTTACTGCAGTAGTAGCAGAACCCTCGGCCGCACAGCCTGGGAGAAAGACCGCAATACTCAACATGGCCACCGGGGGGAGCCAAACCCACATACTACAGACTAAGGCAGGGATCTCAAACTCCAGCCCTGAAGAGCCACAGGGACTGTGGGGTTTTCTTTTGTTTTTTTAGGTACTCAGCACTTAATTGAGCATTTAAAACGGCTGATTACACAGTTAATTCCCCTCGCTTGGCTGCTGATTTTAAGTTGGGATTTAAGCCTCAAACTTCTACCCCTCAAACAGTCCCCACTCTAAGTTATAAAGAGAGAATATTCCCTGGGCGAGAGACCCTCATAAAGAAGTGGTCAGAAGAGCACTTATACCTATACTCAAAAATAATACTGAAACAATATTGCTGTTATGAAACAAAGAGTATCATTTAGCAGAATCTAATCAAATTTATTTTCATGGCGCAATTTACAAACATTAGTGGCAGGATGCTTGACAATAAACCCGTACAAGAGCAAGCCGAGAGCAATGGAGGCAAGGAAATTTCCCCTGTGGGACAGAGAGGAAGAAACCATGGCAGGGACCAGACTCAAGAGGAGAGCCCATCCCTTACCTGCTCAGGGCGTGGCTTTTAATGGCCAACACAGTCAATATTCAGATGAATAAATTAACGGCAACCATGGGTTCGCTACAGTTTGGTTAAATGGGTAAAGCCCGTCCGGAATGGACTGACCCGCACTGGTGTCGGCGTAGCAACCAGCTGAACTGGGAGTGGCAGCTGGAGCAGGACCCCGCCTCTCGCTCGGAAACCACATCTTCCTCCCGCAGTTTCTGCTCATACTCCAGAGCGTCTGACTTCTGCCACAGTGCGTCCTTCTCCCTGTGGG
>CM040395.1:4021463-4028963 GCA_022702515.1 Ilyophis sp. 1 JC-2022 | reverse complement strand
TCAGCCCTTCTCGGGGA
The DNA here is from genome assembly GCA_022702515.1 of Ilyophis sp. 1 JC-2022. Taxonomy (NCBI): domain Eukaryota; kingdom Metazoa; phylum Chordata; class Actinopteri; order Anguilliformes; family Synaphobranchidae; genus Ilyophis; species Ilyophis sp. 1 JC-2022. The sequence goes on along the minus strand of CM040395.1, from coordinate 4,028,946 downwards.
GAAAGCTGACTCTAGGACACGGAAAAGGTTTTTGGGACTAGAGATGCAAACCGACCCCCCCCCCCCCCCCATCCACACGCACCTGCTGTTCAGACACTTTGGCCTCCAGGTGAGACCTCCTCTCTAGCTCCGCCCTCACGGTAGCAAGCTCTTCATTCAGGCCCTGTGGGGGATTGGAGCAACAGCCATGTCACTCAAAACCCTCAAGTGCTCGTTTGCATAAGTGGGCAGTGACTTGGAAACTAATAAAGCCATTATTATTTATAAAAACATAAAAAATGACACCTTCCTTGAATGCATATAGGAAGGGACCGCACACTCCTTTGCAAAAAGACACACAGACTGACTGACTTCAATGCTTCATCAAGATTTATTCTGAACTTGCGCTGGAGTCTGGATGTGTACGAGTGCTTCCTTATCCATTATTATTTATCTTCCCCTCAGTACTAGCACACATTGACACACACACACACATGCAACAGTCCTCGCTTGTTTAAAACGGCTTTGATGTAAATATCGGTTTTAGTCCTTTTACAAAATTTGTATTTTTATCAACTTTTTTTTTTTAACCCTGCTAACATTTCCACACAAAAATGCATGCAAAACACTCTCACAACATATCACTGCTGCGACGTTGCGAGAGTGTTCTGTGAATGTTGTGTGAGCGTTCTGTGACCGTTGCGCACAAGCCTCACCTGGAGCTGGCTCCGGTGGCTCATGGTCTCACTGCTCATCTGGAACCTGAGGGCATCGGCCTCCTCGCGGGCCCGTAGCCCCGCCTCCCTGAAGGAGTCGGCCTCCTTGCGGGCCCGTAGCTCCGCCTCCCTGAGGGCATCGGCCTCCTCGCCAGCCCGTAGCCCCGCCTCCCTGAGGGCGTCAGCCTTCTCGCCAGCCTGTAGCTCAGCGGAAGCTTCTGAAAGTCTCTCCTTGGCCTGCCGCAGCTCCGCCTCTCCGAGGGCGATGGCCTCTTCCCGGGCCCGTAGCTCCGCCTTCAAACCGCCGTTCTCCGCCTGCAGCTCCGCCAGCTTGTGCGCCGCCTCCTCCTTCTCGGCCGTCAGGGCACAGGCGGCCACGCCCAGCTCCGCCATCTCCGCGTTGGCGCGGTGCAGCCCCTCCCTGGCTTCGGCCAGCTCCAGGGTCAGCTTGGCCTGCCGCTCCTTCAAGTGAACCAGAGAACTAGAGAATTAATTAATTAATTTACTGGAGGATTAACCCTTTGAAGAGCAGGTTTTTTGGAATGTTTTTTTTCTTCTAAAAGTCTAAGTCAGTGTTCTAGAACTCCAGTAGTGATTGTTGCATCAGCATTAGAATGTTCAGTTAAGAACACTCTAACACACACCGTAAAACTTCAATAAATAGTCAGGGCGCCTAGCTCTCCCCTCCCTGCAACAACCTAGTCATCACACCTCAGGCCTCAACTCTTCTCCCTGCTGGCCCCCCAATGCTGGAATGACCCGCCCATCTCAGTCCGTCCGTAATTTCCGGCGTATCCTGAAGACCATCTATTCAGGAAATACCTCTCCTCCCCTTCTCCACCCTGACTATCATTGCCCTCTTCCACATTTCCTATCTATAAAAAAAACCTCTTTACCTTCACATCTACGTTAATTCTTGTGACAAAAGATTACCGATTAATGATTTTTGTGCAGTAATTTTAAGTTGCTCTGGATAAGTACATCAGCTAAATGCCTAAAATGTAAAAGTTACTTGAGATTGCCGTTTATTTTTACGTTTCTGTTCTCAGCTATTAAAATACACCGGCCCTCCTGAGCGATTCGGCTTCAAATTGAAGTTTTACAGTCACCTGGTATCATCATTTACCTACAGTCTAAAGATTCCTCAGGCACTCCGAATGAATAAAGAGTTAGCTACTGATGTTATTAGAGTATTAAAACACAAACACAGCCACACATCAAAGCAAAGGCCCACAGATTTAAATAGATCAGCCTAAAAAAAGCCAAAGATGTTTAACCCATTGTGAGCAGAATTAGTTTAAAACAGGACAGGTTTGTGCTTTTGTGTTTGAATGTAAAATTAGCTGAACAAAGCGACTGTTAGTTTAGTTAACGAAAGTACCTTAAGTACGGAGACCTCTTGGGAGGCACAGACCTCCCTCTCCTCCTTCTGCGCCTCCTCCTCCATGTGGGCTTGGTTCAGACGCTCCAGCTGGGACTGGAGGTGCTCCACCTGCACCCGGAGTGCCTCTCTCTCCTCCTCCGCCACCTCCAGTTGGGCTCCGGCCTCCTCCTGTGACTCCGCTGCTGCCTGGAGCCTCGTGCGGAGCTCCCCCACCTCCTCCTGCAGCCTGGAGACCTCCTGCTCCGCCAGCTCCTGCCGCGACTCCGACTCATTCTCCCACGGCCCCGACCTCACCTGGAGCTCCGCCTCTAGCTCCTCCTGGCTCTCCGCCTCCTTCTCAAGCCCCGCCTCTGGGACCTGGATCTGTTCCGCTCTGGCTGAGAGCTCCTCCTCTCTGACCCTGAGCTGCTCGTCGAGCTGCTCCGCGCGCCTCTCCAGCACCTCCCTCGTGTGTTGCACCTCCTCCTTCTCCAGCAGCTGCCTGCGCAGCTCTCCGGCCTCCTCATCCCTGTCCGTCAGAGCCAGCTGCAGCCGCTCCAGGGCCTCCTGCTGCTCCTTGGCCCGCTGCCGCTCTGATTGGTCGAGCTCTGCACGCAGCTCCTGGCGCTTCTGCTCTGATTGGTCAAGCTCCGAGCGCAGCTCCTGCCACTTCTGTTCTGATTGGCTGAGCTCTGCACGCAACTCCCGTTGCCTCAGCTCTGATTGGTCGAGCTCCAGGCGCAGGTCGTCGGCCTCGTTGCACCTGGTCGTCTCGTTTATGTGTCCCGGCAGACTGCTGTTGTAGTCCGGGCTGGGGATGAACTCAAGGGCCTGCTGGGAGATGGAGGCACACACAGATTAACACGCACGCACGCACGCACGCACGAACACACACACACATCTATTCATGATCTGAAAAATGCTTCTGCTACATTTTTCAAACAAACAAGTTCAATTTCAACCGATTCCCTGAAGTGAAACTGTACTGAACACAAGCAGCTAAATCTGGGGTTAAGGCGCTCTGTGATTGGTTCCTTAAGCGGTGAACAGCTTCTTCAGAACATCCAGACGTACGGAAGTGAAACTATCTGCCGTTCTCCTTTCAAAGTAAGACGACTCCACATTCTACCACATTCTCTGATGACACTGCACAAAACTATGGTACATTCTCTTATTACAGTACAGCACACCGCACGTGAATTATGTGCCAATTGCTGCGGCCTCTCCACTTTCTCTACATCAGGGCTGCCCAACCCTGTTCCTGGAGATCTACCGTCCTGTAGGTTTTCATTTCAACCCTAATTTGGCACACTTGATTCTACAGATTAGCACCTCAGCGAGATCTCTAGCTGTTGAATGAGGTGTGCTTTGTTAGGGTTGGAGTGAAACCTACAGGACGGTAGATCTCTAGCTGTTGAATGAGGTGTGCTTTGTTAGGGTTGGAGTGAAACCTACAGGACGGTAGATCTCTAGCTGTTGAATGAGGTGTGCTTTATTAGGGTTGGAGTGAAACCTACAGGACGGTAGATCTCTAGCTGTTGAATGAGGTGTGCTTTGTTAGGGTTGGAGTGAAACCTACAGGATGGTAGATCTGTAGCTGTTGAATGAGGTGTGCTTTATTAGGGTTGGAGTGAAACCTACAGGATGGTAGATCTCTAGCTGTTGAATGAGGTGTGCTTTATTAGGGTTGGAGTGAAACCTACAGGAGGGTAGATCTCTAGCTGTTGAATGAGGTGTGCTTTGTTAGGGTTGGAGTGAAACCTACAGGACGGTAGATCTCTAGCTGTTGAATGAGGTGTGCTTTGTTAGGGTTGGAGTGAAAACCTACAGGACGGTAGATCTCTAGCTGTTGAATGAAGCGTGCTTTGTTAGGGTTGGAGTGAAACCTACAGGAGGGTAGATCTCGAGCTGTTGAATGAAGCGTGCTTTGTTAGGGTTGGAGTGAAACCTACAGGATGGTAGATCTCGAGCTGTTGAATGAGGTGTGCTTTGTTAGGGTTGGAGTGAAACCTACAGGAGGGTAGATCTCCAGCTGTTGAATGAGGTGTGCTTTGTTAGGGTTGGAGTGAAACCTACAGGACGGTAGATCTCTAGCTGTTGAATGAGGTGTGCTTTGTTAGGGTTGGAGTGAAACCTACAGGACGGTATAGCAAAGTTAGCATTTAGCATTTCTCCTAATTTAGACAACTACATTTTTTCTATTACTATTTGAACTAACCAGTGTCCACCGTGAGTATTTTTGATTGCAACGTCCATGAAGATTTCCAGTTAACAAACACTGGAGCATTACCACAGTGCACGACTAAATTATTATTACTTACATTCATAGTCTGTGCAAATCAGGCTAACAGATTATGAGAAATAGGGAATCAAATTAGCAACGTTAACATTTAGGAACAGGGTTGGGCAGCCCTGCTCTAGTCTGTTTCTCTCTTCTCCATTTTTGGAATGTCCAGCTGTGTTCATTGACCCTTCTGGTGGGAGCAACGTCCTCCGTAATTTCGTGAGAGCGCAGAGTAGCGCATTCTCTCGTCCCGCCCGCCGCTGCTGCCGTCTGCAGTCCACCAGCCCAATACCCTCTATGTGCAGCTGGCGCAGGTAGACCGCAGGTGCCCGATCGACCAGAGGGGGCGCTGGTGTGCGATGACACTGAAACCCTCCCATTTGGAGCAATGCAGCCAATCACCAGCTGCTCTGTGGGGCTGCCAGCCAATCAGACGCTGCCTTGCGGCACTACAGCAAATCACACAACAGCCACAGCTTGTACTGGCATCGTAAGGATCCTCCAATCAAAGCCACAGGTAGGTTCAGAGATCTCTAAAGAAGCGGCTCCCAAAATGGTATGTTACACTTAAAAAAAAATTTTGTTAACTTTTGTTATCCTATATCTGGACACATGCTAATCTCTCAAATGCGTGAGTAATAAATTAAATACATTTAGTCAATCGTGGGTCGTGTGCTGGAAGAGTTTTGCGGACCCCACCCATAAAGCCCCACCTCTCACCGTTGCCTGAGTGACAACTCAGGTTGTCCCTAGTTACGGGGTTGTTGCTAGGGGGCCGACTCACCGGTGAAAAGGGGCCGGCCAGGCTGCTGATACTGGAACACCGGCTGGGTGGTCTCCACGGTGAGGCTGGAGAGCTGCCCAATCCCAGAGTCCTCCTGTCAAAGACACGCCCACGCAAACACACACACACGCAAACACACACACACGCAAACACACACACACGCAAACACACACACACACATGCAAACACACACACACGCAAACACACACAAACACACGCAAACACACACACACACGCGCACACACACACGCAAACACACACACACACACACGTGCAAACACACACACACGCAAACACACACACACACACACACACAAACACACACACACACACACACACACACACACACACACACGTCACCACGAGGGAATAGTAGCTAACGTTTGTAAGGAATGAAAGTCTGTGATCAATGTATATTATTCTTGTGGGAAACCCTGAAAAGTACTGTATTGGTAGGGGTCTTTTAGGCACATTTCATTTAGCATTTAGCAGACTTATCCAGAGAGACTTAAATAAAAGCATATATAAACGTTTGGATTTGCATTTTAAATGATCTCTCCTTATTGCATTTTATGTCACAAGAAGATTTTTAAAGATATTAAACGCATTTCCTTGCAAAAAGAAAGTAGACTAGTTTCCACAGAATGTTCAATGAGGAAGTGGTCAGTTTTGACAAACTGTGTCAATGGGAGGAGAGGGAGCAGGGGGGGTTGGGGGGAGGAGAGGGGGGGGGTAAGTCCTTTCTGTCCCACACAGGTGCAGACGGTGCAGTCGGGCACAATCGGGTACAGACGGGCACAGTCGGGTACAGTCGGGTACAGTCGGGTACAGACGGGTGCAGTCGGGTACAGTCGCAGATGAGCAGAAGTTATGTGGTGTCCAAGCGAAAGCTTTCCCCGGGTTTCAGCTATGGAGTGTCCAAGTAAAACCTTTCCCAGGGTTTGGGGTTAATGGGTCCAAGTGGAAGCTCGTCCTGGGTTTGGTGGCATTCTTTCCCTCTAATCAGGCACCGATGTAGACCAGGCGAGAGGAATATGTGGCCAGTGTAGGAACAGAAGCCCTATTTGAGCATCCCAGGTTCAGATTGCACTGTGTGACGGTACCGTCACTGGTGATAACTCACATTCTTCAGACACACCAGTGCATGCACTTAAGTGATTTTTGATCTTATGTTTTCACTTACGCATCCCTGCAAAAATCCCTTAAGGTCAAAGCTTCAGCGGAATTTGAAAATCCCTTAAGTGAAAATTAAGTTTCATTACTTAAGTGCAGGTGCAAGAACTTAGGTTTTTGACAAACATCTCTGATTCTTAACTACAGGAGGTTCTGGTTGGTAAAAAGAGTTTCTGGCACTACATTAGAGTAGGTGGGACAGTAGGTAGGACAGAACCTTCAATGTTAAGAGCACAGAGCCGAGCACCTGGCAGGTGTAAAGAACCTGGTGACCGAAAGGTCAAAAGGTTACCTGGCAAATGATGGCCAGGCGGAATCGAGGTCATGACCCCTGGACGCCACGTCAAACTGGACCTCGTTGAGCTCGTACAGGTGGTTCACTATGTCAGCCTTCATATGAGGCTTCAGAAAGGGACTGCGCACGTAGTACCAATCACTACAGGAAGAGAAAGCGAGTGAGTGAGAGAGAGAGAGAGAGAGAGTGAGAGAGAGAGAGAGAGAGAGAGAGAGAGAGAGGGAGAGAGAGAGAGAGAGAGGGGGGGGGGGGGGACAGGAATTTTTAGTGTGTGTGTGTGTGTGTGTGTGTGTGTGTTACCCGGGGATAGGAATTTTTAGTGTGTGTGTGTGTGTGTGCGTGTGCGTGTGTGTGTGTGTGTGAGTGTGTGTGTGTGTGTGTGTGTGTGTGTGTGTGTGTGTGTGTGTGTGTGTGTGTAAGTGTGCGTGTGTTACCCGGTGACTCTGTGGTTCATCAGGCATTGCTGGAGTGTGTGTGTGTGTGTGTGTGTGTGTGTGTGTGTGAGTGTGTGTGTGTGTGTGTGTGTGTGTGTGTGTTACCCGGTGACTCTGTGGTTCATCAGGCATTGCTGGAGTGTGTGTGTGTGTGTGTTACCTGGTGACTCTCTGGTTCATCAGGCATTTCTGGAGTGTGTGTCTGTGTGTGTGTGTGTGTGTGTGTTACCTGGTGACTCTCTGGTTCATCAGGCATTGCTGGAGTGTGTGTGTGTGTGTGTGTGTGTGTGTGTGTGTTACCTGGTGACTCTCTGGTTCATCAGGCATTGCTGGAGTGTGTGTGTGTGTGTGTGTGTGTGTGTGTGTGTTACCTGGTGACTCTCTGGTTCATCAGGCATTGCTGGAGTGTGTCAGCCAGCCGCTGGTGAACAAGAGAATAGCGAATGAAGGCCCTG
>CM040395.1:3983963-4016463 GCA_022702515.1 Ilyophis sp. 1 JC-2022 | reverse complement strand
TTCTACCTATTCACACACACACACACACACACACACACACACACACACACACACACACACACATATACATACATACACACAATAAAGAAAAACTTCATTAATACTTCGCGTTTGCTGATTATTTTTTATCGTACTACAACCGATATTCCAGCTTCCACTTGTTTATAGTAACGAGCAAGCTCTCGTTCTAAATCTACGGCTAGTTTACAGACATAAACATTACGCAAAATAATCTTCACACAAATCTACATGAATGCAGACATTTCAGAAAAAGAAGACAGTTTTACATACTTATTAGATCGCTTTATTCGGTGATTCCCGGCAGTTGTGTTTACAGTGAGTGAATGCGAACTTGCTGCTACGAGTCGGGCGGAAACAATTGATTGACAGTTGCGCCACACAATTGAAATGGAAGGTTGAGAAAAGACCAGCGGAGGCATGTCTGATGACATGCATAGTTCGGTTGCACAGTATTATAAGATAAACACACTCCAGCTATCACGTGACTTCTTCGTGCCAACCACATAACTAAATGCAATATACCGCTAACAGAACTGCAGAGAAATATCGTGGGTAATGTTGTTTATTATTCACATATTTCATTCGCAGTTTGTGTGTGTGTGTGTGTGTGTGTGTGCGTGTGTGTGGAAAAGTGGAGTTCCAACATTGAGGCAAAATTCACAAGCACAGATGTTAAGGAAATCACAACTTATTTGATCTGTTTCACAGCTTATTTTATGTGTTCACCATAAGCAAACCCATTTCCACAGTTGTGCTAATGCTGGATAAGCCAGTGTGTAATTTAATCAACCACTTCTGCTCTTCAGCTCTTCAGTAACACCATCTCACTGTGGGTTTGGCCCTTATAATACCCACAGTTCTCATCAGGCTAATTGGAGTTAAAGGGCCACACTGTAAAAAATTAAGGACAAGGTTGTCACAAGTAACTTGCTATCACAATTTGGAAGTTAGCCACAATCTTACAGTAGGAACTAAAAGTAAAACTAAAAGATACGACCACATCACACCAGTCCTCAGATCTTTACACTGGCTTCCATTGTACCAGAGAGTTGAATTTAAAATTATTTTATTGGTCTATAAAACCCTAAATGGCTTGGGGCCAAAATATCTCCTAGATCTTCTTATACCCTATGAACCATCAAGAACCCTTAGGTCATCTGGAAAGGGACTATTAACTGTTTATAGACCTAAGACAAAACACGGTAAAGCATCATTCAAATATTATGCTTCCGACACCTGGAACAAACTCCCAGAAACACTTAGATACGCCCCAAATGTGGCAACTTTTAAATCCAGGCTCAAAACGTTCTTGTTTTGTAGGGCTTATGAACACTGATTTGCTTTACTAAGAGTAGCCCCACAAAGGTGTAATTTTAATTGTCTTATCCATTATTGTTTTTATTCAGTTACTTCTGTTTTCTGCTGCAAATCTTATTGTCTTATCTTTTTAGCTCGACAGCGTGAAGAGGACACTCTCTGCCATCAACCCCCGCAAAGCAACAGGCCCAGACAACATCCCTGGTCGTGTGTTGAAGGACTGCGCAGAGGAGCTTAAGGACGTCTTCAGGGACATTTTTAACACTTCTCTGAGGCAAGCCATTGTTCCATCTCGTTTCAAGGCCGCCATCATCATACCTGTGCCGAAGAAATCTGCGCCATCCTGCTTCAATGACTACCGCCCTGTGGCACTGACACCCAACATCATGAAGTGCTTCGAACGACTAGTCATGTCACACATCAAATCCATCCTTCCCCCCACCCTGGACCCCTCGCAGTTCGCATATCGAGCCAAACGATCCACAGATGATGCAATCTGCTCTGCCCTTCACCCAGCCCTCACCCACCTGGATAAAAAAGACTCATATGTGAGAATGCTGTTCATAGACTTCAGTTCAGCATTCAATACCATAATACCACAACAACTCATCTGCAAACTCGACAAACTGGGACTCAACACCTCCCTCTGCAACTGGCTGCTAGACTTTCTCAGCCAGAGGCCACAAGCAGTACGTGTCGGCAACAACACCTCGAGCAGCATCACACTAAGCACAGGGGCCCCACAAGGCTGTGTGCTCAGCCCTCTGCTCTTCACCCTGCTGACACATGACTGCACAGCAACATACAGCACAAATCACATAGTGAAGTTTGCGGACGACACAACTCTGGTGGGTCTCATCACCCAGGATGATGAGACTCACTACAGGAAAGAGGTCAACCTACTGACCACGTGGTGCAGAAACAACAACCTCCTGCTGAATGTCAGCAAGACCAAGGAGATTGTTGTTGACTTCAGGAGAGGCCACACTGAACACCCGCCACTGACCATCGATGGTGCTGCTGTGGAGAGAGTGAGCAGCACCAAATTCCTGGGGGTGCACATCAGTGAAGACCTTACCTGGACCATCAACACCGCATCACTAGCGAAGAAAGCCCAGCGGCGCCTCTACTTCCTGCGCAAACTCAAACGGGCAAGTGCTCCATCACCCATCATGAGCACATTCTACAGAGGCACCATTGAGAGCATCCTTTCCAGCTGCATCACCGTGTGGGGCGGGAGCTGCACGAACTACAACAGGAAAGCCCTGCAGCGCATAGTGAACACGGCTGGAAGGATCATTGGTGCCCCACTCCCTTCCCTGCAAGACATATACACCACCCGCCTCACCCGGAAAACTATCACGATTGTGAGCGATGCAACCCACCCCGCACACAATCTGTTTAGCCCCTTGCCCTCTGGGAGGAGGTATAGGAGCCTCCGTTCCCGTACCACCAGACTCACCAACAGCTTCATCCACCAGGCTGTTAGGATGTTAAACTCTCTCCCCTCACTACCCCCAGCTCCATCCAACCGGCTGCCAGGAAAAAAAAAACTAAAAACTCCCCCCCCCCTCGGCCCCCCCCCCCCCCCCCAAAGAACACTCTGAACTCTGAACCCTTGACCACATTACATTACTATGCCACTTGCACTACCGCTATGCCACTTTTTTTGCTGCTATTACTGACTGTTGCACTAACTCCTAACTTATCAAACTGTGAGCACTGTGAGCACTGTGAACTCTGTTTTATTTAAGTATTGTAAATGTCTCTTCATGTCTGTCTTTTCTTGTTGTGCCGGTGCACTTGCACTTTTACTTTTACTTTTACTGTTTATTTTCCTTTTTACTGTTTTTTACCTTCTTTGAAATGTCTTGTCTTGTCTTCACCGTAGGATAGTGAGAAACGTAATTTCGATTCCTTTGTATGTCTGGTACATGTGAAGAATTGACAATAAAACTGACTTTGACTTTTGACTTTGACTTTTTATTTATTTATTTATTTTTAGATTCTTTATTCTTTTATTGCCTTATCTTTTTATTTATTTTATGAATTTTAATGATTTCCTCGTTTAATCTTGTTATTGTATATGTAAAGCACATTGAATTGCACATGTGTATGAAATGCGCTCTATAAATAAAGCTGCCTTGCCTTGCCTTGCCTAGGAGTATGGTGTGAATGCCAAAGAGGCATAGTGATTTAGTGATATTGGCATCTCTGAATTCTGACAATCGATAAGAAAATGGACAAAAGGATTTAGGCACAGACTTTATTGTGCCTAAATTAAAAAACAAAGACAAAAAAAGTTATTTTTAAGAAACCAGCACCTACACACTGACACAGACATGCATTTAGAGGTTTTTGGAATTTACCATTAGTCAAGGAAATGACAGAATATGAAAGAGCTTTGAAAGACTGAAGAGGAAGAGGGTAGTGCTCAGCTTCTGCAACAAGCGTCAAGCAAACAGTGTGTAACTCGCTCGCTCGCGGGTGCGTCTTGTCTTCCAAGCAAGCTGAACTCGGGGAGGCAAACGGCTCCGGCGCACAGTAACGATACTTTGCGGTAAATTTGTCCTACGGTGCTTTGGAGGCACACAGAGTTTGTGGTTTTTCCAGGGGGCGGAATTATGGAAACTAGTGCTTATTTAGCCAATGGCAGCAGCAACGACACATATGAGGACGACTATGGAGGAGACTCCGGGGGGGGGCTGGTGTACCAGTGCGACAACCACCCCTTTTCGGTCGCCGTGGCGACGTCCGCCAGTTTCATCGTCATCTTCTGCCTCAGCGTTTGCGGGAACGTCCTGCTGCTCTACACCATGGCCAGGTATGAGGATCTGAGGAACGTCGCCAACCTGCTGGTGCTCAACGTGGCGGTGTCTGACCTGGTGTTCGCCTCCACGCTCCCGTTCTGGAGCGCCTACCATCTCTCCCACTGGGTGTTCGGCCCGGCGCTCTGCAGGATCCTGACCGGGGCCTACTTTCTGGGCCTCTACTGCAGCCTGACGTTCCTGATGGCGTTGACCATCGACCGATACGTGACCGTGGTCCACGGCAAGTCGAGCAGGCTGGGGAGGCGTCTGACCTGCGCCAGGGTGGGCTGCGCGGTCATGTGGCTCGTGAGCGCTGCCTTCGCCGTTTGGGAGATGGTCACCACGGAGTCCAAGGAGGTGGAGCCCGGCCAGTTTGCATGCGAGGCGGCCGTTAGTACCTTGGACGAGCAAACGGCCTACTTCCTGCAGGTGGGCCTGCTGTTCCTGCTGCCGCTGGGCGTGGTGGTGTTCTGCTACGCCCGGATCTTGTGGGTGACCATGTCACGCAGCTCCAGCCGGAGGCACAGGAGCGTGACCGTGGTTCTGTGCATCGTGGCGGCCTTCTTCGTCTGCTGGGGCCCCTACAACCTACTGCTGGTCCTGGAGGCAGTGGGGCACGGGGGGAAGGTCCTGGACTGCGACTCCCAGGCACGGATGTACATGGCGTTCACCTGCTGCCGAATCCTGGCCTACTCCCACTGCTGCTTCAACCCCATCCTGTACGCCTTCACCCAGAAATTTAGGGCCCACCTCTCGCAACTCCTCTTTTGCTGTCACCCGCGGCGACTTGAAGCCGCCAATGAGGGGGAGGGACAGGGGCCCGGCGCCAGCCATAACATTTCTAGCGGCATCTGGAAAGAGGTGGTGACGCAAGGTGATGTTTCTGCGGCTACTCCCAAAATCAACACAGGCGTGGAGCTGAAATCCTTGATTTAAGAGGGCGTGGGATGTACTCGGGCGTGGACAGGGATGAAGGTTTTTTGTTTGCGTGTTTTCATCAAGCCCAACATAATACTTTTTTTTTTTTTGTGGCCCGTGCTGTAGGATGGTGGGTGTGGTCTTTGGGGTGTTTGGGGCTTACAGCCACTCTTCTGTCCTCTTCATTTATTTCATTATGTTTATTATTTGTTTATTACTTATTTGCACAGCAGATGTCCTGCACAGTCTTGGGGCCTGCTCCACAAAGCAGGGTTGCTGAGTTAGCCAGATAACTGCACCGAGTAAAACCCCGAACAGCTCTTTTTACTTCCGTCCATGTTCCAGATTTGGGAGGGTTCTGGGTTTTACTCAGCGCAGTTATCCAGCTAACTCAGTAATCCTGCTTCTCTTACTCAGTGCAGTTATCCAGCTAACTCAGTAATCCTGCTTTGAGAAAGACCCCCTAAAACAGGCCCTTGGGTCCAATAATGACTTGTAATATTAACTCTTTAGATACCAGTAAATCTGCAGATTACTGACAGTTTTACTTCACCAGTGTTCACAGGAAACATTTTTTCTGATCAATGATTCCACATTTTTGGTTGCTAAGCATTTTTTGTTTGTAAATTCTCAGATATTTGTGGGAATGCTTTCAGATTTCCCTCATTTTAGACTTATAAGGAGTGAAAGCTTTTAAACTACACATTTGGCTCAGGATATAACCTCAGGTTTAAGGGCACAGTGATCTCCAGGAATCTAGCCCCGCACTCTTATGGATGCAAGCCCAAGTCTCTACTTTGTATCGGTGTGCGGCTGTGTGTCTAATCGTCCTCAGGGTAACGGACTCAAAAACACAAATGTGTGACTCGTTGCTGCACGAATGACTGCTTTTGTATCTTTGATGGTGATGGTGGGCTCTGGTCATGATGGGTGGTCAGATACTTCATGCAAACAGGGAGCACCGGCAAAGATTTTGGTGCCCCATGAACTGATCTCACATTGGGCACCACCACCCCAGGCTTGCCCATCCCTGCACTATTTCTTTGAGGGCCCCTGTCAGTCAGGGCTCTTGGAACCATCCTAGCCCCCCCCCCCCCCTTCCCATATGGCGCCACTACTAGGAATACAGAAATATGGGAATTGCAGGTGGGGTTTAAGAGCTGCAGAACAGCTGAACTTGAGTCTCAGGCTAAGAGAGAGGCCGACTCGCCAAGGGCCAGTCGATAGTCAACGACGGTCACATGAGGGGTGGGTGGGCGGGGCTCAACTGAAGAGGTGGTCATAAACAAACTAGACCGATTGTAGGAGTTCAGACGCCCTTCCTCAAAATCTGTAGGCAAGATGTGTGCCGAAAGGATCACTCTGTGTGGAGAGCCATGCGACAGGTAAGGAGCCACTCTTTTATACTGTACATGAATATAAGATCAAACCAAATTTGACTAATGTAATAAACTATATATGCGGAGACTGTGGATTTATCTCAATCCAAATAAAAAATTCTCTCTATTCTCCCCCGCCTGAATAAAGTGATAAAATACACAAAAATGTCTGCAACAAAATGTCTGCTGTGCTAGAAAAATTTATAATAATAAATTAGTTTAAATATTACAGCCCAAATGCAGAATGACATACACTGCATATTTATTTTCTTAATCTTTAAGAATATTTTTTATGTTTTCATCACATACATTTAATTCCATTTTACCAGACTTGTATCAGATAATATGCAATGCAAATGTTAATTTAATTTTGTGTGATTTTTGGTTTCATATTGAATAAATACAACAATTAGACATAGTAATGAATGCATGAATAATATATTTTGCAATATACAGTGTTTACAATGAATTTTAAATAAAATAAAAAATAAAAATAATAATAAATATACCTGCAAGCAGCGATTCCCGGGGACCAAGCAGCATAAGCAGCATTTGTTAAACACAGAGACTCCAAAATGGTGGACAATTCCAAGACACCCAAAAAGCAAATATCTATGTTTCTAATCAGGGCTTTTGTCATTGTTGCAATTTTGAAATCTGAAATCTAAGCCTTTGTAACTGGAGTCTTGATCTAACTCTCAATCAACCAACCAAGTTTCAGAACATTATGTCAAACAGTTTTTAAATTCTTAGCATTTATGTGATGAGCAACGCCCACTGAAAATTCATTGGTTCGTCATTCGGCCATTTTTGACTGAGACCTAGGTGATGCGTCTATGAAGGCATGTGGGATGAGTCCCACTACCAAGTTTGCAAATTGACCTGATTCTCTAGGAGGAGTAGCATTTTAAGTGTTTTACAAAAAATACTAATTAGCAGAAAATCCAATATGGCGGACTTTATGGGTCCTTGAGGCAAATTCGTTTGTCGTGAGCAGAGAGACCTGGACACCAAATCTTGTGACTGTAGGTCAAATGGGGAGTCGGCAGTGAGCGTGTTAATGTCAAAATTTTGTCACGTGCACTACAGTGCCACCACGTGCTGTGTCATAATTTAGAAGATCCAATAGTTTGGCCATCCCAACAAGCTTGGCAAGTTTGGTGATTCTGGGCCAAACCAGCTCACGGAATTTTAGTGAAAGGGGAGGAAAAACATTTTTTTTATAAAAATTTTTTTTAAAAGAATCCAAACAAAAGCAATAGGGTACCAGTAGTTTTGCTGCTCTGTCCCCTAATAATAATATTAATATATGCCCAATATAATGTGCCTAATATAAGCAGAATATTCTCTTTTTAAGATTTACCATTGTTAAAATATTATAAATCTATTTTATATAATAATAACATACTGATACATTTTGAAGATACATATACATATATCGTGCATGTAATGTTTGTCTTTATTGATTGCAGGGTGGATTGGAGAGAGAGAAACATGGCCTCTACACACACAGCCCCTCTTTCGTTTAACGGAAATCAAACTTCCACGGTTATTTCTGATGATTATTATCATTATTACTACAGTGGTGATGACTCCTTGGTTTTCCTGGAGGACGACGAGTCTCTGCGATTCGGCGGTACGTTCTCGGGCGTTCTGTACGCCCTGATCTTCCTGCTCAGCCTGATAGGGAACAGCTTCCTGCTTTGGGCCCTGCTGATGAGGGAGGACCGGAGGAAGACTACCACCCTCTTCCTCCTGCAGCTTACCATCTCTGACCTGCTCCTGACGCTGTCTCTGCCATTCTGGGCCGTGTACCACCTGCACGAGTGGGTGTTCGGCGCCGCCGCGTGTCACCTGCTCGTGGGCGTCTTCTTCCTGGGTTTCTACAGCTACATAGCATTCTTGGCGGCCGTGACGGTGGACCGCTACCTGACTGTGGTGCACGCCGTCCGGCTTCTGCGCTCCCAGTATCGCCTGTGCATTTGGCTCGCCAGCGCCTCCCTGTGGCTGGTTTGCGTCGCTGCCAGCATCCCCGAGGCGGTTTACTCCGAGACCAGGGAAAGAGATGGCGTGATGCTGTGCCTGACAGCGCCCATTCCCCTCCACGTGGAGGTACTGGGGTACGGCCTTCAGATCGGGGTGTTCTTCATCCTCCCCCTCGCCCTCATCCTGTACTGCTACGCCCGGATCTGGCTCACCGTTCTCAGGTGCAGGTCGGCGAGGCGCCACCAGGCCTTGCGTTTGATATTCTGCATGGTGGTGGGATTCTTTACCTGTTGGGCCCCTTACAACGTGGTGCTGCTTCTCTTCATTCTCCATCACCTGGACTGCCCCGCCCTGAATGGTCCCGGAGCCACAGAGAGGCTGGCGTACTCATACTACGTGTGCCACACCCTGGCCTACTGCCACTGCTTCCTCAACCCCGCCCTCCACATCTTTGGCAGCGGAAGATTCCGCAGCTACCTCTCGGCCGGTCGCCACGGAGACGGGGGGAGGAGCCTGACATTCAGCTCTCAGAATAGCGTACGAAGAGGCTCCGCCTCCCATCAGACATTCGTGTGACTGGAGAGAGAGGGGGGGGGGGGGACATTTTAACGGAAAAAAAAAAATAATTAAATGAGGAAGAAGAGATAGCAACATCCTTAAGTACTTGAAACTGCAAGGCAAGGACTTTTGTTTCTTCTGAACTAGCATGGTTACAAAACCAGCCTTGCCTGAAAATATCTCATCATTTTTTTAAAGTTCAGATTTAGCAGCAATTACATATTTTTACACAGTATCCATGAATACAGCTGAAGCAACCCAGGACTGCCTGGAGCTTGTCCTTAAAGCCTAGTATATGTAAATATAAGATGGGAAAATTATAATATTTTACTGTATAGTCACTGGGGATGTTATCCATTGTGGCCAAAGTCCCTTTCACTTGCAACAGTTTTAATCTTTTTTCATATCTGTAGCAACCACGTTTTATTCCTTGTTTAAAAAGCAGAGATTCGATTGGCTCATTTCCAAAGATAATCATTGCCTGTAAATATCTTATTATTTTAGAACTGCTACTCCAAGGACTCATTCTGTACAGTCTTTTTGCAGTTAACCCTTAGTGCACGGGTCATGTTGTATCGGTTTTATATAAGGAGGATTCTCAGAAGGCTCTTGATTTGGAAGAATCTATGATCTGTATTGTCTCAGTATCCGTTGCTCCGCACGCCTTTGCTAAAAGATCAAACCAAGATTACATTTGAACGGATGTGTGGGTGGTTACACTGTTTCCTGTGAGGTTGACTCAGAAAAGCCTTCCTCTTCAACAGGAAGTGATGTGAGGTATCTAAAAAAAAAACGATTTCACATGAAAGACAATGGCATCAGATCACTGGGATCTTTCATTTTAATTTTGAAATACAAAATGAATGATATAATGTCATCAAATTGTCAGTGCTAAGAATATGTATATATAAAATAATATGTATGTATCTATGTATAAAATAATATGTATGTATGCAAGTATGTATGTACGTACACACATGCGTATGTACTGTATGTATGTATGTGTGCATGTATAAAATAACATGTATGCATGTATGGATGTACAGTACGTACATATGTATGTGTGTATGTATACAAAATAATACTGTATGTATTTTAATTGTCAGTTCTAAGATATATACGTATGTATAAAATAATAGAAGATAAAAGATATATAAAATGTAACAATGCAGTTCAAATAAGATCTTAAAGTAATACAGTACGGTAAAATTATGCTTTTGGTTACTCCGAACATGTGTGAACATGGTGGTCTGGGCAGGTAGGATTTTTTAATTATCTTTGACTTTATGAAATATAAGACTTAGTCTTATTTCTTTATAAACACAATTTGGCACGTTCATCACTCAGAATGAACTCACAACGCCGTGTTGGTGGAAGATAAAAAAAAGTAGGTATTTATTTTCAAGTCACAATTAAGTTCAAATCTTGAACAAGGCCAGGAAGAACATTGTCTCTGGAGTCACGATCATCAAGTCTCTATGTACTGTTGCACCATCTGCCGTTTGTGTAATGAATTATTTTCATGAATTCAATTCACGTGTGCACACACACACATACACACAGACACACACACACACACACACACGCACACACACACACACGCACACACACAGACACACACACACTAGACCAACCACAGAGAAACAAAAACAACTACAACAGCCTAAGGGTGGGAGCAAATCCTTGGGAGCAGTCCTTCTGGTCATTCAGCAGTCTAGACTCAAGTCAAAAGGTGACCGTGCCTTTGCCATCAGGGCTCCTAGACTCTGGAACGGCCTGCCCGATGATCTTAGGCTCGCAAAATCAGTCTCTTCTTTTAAATCTCTTCTTAAAACACATTTCCTAAACTTATTAACAAATGTATTGATTTGTTGTTATTTATTTGCTTTGCTTTTACCTCTTCTTAAAACGTATTTTTATGGACTTGCTTTTATCTTTTAAAGACTGTTTTATTGATTTGTTGTTTTTTTACGTGCTTTGCTTATGCCTTCTGTTTTGATGCTGTTTCTTGTCTATGTGAAGCACTTTGTAAACATGTTGTTTTAAATAAGCGCTATACAAATAAAGTTTATTATTATTATTATATATAACTAGATGTACTGTATATTGTACAATTCTCCAATATAGCACAAGGTTGAATTGGGCTTTTAGGTTCTCTACCAGTAATACTGGAAGTGAATCAATTCATACAACTTCACAGATAAATATAATGCACATAATACGTCCTTTTAATGACATATATGACGTACACTATGTCATTTTTTTTTTAATGTAACTCTGGATACGGCCATTTATTAACAAACAAAAAAAAGACAGCATGTTACAGGCTTGGGAATCAGCAGCTTTAGGCACGACTGAGCAGTCGTTGTCATCCTGGGGGGTCGTGTCACTGAGGGGGGGGGGGGGCAATGTTTTCTTGTCTTTTATACATTAATAAACAAATTGTTCACAAACAAAAAGGAAGCTGTTGTGTTTTAATGCTGCAGTTTCAAAGGGACAGCAGCAGTCCAGACCTGGAATATTAATCTGCCTCCCTCTGGTTTTGGCCATGCCTCTGATAATATGCTCAATGTAAGAGTAGTCTTTCATAGGTTAAAGCCTCTGATAATATGCTCAATGTAAGAGCAGTCTTTCATAGGTTAAAGCCTCTGATAATATGCTCAATGTAAGAGCAGTCTTTCATAGGTTAAAGCCTCTGATAATATGCTCAATGTAAGAGCAGTCTTTCATAGGTTAAAGACTCTGATAATATGCTCAATGTAAGAGCAGTCTTTCATAGGTTAAAGACTCTGATAATATGCTCAATGTAAGAGCAGTCTTTCATAGGTTAAAGACTCTGATAATATGCTCAATGTAAGAGTAGTCTTTCATAGGTTAAAGCTGTCCACGCTTAGCTAAGCGGATAAATCATGCAAAGTAATGAAAATTGATCTATAGCCAGTATTAAAAAGGACATTTTAATGTTATACTTCACTTTCAGGCTACAAATACCCCACAATAACGCTATACCTCAAACATATGTATACTCACACACACACATATGCATTCATATTTAAAAATAGAACACTTCTCTGTATTAATAACTAGCATGATAAAGATTAATCATCAGACTCATGTATCATTTCTGTCATGATGTTAGCGACTCCATCTAAAGAATGGCTGACCCATTTATAAAACAGAAGATATTTATCTGCCCTTTTTATTTTTTATTTATCTGCACTTTCAGCAGTTACAGTGTTTCCATTATTACAGACAAAACTGAACCATGTTCTTGTATGAAATAAGCTCATAACCAGAAGTGTAATATCCAGGTTCAGAAAGTAAAAGTCCTGACCAGTATTTTGTTCCAATCACCTGGATTTGCTACTTCGCACAATTCTTCAGCCAGGAGTGGAAGCTGTGTAGCTGAAGAAACACATGGCGGGACTTTTACTTTCTGACCCCTGGATTTTACACCTCGTACAAATGGAGTATCTTCACATTTCATAACGTAAAATTCCATATTCATTTCATTCTTTTATTTATTTTCATTTCGGAAAAAGCAGGATTCACATTGATTTCAAATGTCTCGTAGGCTATATCACTTAAACGTGCCACAATGCGCAGGAAGAATGGTGTCCTTAAAACTACACCTCCCATGTACCCCTATCTTCGTTTCCTCCCAGTCGCCACGAAGCAAGACTCATAACAAACAAACAAAAAACTACATTGGGCAAGCGAGACAGTTACACTGGTTACGCGCAGTTACACACACTGTACTTACGGTGTATTTACGAAAAAAGAAATCCAAACATGAAGAATGTTTGCTTCGAACGATGTCGAGCCAGAGGACGCCTGTGATTGGATTGATCAAACAAACAAACCAACCAATCAGACTACTCCGCTGACTCATTGTACTATACTCAACAACTTACTGATTATCTTATCCCGTTGTCCTAAAAACGAATAATAAAATCAGACGATTGTATGCTTGTTAACATAATCTTTCACTGTATTTTTTTTTTTTACATTATTTGTGGACTGATAGAAGTTTGCAGTCTCGTAAGACGATAACCTCCAGTCCACAGCGCCCCCTGGAGGTGAAGTTCCTTGTCTTGTTAAACGTCACTGATTACAGCAGGGTGGTCTAAATCATTTTCGGCCATTTTGCGAGTGAGATCAGTCGGGTGCGTGTCGTCCGAGTCGTTTTTATTTTGTAATATTCTTCGAGGGCTATTTAAGCTTTTACAAAAACCATCCCTACGAGATACGGCAGAGACGCGCCGAGAATTTCATCTCTTTCAAGTTATCGTCCTAGTATCGCATGTCCACTATCCAGAACCTCAAATCTTTCGGTAAGTTTATGTCCAGAAAGCAAGCCGACCGAGGGCCCTTTTCGTTTCGCTAGTCCACAGTGAAGTCTTTGTCCGATTTTGAAAATGGCGAATGGGGTTTATTTTCTTACGGAAGGATAAACGTGTGGTTACTTGCGCTGTAACATAAAATACCGCCTTGACCATGCAGTGCAGTCATTTTTGTTAGTTAACGGTCTTACATTTTTAAACAAACACTTGTTCGTTTTTTTTTGTGCTACTATAGTATAGGCCTCGCTGCCGTTCTCTTGTTACCGAGGGCGGGCGGATGGATAAAACTACGGTAATTACATGTAATCGCGGACTCGCTACATTTTAAACTGGGCAATAGTTAATGTTAGTGTTTATATGTAGCCTACAATCGTTCGTTTGTAACGAATGGATAAACTGACTCAATGTTTAAAAGCATCGTAATGCGAAATTAATGTAACGGCTCATTTCGATAATACGTTAGTGGTCTGGTGAAGTACTACGTTATATAGGCCGAGCTATGGATGTCTTCCGCACTCGAACATGTATTTTAAATGCGTTAGTGGCTAAATCGTACTTCGTAAAGCCCATTAAAATGCGCTTAAAACGTGCTGTGACCTTAGCTGATATTGTAAAATTGGCATATTTAATTTCAGTTTAAAAAATAAAATAAAAATAATTCTATGTTGCCTGTTTTTCGTTTTGTTTTTAAATTCATTTATTCGTGCGCTTTTTGTGTAGATACATTGGTTTATTTTTGTCTTGCTCCGGAGAATATGATCTATCGTCAACAGGCATTTATGTCATGTGGCCTAGGCTACGGTTTCTCACTCCGTCTCCCCCCTCTCCTTCCCCCTCCAGATCCCTTTGCTGATGCAACTAAGGGTGACGACTTAGTCCCGGCGGGGACAGAAGACTACATACACATAAGGATCCAGCAGCGGAACGGCCGCAAGACGCTGACCACTGTACAGGGCATCGCAAATGATTACGACAAAAAGAAGCTGGTGAAAGCCTTCAAAAAGGTAGGCTTAACGTTACCCTACCACCCAACCCCGCCTTAGCAACGGTGGCGCACTGCCATCCGCGTATTAGCCGTTAGCTGCAGGTTTCCTTAAGTTTGCATTTCCTTCATCGCAAGTGGCATTTTTATCAACTGTGTTGTCGGCTTACAATTTGCCACCTTTCGCTAAAACGCCACCACTCTTCAATTGAAGTAGACATGGGTTTCTGAAAACGGGCTATAGGCCTATTCGGCTACCACTGGATCCCTGACTGTGAAAAGGCCTGCTTTGTTGAACTGCAGCTGTAATTTTGCTCAACCCCAACCCCCACCTCACCCTAACGTTGTAGGGTGACCGGAAGCGCCGCAGAAACATTCCAATTCGGAACGGTTTACCCATAGATATGACATCATGTAATGTAATAGTCATTTGGAATTCTGAAATGGAACAATTTGGCAGCCATCTTACCTGGGTACAGCTGTAATAGGAACCTATGGCAAAGTGTCGTACTTTCTTACCCACTGTGATGTCATAATCAGGTCTCAGAAGCCAGATAGCTGATGATTGGCTCATAGATATAAAACCCTGGTTACTGGCCACCATCTTACCTGGGTATGGTCTCAAAAATTGTTCCACTTATGTCACATCTATGGTTCTATGTGGGTTTACCGATCACCTCAAATCAATCAGGAAGTCGACGCCATTCTGGCAACATTGAATTGATTTCATTGGCTATATATCAGACATGCTTATGTAAATCTATTGTTCCAGTGAGAACTTAAAGCTCTTGAATCGATTACAGATTTGACTTTGGTTGAGAATATACTGGATGTGGCAGTGCCACGATACCCAATTAGGACTGGAGCAGTCTGTTCATTTTTCAATTGTGAACTTTCAACATTCATCAAATCAGTTTGAGGTATTGTAGATTTGTGAACTGCCCACATCCCCCTACGGTGTCATATTTCACTGCCACTCACTGGTAGCACCTGTTTAGTGATAGATTTATTATTCCCTCCATCTTGCATAGTTTTATTTGCTAAACAGATGCACTTTTTACAGGGTTCTCAATATTGGTGTCCTTCATAATGGTGTCCCGTTTTCCCTTCAACACCTGTTTAAACGAAACTGATTTTAAAAAGGGTAAATGACCGTGTGTTTGTTTCCTTTGTCTCTCTGACAGAAATTTGCCTGCAATGGCACTGTGATTGAGCACCCAGAGTACGGTGAGGTTATCCAGCTGCAGGGAGACCAGAGGAAGAACATCTGTCAGTTCCTCCTGGAAGTAAGTTTGCCTCTAATCCACCCGTGTAGAGGGGGGTTCCCCAAATATGTCAGTAGCCAGCCAGGCGAGAAGTAGCCGGCTAGGCGTGTTGGCGGTGGGGAGACTGTTCCGTTGGCACCTGTTTTAGGTCTTAAGGGGGTTGGGTGGGAATAAAAATAAATGGAGGAACTGAATGGATTGTGCAGATAAATGTTTAAATGTTTCTCACATCGTTTAGCTGTAGCCTCGCTAGACCTTTTCCCCTCAGTCGAGAAATTTAGCCATTGCACCATCTAAAAAAAGTAGCCGGTCTGTAGTCGGCCATTTAACCAACCGCCGGTACTTGGAGGTCCTCATTGCATGTTAGAGCAGGCTGGACTGGATCCTCTTCTTGTTCTGGAGAAGGCTGTGTTCGTAACTGCTCTGTATCCGTTAGCAGAACTTGGCTGTGTCCGAATTTGAGCCCGAGCGTTCCGTTTACTGTGTACTAGCATACTGTATGCTGCTTACTGCATACCATTTAGTGACATGCAGTATGCAAAAAAAATCCTCTATACTATTATCAGTGAAGATCCAGAAATTATATCATCCGGGGATATGAAGAACACTCAATTTTCAGAATTGTGTACTTGGCAGCTTTTAAAAATAAATATTAAAATAAAATTTTTAAAAAAGTATACTCAACTGGCATATTGAAGTTTGATTTGGACACAGTCCTTGTTTTGAACAGGTGTTTTATTTTTGTTCGCAGATCGGGATCGTGAAGGAGGAGCAGCTGAAGGTGCACGGATTCTAGAAGGGGATGCTGACGGCCGGAGGCCCACAATCCCTTTTCTCTTAGCCCCTCCCCCTTTTCCCGCCCCAGAACATGCATTGAACAAGAAAGTTTAGCAACACATCATTATCTGCTGAGAGGCAATAAAAAAGAAAACTACAATCCCCGCAACAAACAAACAAACAAACTAACAAAGGAAATCAAAATAAGGCTGACTTTGTCCTTGTAGGAAAAAAACATTGAACAAAGCTTCTTAGGTCTTTTGAATTAAGTTTTATTTTATTTTTTATTTTTTTCCTCTTTCTATTGTACCAGACTAAGGCGTGTGCTGGTTTATAGGGATCGCAAGTCTGACTGTTGTGTAAATTCTGAAGTGGTGGCTGGTGGGTTATTGGTTGCAATACGGCGACCATGCGTGTTACCGTTTGCCTGGCCTCCAGGTTAGTTTTGTGAGCGGTCTTCCCTCACCCCTCGGGCTGTGATGAGGGGAACGGGCCCGTTTTGTTCTCCAGAAAGTGGCGGGATGTCTCGGAGCTGTATTCTCTGGAGATTTGGCTGAACTGGGGTCAGCCTGGGCTTGTGCTAGTCCTGCCTGCGCTGTATCCCTCTGTCCAGCCCACTGATCCTGGACCTGTGGAGGTGATGATGTAGCCAAACCTGTGAGACGGTCTACCCCCCCTCCCCACCAGGCCCATGTCAGGGTTTTAAAAGCGCTGCTTCTGGTTTTTAAAAAATCAGCCGATTTTAACAGAGCTGCGAACTGTCCAGCGGGTTTTTTTTCCAGTTTTTGTCCTTCAGTGACCTCAGCGGCTGGTTTGGCGCGGACGCGACCGCTTTTCCCGCTATTGCGCCGCGTTGCTCTGTCTTCGTGGTGCGGTGTCCTCTGGCCAAGAAAATGCCGCAAGTGAGAGTACCTCCTCCACTGTTTCTAGCCTATGCAACTCCCTGCTGCGGCCTCTGAGTGTACACCCCCCTCACCCACGGGCGCGAGGTCGTCCTCCGTCGCCAGGTCACCCGTTTAACCGCTAGCGTGTGAAGACGCTCAATCCCCCATCTTTCCGCACACTTTGCACTCGGCTTTGTGGCGACACTGCAGGGGGCGGAGCTTAGAGGGAGGGAGACCAGGGCAGGACCATCCGGTTATAGTTCTCCAAGCTGTTGTAACAATTTTAGTTTTTTTTGGCATGGAACGGTTTTACTTAATTTATTTTTATTGCCTCCCAGGTGGTTGCAGGTGATTATTTGTGGTTCCTCAGGTACGTGCCGCTTTTTAAACCCCCCCCCGCCAGCAAAACTCATCTGTTGGTGTCGACTCAGATTCTCCATGGCAACGCAATCGTTATGGGTCACGTTTTAGAACCCCTTCTCGAGCAGGATCTGCCTCAGTGCCATCTGACCCAGTGGGGTGACTGCAAACGAGCTCATAGGCTCACACGCGCGCCATTCAAAGTCATGTAGCCATGACGAAGGCCCGCCTTGCGGCTTCGGTGGGGTTCTGTCCTGCGTCGCTATCGACGATACCAGAGCCATCCCAGTCTTCTGGGTTGCCATAGTCACCACACACCCCCCCCCCCCACCACCCCAAGCTCCCCAAAACAGGAGGTGTAATCACTGCCACCTGTATCCAGTTCAGACCTGGGACCCATGTTCATAGGAGTGCTGTTATAGGGTCATTTTGGCTTCTGGAGGTTATTATACTGCCAGTGGTAAGAGATCCTGGCTTGGCAGTCCCTTGTATTGAGATGCTGTTTGAATATGGCCCCAGGGCTGTGCCTTTGGTCATTGTGCTGTGCAGATCCACTGATCTTAAAATCACCGGGATGGGTAATGCCATACTCGGGCTTTCTGTTCCAGCCCATCCTCACCCAACTCCGTATTTACAAGTCTGTGCAGCACAGCACCCAGAAACAAGGCCGCAAAACCACACCTGCGACGGCCTCTTGGCCTCAGTGCACCTCGGAATGAGACCCAATGAGACCCAATGCACTGTTCAAAAAACCTGATTATGGAAAGTCATTAAAAATGAAAAAAGCTTTTATCCTAATTTGTCAATTTATAATTTTTTTTTTGGACATGGCAGACTTGAATTTATTATTTTTTTTCCCTTTTAAAACTCCAACCAGCAATAAAACAGACATTTTGGGGGGGGAAATCAATTGAAGTTTTCTGAAGACGGTTGTTGCTAAACTTTTTTTTTTTAGTCTTTGAATGTTCAGGTATTATAAATATTTACAGCTGAAAATATGATGGTGATGATTCTCCTGTGATGTGTTTTTGGGAGTCGCATGCTTGAGGCTGATTGAACGGCTGCCCTGTTCGATTAGTCGTGTTTATTTGATTTTTTTTCTTCTTTTTTTCAATAAAAGCCGGTAAGTTACCCTTGCTTCTTGTCTTCTGATTTGGAGTCATTCAGTTCCAGTTTCACGCGCTAGACACATTTCAGATCCTGCCACCTAATGCATGACGGGTGTGTTTTAGAATCTTGCTCACGGTTTTATGGTTTAATATGTTGGTTATACCTGAGAATCGCACAAAATACAACCGCAGAGGTGCAGTATTAAGGTATTTCTTTGGTCATAAGCCATTTACAGATTAATTTAATGTTAACCTGAGTTTAAAAAAATATTTCCATTATGATGTATGTTTATGATTTGCCCAGACAGTTGTGTGTGTAATGGATATTGATATTTCTAGAAGATTCTGAACATGCCAGCTTTATGATCGCTGGTATAGGGGCCGTTGGAGGTTTGTGGTCTTAAAGCAAGAACTTGTATCGAGTAACTCCAGAGCTGTGTGTACAGTGATGTTGGTGTGTACATGAACAAACGCAATGTAGCTTTTATTTATTAAAAACTTCTCTACATAAATATTTCATGTTGTGCTGATACTACTTTAGTGTCATAGCAGATTGTCCCAACTGAAAGTAAAATTAGATGTAATTTTTTGAAAAGTTATTGGGTAGCACACACAACCTCTGAAACTTGTGCTTTGAAGTCTGCTAATTCAGCTCGGACCATGTTTAAGTAGCCTTGTGGGTGCTGTGGACCTCCAGGACCATGTTTAATAGCCTTGTGGGTGCTGTGGACCTCCAGGACCATGTTTAATAGCCTTGTGGGTGCTGTGGACCTCCAGGACCATGTTTAATAGCCTTGTGGGTGCTGTGGACCTCCAGGACCATGTTTAATAGCCTTGTGGGTGCTGTGGCCCTCCAGGACTGTCCGAATCAGAGCCCTATCTACTGTGTCCTCTCCTGTGTACAGTGTACTGGCAGATGTGCACGGTTTAATGTGCAGTATGCAAGGGGGGAAAAATTGCCTCCATACCATGTTCCAACCGCACTGCGCACTACTCAACAAGCCTACTTAATAGTATGGAAGGGTGCTGATTCAGACACGGCATATGTAAGTAACGGGTTTGTCTTTCCGGCCGTTCCACAGGGGAGTGCAGTGTGTGCATAATCCCATGAAATCTCTTGGGGCCCCGGCCTGGCGTGGACAGGGCTGGTCTGAAATTATTCTACATTACAGCCATTCTAGCGGACCATCTTATCGCACATTTGTACATACTACATACATACCATTATACTATCTGGCGATTCTGGCCTTTGGACGTGACTATTGGATCCCTTCTTTTTATAAAACCAGGCCGTTCCTGTCTGTGTGATTGGTTGTGAGAGCGTGCATTTTAAATGCTAAATGCCCAGATAATGTCTACACGATGAAGCAAAGGTAGAGTGTTGGAAACGAGCTGTTGTAATGCATGGCAGGTTTCTAACATATCGGTGCTTTTTATTGTTTGTCCAACTACTAAATAAAACAAAGTATTAAAGTTTGATATTGGTGTATACACACAGGCGGCAGCAGTTGAGTATCAGGGCTTAAATCTTACACCACTTTCGTTGCTAAAGTTAAAACGACAGTTTTTTTTCCTCTCGTATCTGAACAGATGGTGGTGTGCAGGTAGCCCCGAGGCTACATCCCATTTTCTTCTTACTACTCAATTGATTTTGGCAAGAAGACTTTTAAAATAGGATTCAGATAATGCCAAATGTATCTGATTTTGACTTTATTTCTCACGTGTCGCATTGTTTTGCTGTTTCCCCTAAAACGGCATTCCGATTCTTCCCTGCAGATTTGCTTCGCTGCTTCATCGAGCTGAATTGCTTGACATATTTTATAAATCCCGTGACATACCCCCCCCTCCATTCTCACTTCATCTATTGTTGCTAGACTGTTTTGCCTCTAAAGTGTGATCTTTGGCTTGGACAGGTTGGGTTTACACTAGTGCAGAAATATATAATAGAGTAAAATAGTCACATATAGTTAGGCTTGCATGGAACTTGGTGAGCCAGAACGACCAAGGTGGGCATTCACAATTGGGTGTGGCGGGTCAGTCAAGATAAATGGTTTGGCCAGGAGACTATTTTGAAAGTCTGTGTGGGTGCAGGTTTTTGTTTTACCCCAGCACGAAAACCGAATTAAAACCCAAGATGGACTGATCATGGTCTTAAATGAAGATGTTGCTAACTAATCATGGTCTTAAATGAAGACGTTGATAACGAATCATGGTCTTAAATGAAGATGTTGCTAACTAATCATGGTCTTAAATGAAGACGTTGATAACTAATCATGGTCTTAAATGAAGATGTTGCTAACTAATCATGGTCTTAAATTAAGACGATAACTAATCATGGTCTTAAATGAAGATGTTGATAACTAATCATGGTCTTAAATGAAGACGTTGATAACTAATGGTCTTAAATGTTAACTAATCATGGTCTTAAATGAAGACGTTGATAAGTAGAATCAGGTCTCTTAATGCTGGGCGAGAGCAAACAACTGCACCCACGCTGGCTATTCTTCTTCCTGCACTAGTCTACTATCAATAGTAAAGACTTTGCTGCAAGTAGTCAACTGAACACAAATAAGTACATCATGGTCTGCGGTTCTGTATTGGTGCTTGTCTCAGAACCGCTGGGAGGGACGGGTTCAGATTGTCGGTAGATTTGGGTCCATACCAAATGATGCTAAATACTAATATTGCTGGACAAACTGGCTGTCTGTCATGTCGGGACTCATTGGCTGTTTAAGCAGCCTATGTTGCGCTGCCTGTATATCCACCATGGCATGGCATGGTATTTACTAGTTTTATTTATTTTTTTACAATTTGTTACAAGCATTTTTCAATGCTGAATTAACTTTTCCCAAAACTGTTCATACACCTATTTGCACTAAATGCAACTTTTGGCACAAAATGCACTAAAACGTCCATAACACAACATCCATATCTCAAAATCAAATCATTCCATCAAAACACCAGCACTTGCTATCTCCCAACAAGAGCACTTTGTCAGTCATAAAACAATGACCTAAAAATACTACAAGTATCAACACAGTCACAGCAACATCTTTATTTGAAGATAAATTGGCTAATACACACATGCTCACACGCACACGCTCACACACACACGCTCACGCGCACACGCACACACACACACACACACAACCCTAACCCTAACACACACACACACACACAACCCTAACCCTAACACACACACACACACACACACACACACACACACACACACACACACACACACATACACACACACACACCTCTGAAGTACAATTGTAGAAATTGTAAGAGGTCAGTTCCTTAGATACTTGTGAATCTTTGTTCGTAGCAATAAGTTTCTGCTCTAGTTTATTTTTAATGCATTTTTACAATCAGTGGACTCGATGTAGAAAATATTAACAGCAAATCAGCTTTCAATACTGTCTCATGTGAGTACGTGTGTATGCTTTTTTTCAAGAACATGTTTTTGCAAAACAGCATGGGAGCTCTTATAGAATGTAATATATGCTAAAGCAAAACCTTGTGACAATAAAGAGTTTTTTTTAATATAGTAATTACAAAATACACAAAATGAAAAGTAATTGAAACAAACATTTCAACAGGATTTTGAATATATATCAGTATAGTCTTTGTGATTTAGCCACTTGAATATTGTAGCCTATATTTAAATTGAAAAACATTTGCAAAATGAGCTGCAGATATATAGGCTACACGCATTTTTGCTGGTGGTTGATTGTGGGAAACAATTAATGAATTTTGAAAGCTGCACTCATTGAATATATTTTGTGTCAAAGCAATGAAAAATCATTCAGTTTGTTTCACATAGACTGCTGTTGTGCTAACTGTGTGAAGAGCTTTAAAAAGGTTAACGATATATTGAGGAATGCTTTTAACCAAAAAACAAAATAAGGAATTGAAGGAAACGTTTAGTTTCTCCCTATAACTATCAAGTCAATCAAAATAAAGTTTTCAAAACTCCAATGAAGGAAAGGACATTTTCATTCTAATTCACTTGTTTTTTGTTGTTGTTTTTTTGATGTTATTTACCTGCCTTGCAAAACGCACACCTTTGAATCTTTCTCAAGGAGCAGATAAAATCGTGATTATTAATTTCGTAGACTCGGGCGAAGCCATGTTGTCTGCCTTAATAAATGAGAGCGCGAGAGGATGAATAAATAAAGTCACGCGCAGCATCTGTCGCCCACTTGCTCAAAGACAACCTTTACCGTCTTTGTCTTTTCCTTTGCAGTCGGTGAAATGTGTTGTTTTCTCTCACTATTTTAGCCAGAGGCCACGCAGCTGTTGTTGTTTTCTACTTGATTGCTTCTTTGCGTTCTCTGTCTCTCTCTCAGTCCCTTCACCTCGCTCCGCGAAACTTTTTTTTTTGCCATGGCACCCTCCTTTATTATCATTTTTTGCCCTCATTTCTATTATCTCTAATGATAATCGCACCTCGCCATATGTGCACTTCAGTAAAACGCCATTCGGTGCTAATGTCTTTGCTTTTATTGGCGAAACTAAGATGGGATTTTGTTTACAAACTGAATGTATATATAATTTACACAAGCAATAACCTTTATTTCTTATTGCACGGCACAGCATAATCTTGATCATGTGGTGTCTAGTGATTTGATGTTTGGGGGCATTTTGTAACACGGTACAATGACCCATGCTTTCTGTGAGCTTTTGTTTGTGGAGGGCTTTTTTGTTTGAGACGATACTTTTTAAACCCATAGACTGATTATTTTGAATCTGATCTGATTATTTTATAATGTAGTCACATATATCAGTTTTTGTTTTTGCAAAAATAATGTGATGTTTAGTCATATCAACCAATTCATGGCCCAGTCGTAGGTAAGGTTAAATTTAAAAAATAACTAGAAATTATTTGTAGACTTGTTTATTTGAATCGTTTAATGGTCACGAAATGCATTACGTTCCTCAATTTATTCATTTATTTTTTTATTTGTGTATTAACCAAAATACTTCTTGTGGTGGTCATATTTTTTAAAATGAAAAAAGCTGTTATGAAAAGTAACGAGTAAAAAAAGAAAGTGGAGAGATTAAGGGAGGGGTTCATTTGTGTGATTTTAAGAATAGATATTATTTCAGTTGTAGATTTTCAGTGTACATTTTAATTCGCTCAGACAGCATAATGGAGGATGTTCTAGATATTTAGAGAGATTTAAGAAAACCTGGCTTTACAATACCAGGTATTGAGCATTCTGGGGTCCATGGTCTAAAGCAAGACAAGAAACTGCAATAAACTCCAAATTATGTATCCAGAGGTTGTATGTATGTATATTACCTGATTATTCTTTTAAAAAAATTACATTTAATATTATTTATTTGGTTGGAACTATTTCCCATGGTGCATGCAAGCTCTGTGATCAAGGAAGGAAGTTCCGACAAAATAAATGCTGATTATTATGTATATTATTATATCTAAATGCTGATTATTATGTATATTATTGTATCTAAATGCTACAAAATGAATATGTTTAGACCACAAGCCCTTGAAAGCCTTGGCTATACCTGTGTTTGAAAGCCTTGGCTATACCTGTGTTTGTAAAGCTGTGTGAAATTCCTGGGCCTGGGACAAAATTGTATTATTATATTATTCCCGGGAAAATAATATTTACCACAAGTTCACAAACCATTCCCCCCCCCACCTCTCCCCTCTCCTGACGGCGGCCCTACCTGGCAGATCACCAAAAAACCCTCAAGATATCTATAATATAATTAATTGCACACAAAAACTGTCTGAACCAAGAGATAACATCTGAGAGAAACTGAAATATTATCAGATAAGAAAGTGAACTAACAAGTAAAGATCAGAATACTGCGCTTGCTGACTCTCTCCTGAGGGGGGAGCTGTTCCCTCCCTCTACTGCTGTTCTTAATTAAGTTATGTGATTAACAGGCCAGGTGTGGATCTAATTGTACAAGATAAACATGCGTCCATCTGGACCGCTTGTGTGTGACCCCTTCCCTGGGATTGGCTGTCTGTCCTCCTCAAAATGTCTGCCATCAATCTGTCTCTGTCTGTCTGCTTCTCTCTGCCATTCCTCTAGGACTGTCTGTCTGCTTCTGTCTGCCATTCCTCTAGGACTGTCTGTCTGCTTCTGTCTGTCTACCATTCCTCTAGGACTGTCTGTCTGCTTCTGTCTGTCTGCCATTCCTCTAGGACTGTCTGTCTTGTTAGCATTGCACAATATTACAGTATGAGATGATATTACTACAACATACACAAAAGCATTTCACCCGGCAACCCTGAGTGCATGCTGGGTACATTCCCTACAGACTTCACCACAAGGTCTCTGCTCTGCTGCAAGGTTTTGATAAATTATATTTAAAATTCCCATCTTTATTGTCATTGCCCCCCCCATGAAAAAAAACAAAAAACAAACTGTTATGTTGCTGATATGTATATCATTTAAACAGTTTCTATTTAAGTGTGGTTTCTATTCCCACATATCAGTGGTTGTTTATTATTTTGGATAAACTACAACACCACAGTGAGAACACTTTTTTTTTTTTCTCTCTCAGAAAAGGCTGCTGTGGAAGGCAGGCAAGTAGCATCTGTGTTAATAGGGTGAGGAAAACTGGCCAATTAAAAGCCCCAATTAAAACCAGAGAACAGGGGACCGTGTGTTTTGATTGGCTCGCGAACGCTTCACTGGCCGCTGCCAGAAACGGCCATTGTGGCTGCACCTCAATATGTTCCTTTAAGCGACACATTTACGAGGATCATCGGGGAGAGTTTTCTAAAATGTTCATTTTTTTGTGGTACAGTCACTAAGCTTGCAAT
The DNA here is from genome assembly GCA_022702515.1 of Ilyophis sp. 1 JC-2022. Lineage (NCBI taxonomy): Eukaryota > Metazoa > Chordata > Actinopteri > Anguilliformes > Synaphobranchidae > Ilyophis > Ilyophis sp. 1 JC-2022. Next base: position 3,990,943 of record CM040395.1, on the reverse strand, counting down.
CAGTGATATGCTGGTATTTTGAAGGCCAGTTATTGGTCACAAAGAAGGGCCAATGCAATATTAAAAACCAAGCAGTACAATTAGATAGTCAGCAAGAGAGAACACTCTGTGCAGATCCATTAGACCTGCATTCTATGATCTAATCTCAGTCATTTCACAGGATAAGGCAATTACTTTATGTGAGAGGCACTCCTCCACAGGAGTGTGTTTATGCACTCTATCTGTACACCTTTTAAAGTTTTACTCGCCTTCCTTAAATCCCATAATGCCTTTCACTCACTCACACTGACTGTAGGATCCTGCCAATTAATGATCATCGAGCGTCAACTTTCACCACAAAAAAAAAAACTGTCTTCTTTCACCTGATTGCACATTCTGGATAGTAACGTGGTTAATTGAAATATTACCGGCACATAAAGACTTAAAACGTTTAGAATAGGCGCTTGATCCGGGTCTGGTACTGAGTGACTGGTGGGGCGAGCCGTCAGGAGAATGGGGAATAAAATGGCCGCCGTACCTGTGAGCTGATAATGGCTCTGAGGCTCTTTAAAGACATGTGTACTATGATGCTTTAAATTAGGCTCTGGCATCAGCTGACTCCTCATTAGTGACGCCCTTGTCACTCAGGTATCACAGGTGTAATCAGGTAAAAAGGACTACACTGCTCTTGGGTGATTCGTTGGCTCTTACCTGTAGCGCTGTGTCCTGATGCAGGACTGAAGCGTTTTGCAAAACCTGTTCTGAAGTGTAATCTCATAGAAACGGAGACTCAATAAGATTCACTACACCAGTGGTTCTCAACCTCGGTCCTGGGGGCCCCCCTGTGTATGCTGGTTTTCAGTCCTGGGGGCCCCCCTGTGTATGCTGGTTTTCAGTCCTGGGGGCCCCCCTGTGTATGCTGGTTATCGGTCCTGGGGGCCCCCCTGTGTATGCTGGTTTTCGGTCCTGGGGGCCCCCCTGTGTATGCTGGTTTTCGGTCCTGGGGGCCCCCCTGTGTATGCTGGTTTTCGGTCCTGGGGGCCCCCCTGTGTATGCTGGTTTTCGGTCCTGGGGGCTCCACAGTTGCAATCCCACAATTTTAACATGCTGTTAAAGTTACTTAATTAGGGGCTTTTCATGTTTAGGGGGATTTATTTACCCTCATAAGCCACATCATGTCAGAAATAGCTCTGCATGCCATGAAGAATAGGTGGGCGGCAGTGTAGTATTATGGTTAAAAAACAGGGCTTGTAACCGAAAGGTTGCAGGTTCGATTCTCAGGTAGGACACTGCCGTTGTACCCTTGAGCAAGTACTTCACCTGCATCGCTTCAGTATATATCCAGTATATGTATGCTATGTAAAAATGCTTTAAAAGTTGTGTAAGTCGCTCTGGATAAGAGCGTCTGCTAAATGCCTGTAATATAATGTAAAGAATAAAAATCCCATATTCAAATGCTTATTGTGCGATACTGCAAACAATTCCAAAAAAAGGTAGGCCTAACATTTTTTTAACTGATCAAATTACAGACTTAGGTGAATCAATAGGCTCCTAATTAGGTAGGTGAACACACATATTTAAATTCCTTCATAATCTTTTCTTTAAGACAAAGTCTCTAATTTGATCAGTTAAAACATTGTTTGCCTCTCTTTTTGTTTGCAAAATAGCACAATGTGAATATTGGGCTTTTATTCTTTATGGCATGCTAACATAATGTAGTTTAAGAGAGTAAATAATCCCTTTAAACGTGAAAAACACCTCATTAAGAAAAATTAACAGCTTGTTAAAATTCTGGGATTGCAATTGCGGTTGGAACGAAAACCAGCATACACAGGGGGTCCCGCAGGACCGAGGTTGAGAACCACTGCTCTCCACCACCTGTCCCAGGGTCCGCTATGAGAGGTGCTTGTAGAAAAGATATAAATATTTAAAACAGAACAATGCTGCCCCCATCTGGACACGGTGGAACTGTCGTAGCCTGGTTGACACTCTCAGGACGGACATCAGTTCATTGACAACAGCTTCGGGAGATTCCCCAAATAATTCCGTTAAGCAAACCACGCCGTAGCGAGAGATTGAATATACCGACATCGGACTGAAATGCGCCCATGCAGCATTTTTCTGTGTGAAAATATACTTTGCCAATACAATGCCACTTTATGGTCGATCTGGAAAAGTAGGCCTATATATGTAGACTACGTATTTATGTGTCGTATAGCCAAACTAAAGCAATACATGATACGATACTTTTTATAGGTCCATGAGCTGCATGGTATATGAAAATAAGTGCAATAATAATAATAATGAAACCATTAACGGCAGTAGCCTATTTATTTAAAAAAACTATTACTGTTACTACTGCTTCTAATATTAAAAAGAAGAGCGCAGATCCAATAGTGCACGTGCATTTTCCTCTGTCGTCGGGTCTCGAGAGTAACACCCCCAAGCGAGAGGCGCGCGTGGGGTGCGGCCTCCCACTGGGACGTGGTGACAGGTGCGTGGGCACGGCGTACATCACACGATTCTGTCACTTACCGCGGACTGCAGCCATCTGAACCTCGCGGGTGCCGAGCAGCTGCGGTCCCGAGCCGATAGATAGACGACAGTAGTTTACGGAGAACCAAACGCATAGGTTTGTAATTAAACAGAATGGAAAACTGCTGTATTTGACAAGCCATATTTTAATGATCGGTCAACATAAAATTGAAGCTCACAATAAAATGGACACGATGTAAGGGAACATAGACCTCGTTTTGTAGCCCACATAATGGATTTGCAGGAATCAGAGCTAATTTGATACAGTATATATTTTTTCTTAATTTATATTAATAGCCTTACTGTTAATAATCCTGTTCTTTTTACAGTACCAAAGAAATTACTATTAAGATGCACTTTTCTACTTTAAATTGGCCTCTTGTTTTTCGTTAACGTACACACTATGTAGTGATATGTCATATTTACGTCTTAGGCACTTCGCTGACGCGCTTATGCAGAGCGACTTAAAATGAGTGTAAACGAAGAAAAGGGCCAGATTCGTAAATCACCAACATTCCAAGTAGCGATTTATGAGAAGTGCGATGGTCAGGCCATAACACCCCGGTGACGGGGGGGGTAATATGTATGTTCTTTAACATGACATATAGTGAATAATTGGATTAGTAAAAGATGATAAGCTTTCCATATTTCACTATAATCTGATCTGTAATAATGAAGGGAAAGAATTTACTTTAAGTATCGTCTGCAGATGATACCATTCAGATTTATAAGCTATAAAAAAATCTACAAAAATTTGTCACAAATTTGATATATGTTTTTACCATGTTTTATTTTTTAATTTAAATAGAATTTACATTTCTTCCTCAATCTCTTTGTGTAGTTTGTTTTAATTCCATGTATTTTTAAATTGATTGATTGAAACCTTTATTTCGACAGGGAAGAACATACTGAGACCAGGTCTCTTTCACAGATGTGCCCTGCTTACAAAATCACATATACATATAAATACAGTAAGCAAAACAAAAAAAAGTAAATATAGTGATAGGTACAGAAGTGCAAGTACAGTACAGTAGTTAGTTACAAATAAGCAATTAAAACATAACACCTGCATGCTCTCTCTCTCTATCCTAATGCAATACAAACTGCATATCCTATCTATCTGCATACAATACAATCCTCTATCTCTCCTAATACAATAACAACTGCATATAATCTCTCTATAATACAATAAAAAAACTGCATATATCTCTCTATCCTAATACAATACAAATCATTATATCTCTATCCCTAATACAATACAACTGCTATCCTCTCTCTCCCCTAATAATAAAAAAAAACCTGCATATCTATCCTAATACAACAACCTGCATATACTCTCTATCCTATCTATATAAAATACAATATATCTCTATATCCTAATACATACAAATACAATAATCTCTATATCTCTATACAATACATATACAATCTTCTTATATCCTAATACAATACATACTATATATCTATCCTAATATCTCTAACCTAAAACACCTTAAATCTGCATAACTCTCTAAATACAACCTCTCTATCTCTCTATCTCTACAAACCTGCTCTATATCTCCTCTATATCCTAATAAAATAAAAACCTGCATATCTCTCTATCTGCATACTAATAATCCTAATATCATAACTCTCCTAATACATATACATCCATTCTCTCTCTCTATACAAATATACTGCTATCAATCTATCTAATACACAAATACTCTATATCCTGCTATCTCTCTACTGCATATCTCTACATATCTTCTATCCTTATACAATACAACAATACTACTCTATCTCTATACATACATCTATACAACTCTATATCCTATTCTACACAATACAACATCCTATCCTGCATATCTCTCTATCCTAATACAATACTAACCTGCAAACTCCTCTATCTCTCTAATATAATACAATATGCATATCTTACTACATACAATAAATATCTCTATCTCTCTATCCTAATACAATCTAACCTGCATCTCTCTCTATCTCATACAATAAATACCTATCTATCCTACTATCTCTACAATACAACCTATAATATTATTCCTAATATCTAACACCTGCACTATAATATCTAATATTCCTATACAAAAACTCTAATACAATCTCTCTATCTACATACAAACATAATACCTCTGATAATCTCTCACAATACAAACTAATACAAATATTATCTCTCTATAATACAAACTAATACTCTCTCTCTATAAATAAAAATCTGCATATCTCCTGCATCTCTCTCTATATACAAACAATTGATGACATGAAGCACATTTGGTTGCAAAGAGTTGAATGAAAGGTGCTTTATAAATAAAATCATTAATTTACGTATTATGGGATTCACACACAGTATCACACACTGGTGTTCTTTGTGTTGCTTGTCATTTACAGAATGATTATGGTATAAAATAAATTGCACAATAAAAAAGAAGAAAGGTGATTACTGCACACTACAAGAAATATAGGCCAATCAGATCAAGCAAAAGTACTTTATTTATCTGACATGCAAATAGTGAATAAAGTCATAGGCAAGCATTTCAGCATCAATCATAAATGTCATTAAAAAAATGTATTTCTCACTTACCGTCAACAATAATGGGGTAAACGCTTCCTCAGTGTCGCTTTATTCTTTTGCGCTAGTAACTCCGAGGTTGCAGGTTTCAGGCCCATGTGGGGGCACAGCCATGCCCTTGAGCAAAGTGCTTAACTAAATACCCTGCTGTAGAAATGGACTACATGGGAATGATCTGCATTAGTTCAATTAGATGAAAGTTCATGTTGCTTTGAAACTAATTGTGACAGTTCAAAGTGGTTTGATACAAGTGGCATCTCTCTTAAAACAACAACAACAAGGGCTGCTGGGTGGCTCATTTGGTTAAGGCGCCACGCTGTGGTGTATGGATGAGCCTCACGGCCTTGGATCCAATCTGGACCATGCCAGTGCCGGCTTTGGCCGGTAGCTCCATAGGGCGACGCACGATTGCATCACCCAGTACACGGGAGGGTTCAGTCGGTTAGGAATCCGTGTTCATCGCTATCTAGCGACCTCCACTGGTCAACTGCACACCCGTGGAGTGCATGCAAATGCCACATATGAAAGGTCCTCCTCTGACTCCACTCTACATGAGCTTAGCTGTGGTCTGCACTGTGAAAAGAAGCAGCTGGTGACACCACGTGTTTTGGATGTCTATACTCTCCCGAATTGGCAGTGGGGTTCGCAGCATGAACGCGGTTGCAGATGATTGGCCGTTCCAAATTGGGGTGGGAATAGAAGATTCTCAGCTCCACGTTGGGCACCAATTATTATTTTTATTTTTTATTTTTTTTGAGAAATAGGAAGCTGAGTTTGAAGATTATATGCAAATATGGGCGAGAGAACAGGATGTTGGGAGAACAGGATGATGGGCAGATGTCTGCTCTTTCTTTCAGTGGATGAGTCTCTTTTCTCGTTGTCTCCCGGTGTAAAGCAGTGGTTTAGAGGGCGTTAGGTTCTCTGCCTCCTGGACTTCACTTCTCACGATGCTGCTGTGCTCCAGAATCACTATTCTAAATTTTTCACAGTGAGATGTTGATCAGGGCCCTGTTTCTCATAGCCGGCTAACTGAGTTAGCTGGATAACTGCGTTAGCTGGCTAACTCAGTTAGCTGGATAACTGCGCTGAGTAAAACCTGGAACAGTTTTTTTAATAGGTTATATGTTCCATATTCAGGGGGTTTCCGGGTTTTACTCAGCACCGTTATCCAGCTACGAGGAACAGGGCCCAACCGTGTCTATGGCAACAGAAAATATGATGTTAGCTCGCCAGGAAGCTTTCTGTCACTTATGTTTTTAAAAGTAGTACACAAGACATATTTAATTGCATAGTTATTTACAATCAAAAGATGTGTCTGGTTTTTACTGTACCTGTAAAACATTCCAGAGTAAGGTATGTGCATGTGTTTGTATATTACTTTGGTCATCTTGCAAAAAGAAAGACAAAATTAAGGTTGTTTTTGTGCAATTTCTCTTTGTAGATGCGTCCCCAGTGGCGATGAGTTAAATAGCCTCTCAGCTGCAGCCTGTAATGGGGTTTGATCGGTCTAGGAACCCCTTTTTTGTGTTGAACTTTTTTTGTGTTTTGTGATAATTTGTGATGGGTGAAGAAGCATCTCTCTGGGATATTATTAATATGCACACATTTCTCTAAATTAATAAAGGAGAATCCTCTTGTGCATGAGAGTAAAAGCAAATGATCAATTAAAAAAATAAGAATTGGCCCAAATTCATACAGCTGATCTTGGATCCTGTCCATACCAAATTATCCTTTATAAACTCAACGGCAAAACTGATCCTAAATCAGCACTTCTACTGGGGAAAGCTTAGTGAGGGGGTACAGGTAACACACCTGGGGGGTATTCCACAAAGCAGGATTAGTGAGTTAGCTGGATAAGTGCACTGAGTAAAACCCCAAACAGCTCTTTTTACTTCAG
>CM040395.1:3943963-3981463 GCA_022702515.1 Ilyophis sp. 1 JC-2022 | reverse complement strand
GGGGGGGGGGGGGGGGGGGGCAGAACAATTGATTAAGGAACTTTACCTGGATTTCTTCAGTAAAATATTAAATATAATATTCTATATAAATGCACAGTATGTAGCCTTGTCATTTGCTATGCTAATAATAAATATTTATGCTGAAAATGTGATTATTTACTGAAAATCAGGTTGTTACTAAAATGCAGGTTATTTACTGAATTCAAAAGCCTGAAGCTATAATAGATACCATAACCTGAATTAGTCTGAACTAGTTTGAGTCTGAGAGTTACTGGGGTGGGAATGAGAGGCGAACCAAGGTCTGTCGAGGTCTTCAGTTTGCGTCTTCGTTTAGCGTGCGGCAGCGTGAACCACATTTAGACGTCTTCCTGATAACATAAAACAACAATAACAACACCAACCTGGCACTTCCCACAGCGGTGAGAACGGGTCTGTTTAGCTACCTGTTAAATGGATGATTCAGAACTGTAAGGTTTGTAAAAGTTCAGTGTTGAAATCCTCCGGGGATGAGGGGGAGGTGCATGGGGGGAGGGGGGGTTTACGGGGGGTCGGAGATGTGGGGGTGTGGGGGTGTGGATGCTAACATAAGCCAGCTGCTACTGTGGCCATTACCCTGTATTTTTTTCCCCAGCATAGCACCATAATGTTATAGAAAATAAGCTCCTTAGCAAAGGTGCACCATATGTTCGGTTGTAATTGTGCAGTTAAGTTTGAAAATGCATGGCATATATATCACAAATACACACATTAACAAAGGTATGGGAGCGACGCTTGGCTTGGCTAAGCAGTTTATGATCTGAGCTTGTACATTTCTGCTCCTACATGCTTTTGGCGGTAATGTGCTGTGCTTTTTCACACAGGAAGCAGTGGCACGGTAACATCCTGGCAACATTGAGCAAACGTTGACCTTTGACCTCCAACCCCGAGTCCTATCAATAACCTGTTTTATGTATGACTGCAGAAAGCTGCCAATGGTGATGGCATGCAATGGGTTAAAACAGACTAGCTATTCAGAGTCAAATCTGAGTCAAGTCATACTTTATTATTCCATATAGAAAAATTAATTTGGTCACTGTTTCCACACCTTAAAAACCCTGCACAATACACAATGCGAAATATAATAATAGCACATACAGAAGCGCATTAAAAATTATTCTCACTGTGAAACCTTACGGCTGCAAGAAGGAATGAGCACATGTCTCTTTGTGCATATTCCTGCTCAATGACTCCTTGTCTACTTTTATTGCAAAGTTTGGCATGCAGTAATACACCCGAGATTTGCCTGAACTCAGTACAGCTACCCAACCGCATTATTGCACATTAGATTTTGGTATAGTGCAGCCAAATATGTATACCACAATCTAAGATTGCAAACATAAATGATAAGGGGATTCAAACTTTAAGTTTGGAACAACTGACTCAATTTCTAGAGAACTACCATAAACAAAGCTACATGGTCTACCATGTAGCTTACCGATGCTTACCAATGAGCTGGCTAACTGACAATCAACTTCAAACAGTAACCTTAAAATTTTTTAACCCCAGCCAAACAGGCTATGAACCTATTAGGAAAATATGAGACATCCATTTCATAGAATGCAACCACAACATCAATTTCAGGACACATTAAACACAACACTGTTTGGCATGCAACCAGACCCAGCAGGAGTTTCTCTGCCCTCTATCTTAATGAAATGTTAAATAAATAGCTATACTGTAGTTAGCAGCTCAGTTTTGAACACAGTAAAACAAAATCGAATCCGGACCATGACGGTGCCAACTGTGACCGGTAACTCCACAGGGCGATGTGCAATTGGCGATTTCGTTGCCCAGGAAATGGGCGGGTTCAGTCGGTTTGGGATCCGCGTTCACCGCTATTTAGCGACCCCTGCTGGTCGATCAAGTGGACTGCATGCAAAACCAGCGCATGAAAGGTCTTCCTCTGACTCCATTCTACGGGAGCTCAGCTGTAGTTTACAGTGTGAAAATAAGCAGCTGGTGACACCACGTGTTTCAGGGGAGAACCGTGAATGTCTACACTCTCCCGAAATGGGAAGTGTGGTTTATACATGTACGAGGCTGCTGTTGCAGGTGATTGGCTGTTTGTGAATCTGTTTGTGAAGTGTTTAAACCGGCTTCACGTATTTAATTGAACATGATTCGGAATATTGGAATTAGAATGTCATTTTTCCCTCTCTTTGCCAATGGTTAGATGATAAAATTAATTATGTAGTTTGAGGTGAGATCCTTTACTGACTGAGCCACTCTATAGGGCCCAGCCTGTACTTGTGGTGAGAGCCTTTTCTGACTGAGCCGCTCTATAGGGCCCCGCCTGCACTCGTGGTGAGAGCCTTTACTGACTGAGCTGCTCTATAGGGCCCCGCCTGCTTGTGGTGAGAGCCTTTACTGACTGAGCCGCTCTATAGGGCCCTGCCTGCACTCGTGGTGAGAGCCTTTACTGACTGAGCCGCTCTATAGGGCCCCGCCTGCACTTGTGGTGAGAGCCTTTACTGACTGAGCTGCTCTATAGGGCCCCGCCTGCTTGTGGTGAGAGCCTTTACTGACTGAGCCGCTCTATAGGGCCCTGCCTGCACTCGTGGTGAGAGCCTTTACTGACTGAGCCGCTCTATAGGGCCCCGCCTGCACTCGTGGTGAGAGCCTTTACTGACTGAGCTGCTCTATAGGGCCCCGCCTGCACTCGTGGTGAGAGCCTTTACTGACTGAGCCGCTCTATAGGGCCCTGCCTGCACTCGTGGTGAGAGCCTTTACTGACTGAGCCGCTCTATAGGGCCCCGCCTGCACTCATGGTGAGAGCCTTTACTGACTGAGCCATCTCTCCAACATGACCAACTGCAGGGCCAGTCACACTGTACAACACACACCTCCCATTTCTTTCAGACGCACACAATACTGTCAACTCCTGCTTTGTCTGAATTTATCTTTCATTCTGTTTATACCCCTCAGAGAAAGTGGCTGGGATTTCAAACATTTTCTGAAATATACTGTGTTTCTTTCTTTTTTTTAAAATATTGTTTAAAAACCTGACCTCCTGAAGGACAGGATCATAATATTATCTTTGAGCAAACAGCCCTCAGCAGGTCGAGACGGACATTTTGTTGGTAAGTTGAAAGAGAAACCTTCACAGAATGCAGTAGCATCATTCATCGGGTCTCTCACCTCCAGCTACGACCAGCCCCCCCCCCCCCGATACTGTTTCCTGGTCTGTTTGTTTACCTCTGACGGCTCACAGCCGAGAGCTTCTTGCCTCATTAGAATTTCTGTGACATGAATGGACAGTGTCCCCTGGTAGCCATGCTTGCAAACCTTTAGATGAAAACTGAAGTGATTTTAAAAAAGAAAAAACAAAAACAAAACAAACAAAAAAAATACTACGACAAAAGCAACAAAGAGAGAAAACGGTTCAAGAAAAAGTTTGTTTGAAGAGCTGGTGTTTGTAATCCACAGTAAAAAAATATTGTAAAATGAAAAACCGCATTGCATCTCTCTGAGGAAAATCACGACAATGAGGAATTGTTTTTCTGTATTGAATTTTTTTTTCAAAATTCTCCCTCATGTTCAAGAAAGCAGGGCGGTTACAAACGGCTTTCAGATGCTACCTGACACAATTGGACTGATTTTTTTGTTGTATTTATTTAAGTAAGATCCTTTTAGATGCTGGTATTGAATAGGGGGGGGGGGGGGGTCTGAAGTAAGTCTATATTCACAGGGGACTTTGACTACCTCTAACCATTATACGCACGCATGGCAAGCGATCACATGACATACCATCTGTCTTCTTTTTCAATTCCGTTCCCAGCACCTGCCCTCCCGCTACTGCCGCCACTCTTACTGCATCTCACGCCTCGGCTTCAGAGAAATGCTCCTGTTTTATAAAATATATAATATAATAAAGAAGTATAATATAAACCCGTTATTCATTTCCTATTTTTTATTTGTACTGTGTAGCAGAAGCAAGTCTCCCTGACGGATCAGAAACAAAGTCGTGTTCTTCTGAGACAATGTGCTGTGTGCAATATGCATCCGACCGGCACCAAATATTGTTTTCACAAAAAAGAAGCCCTGTAGAAAAGCAGAAATGTACATATACATGTACATATTCCAATGAATATGAATGTACAAATGTGTGCATTTCACATACACACATATGCATGCATGTGTACAGATACATATACATGTGTACATACAAATACACATTTTACATGGAGAAACAGGGAATAATCGATAAAATTGGCAAATATACGAGATGATGTCACTGAAGGAGAGTAAAACCAATGAGAGAGAGAGAGAGAGAGAGAGAGAGAGAGGAGGTAGCAATAAGAAAGAGATGGAGAACAGGAATAAAGAAAGAAGAGAAGTATAGTAGGAACAGACCAGCAGAACTAGGAGTCAGAGAAGAGAAGTCCTGGCTCTGACCAGTGAGAGGGTGTCATAGCGACGGCACCGCGTGACCACCCGCCCACTCGCTCGGTTGATCACTCTCTCCACACCCAGGAATCCGGCCTCCTGGACGCACTGCTGCATTCTGGGAGATGGAAGGGACGGTGAGGGAGGAGTAAGAGCTGTTTATGACAGGAAGCGCTCATACAGGAATGCCCCACTCCTCCCCCTCTACTCCTCCCCCTCTACTCCTCCCTAATCCCCAGGTGGCGGCCCGGCTGAGGATCCCATTAGGAGATGTATTCCTCTCTCCAGCAGGTGATGCGTGGCCTGGGTTGACACATTTCTGGATCAGAACCAAGATTTACCCCCCTTCTCATAGCTTGCACCCCTCCTCTCCCCTCCTCTATCCTTCTCATCCTTTCCCCTCTCCCTTCTTCTTCTCTCGTCTCCTCTCCTCTCTGTGTCTCTACTTTTCTGGAAAGGAGGCTGTGTAGATGTGCAGGAGAGAATCTACACAGCAGCATGCTCAGTGTTAAATACAATCTGAGTACCTTTTACTCTGATAGAGTGCATTTTTATTCTGTTCTATCTACCTTTACTAATTCTACCCTTTCTTTATATATTCAATTTTTAAACTGTTAGTGTTGCATTAACACTGAACATCTCAGAGATTCACATCTTCATCTTCATCATGTGCACTGCCATTTCCCAGGATAAATCAATTCTTCAGAATAAATATCAAACATTGGAAGTGGCCCTGAACAGAAGTTGGAAAATATTGTGAAATGGTTATGAGGTGTCATGGACACCCTTACAGAAATACAGACTAATCTGCTAAATATTTAAAATATGTGGATGTTCTGAAATAACTGAATGATTGAATGGTAAATGTATTTCACAGCAATATATTGTTAAAAACAATATATTTCAAAATCTGATAATGGCAATAATTGATATATTTCTTTATACACTATGAAGCGTTGCTATATGATATTCCGATTGTGTATTTTATTTTGATATACTGATATACTATTTCTTAAAGTCTGAGGGCCTTCCCCTGTGAATGATTGAGAGGTTATTAAGTTATTTGCCTTGTCTAGATTCTGTTATTATACTTTTTTGGTTCAACTAAAACTCTCTAAATTAAATCTTTAAAATCTTATTGAGCGAGGTCATACACAGGAAATTCCTTTTATGGTCCCATGGCCAAGTATTCAGAACTAGTATTCATCTGTAAATGAAAGTATTCTACAAATATAAATATTCCGCAGAAATATTTTGGTTCTATAATAATAATTCATTTGCGGTAAATTATCAATGTTTTTTTTTCTTACCTTTTATTTTTGTACGGCTGCATTTGTTTGGAGTCAAAAATTAAAATTCAGTGCGAAACCTACATTTCTATTATAGAACCATTTATATTATAACACCCCACCCCCCCTCTCCCCCTCCCCCACTGTCAGCTCTCATACAGATATGCAACATATGTGCACACAAAATTCAGAGCATTTTTTTAACACTGCTGAAGAAAACAGTACAAAAGGCTGGGTGTGGACCTGCTGTCTGTCTGTCTGTCTTGAAGACGGAGAAGCTTTTAGGCCCCATGAGAACCCTTCCGTGATCCACTGCAAAAAAAAAGGGGGTTCTGGGATGGAAACACTCTCGTGTGTGAAAAACACAATCGGTGCTGAGAAAGTTTCACACAAGAAGCTGACACGCCTTCTGTCATCTGCTGTTGTCACCTCCATATTTCTCATATTGTTTCTGTCATAATTACTGGTCAAACACAAAAAAATGAGTAAGAGCAAAGAAATAATTGCTAAATATAAATTACTTTTTTTTGTGATACATCCTCTGTGTTATTTCACGCCATGGATCAGCAATTTAGCTTTAGCACTGAGTACTAATGACGACGAGCAAAATGAACATGGATCAGCCGTTTAGCTTTAGCACTGAGCACTAATGAGGACGAGTAAAATGAACATGGATCAGCCATTTAGCTTTAGCACTGAGTACTAATGAGGACGAGTAAAATTAACATGGATCAGCCATTTAGCTTTAGCACAGAGTACTAATGAGGACGAGTAAAATGAACATGGATCAGCCATTTAGCTTTAGCACAGAGTACTAATGAGGACGAGTAAAATGAACATGGATCAGCCATTTAGCTTTAGCACTGAGTACTAATGAGGACGAGTAAAATGAACATGGATCAGCCATTTAGCTTTAGCACTGAGTACTAATGAGGACGAGTAAAATTAACATGGATCAGCCATTTAGCTTTAGCACTGAGTACTAATGAGGACGGGTAAAATGAACATGGATCAGCCATTTAGCTTTAGCACTGAGTACTAATGAGGATGAGTAAAATGAACATGGATCAGCAATTTAGCTTTAGCACTGAGTACTAATGAGGACGAGTAAAATGAACATGGATCAGCCATTTAGCTTTAGCACTGAGTACTAATGAGGACGAGTAAAATGAACATGGATCAGCCATTTAGCTTTAGCACTGAGTACTAATGAGGATGAGTAAAATGAACATGGATCAGCAATTTAGCTTTAGCACTGAGTACTAATGAGGATGAGTAAAATGAACATGGATCAGCCATTTAGCTTTAGCACTGAGTACTAATGAGGACGAGTAAAATGAACATGGATCAGCCATTTAGCTTTAGCACTGAGTACTAATGAGGATGAGTAAAATGAACATGGATCAGCAATTTAGCTTTAGCACTGAGTACTAATGAGGATGAGTAAAATGAACATGGATCAGCAATTTAGCTTTAGCACTGAGTACTAATGAGGATGAGTAAAATGAACATGGATCAGCCATTTAGCTTTAGCACTGAGTACTAATGAGGACGAGTAAAATGAACATGGATCAGCCATTTAGCTTTAGCACTGAGTACTAATGAGGATGAGTAAAATGAACATGGATCAGCAATTTAGCTTTAGCACTGAGTACTCATGAGGATGAGTAAAATGAACATGGATCAGCAATTTAGCTTTAGCACTGAGTACTAATGAGGATGAGTAAAATTAACATGGATCAGCCATTTAGCTTTAGCACTGAGTACTAATGAGGATGAGTAAAATGAACATGGATCAGCCATTTAGCTTTAGCACTGAGTACTAATGAGGACGAGTAAAATGAACATGGATCAGCCATTTAGCTTTAGCACTGAGTACTAATGAGGACGAGTAAAATGAACATGGATCAGCCATTTAGCTTTAGCACTGAGTACTAATGAGGATGAGTAAAATGAACATGGATCAGCCATTTAGCTTTAGCACTGAGTACTAATGAGGACGAGTAAAATGAACATGGATCAGCCATTTAGCTTTAGCACTGAGTACTAATGAGGACGAGTAAAATGAACATGGATCAGCCATTTAGCTTTAGCACTGAGTACTAATGAGGACGAGTAAAATGAACATGGATCAGCAATTTAGCTTTAGCACTGAGTACTAATGAGGATGAGTAAAATGAACATGGATCAGCAATTTAGCTTTAGCACTGAGTACTAATGAGGACGAGTAAAATTAACATGGATCAGCCATTTAGCTTTAGCACAGAGTACTAATGAGGACGAGTAAAATGAACATGGATCAGCCATTTAGCTTTAGCACTGAGTACTAATGAGGACGAGTAAAATGAACATGGATCAGCCATTTAGCTTTAGCACTGAGTACTAATGAGGACGGGTAAAATGAACATGGATCAGCCATTTAGCTTTAGCACAGAGTACTAATGAGGACGAGTAAAATGAACATGGATCAGCCATTTAGCTTTAGCACTGAGTACTAATGAGGATTAGTAAAATGAACATGGATCAGCCATTTAGCTTTAGCACTGAGTACTAATGAGGATGAGTAAAATGAACATGGATCAGCCATTTAGCTTTAGCACTGAGTACTAATGAGGACGAGTAAAATGAACATGGATCAGCCATTTAGCTTTAGCACTGAGTACTAATGAGGACGAGTAAAATGAACATGGATCAGCCATTTAGCTTTAGCACTGAGTACTAATGAGGACGAGTAAAATGAACATGGATTATATATTAATTTAATCAATTATGGTCAAGGTAATATATAATAAAGTCAAAATTATTATTATTATATTATTATTATTATTATTGTTATTATTATTGGTATATGCTGACTAACTTAACTTCACTTGATTACCTCTTTCTGTCTACATTCAGTCAAATTTACAATTTCTTGTTGTTTTTTTTTTTGTATAAAGTGTTTTTAATAATAAATAATAAGAAAAAAGAACAACTGTAATATTCAACTTGGATCTTTGCAATTTATGGGGAAACGGCACTCATTTGATCAGTGGTACACACTGAAGGTCTAATGCTGTTATTCCATTTGTGTTTCTCCTGCATGTGTGACTCAGTGAAAAGCCAGTGAAACGCCTTTTAGGAGTTCAGGTGAAAACCCTGCGACATTTGATTGAAAAGTGAAAGTAGCCAGGCTATATCTGGTAAAACCGGCGTTAAAATGTGGTTAAGTGTCTCTCTTGGTGTGATGTAACACGTGTATGTAAAGTAAGTGATGGTTTGATGTAACACGTGTAGTATGTAAAGTAAGTGTTGGTGGGATGTAACACGTGTATGTAAAGTAAGTGATGGTGGGATGTAACACGTGTATGTAAAGTAAGTGATGGTGGGATGTAACACGTGTATGTAAAGTAAGTGTTGGTGGGATGTAACACGTGTATGTAAAGTAAGTGATGGTGGGATGTAACACATGTATGTAAAGTAAGTGATGGTGGGATGTAACACATGTATGTAAAGTAAGTGATGGTGGGATGTAACACGTGTATGTAAAGTAAGTGATGGTGGGATGTAACACATGTAGTATGTAAAGTAAGTGTTGGTGGGATGTAACACGTGTATGTAAAGTAAGTGATGGTGGGATGTAACACGTGTATGTAAAGTAAGTGTTGGTGGGATGTAACACATGTAGTATGTAAAGTAAGTGTTGGTGGGATGTAACACATGTAGTATGTAAAGTATGTGTTGGTGTGATGTAACACATGTAGTATGTAAAGTATGTGTTGGTGTGATGTAACACGTGTAGTATGTTGTAGGGATGCACCGATACCGATACCAGTATCGGGTATCGGGGCCGATACCATGCTCATGTACTCGTACTCGTACTCGTAAAAATGTACCGATACTCCAAAACCGATACCAACTGTCAGGGCTAGCGTGGGAACGAAGGACCAGACGCGACAGTAGGGGTTTCAGAGGATGCTCACTGAACACCTCAAAGCGGGAGCGAAACCCCGCAAACAGGGACTAATAATAAACAAACAAAATATAACTCTCCACCCCAGGAGAGATACCGCTAACAACTGAAAACAACCCTAAAGGCGAAAAAACTCTTAACACTTTATGCAATGCAATAACAACGAAAAAACCCCTATAGCTAACAACGAAAGAACCGAAACCAAAAACTCTCTTGCAAAAAGAGATAGCCCTGAATACACGGGCAGTAACAATAATGGTAAAAGGAAAGACAACGCGAAAACAATTGCACCCTCGGTACGTGGCTATAACGCCCGATAAATGGTGAAAGAAATGAAAACAAAATAACGCTTACAGTTTCCAAACACGAAGAGAGCAGGGCTGGAAAAGGACGAAGGTCCAAGGATACCGGCTATCTTCGTAAAAAGATTGGCAATATGGAAGCGTCAAATAATGCTGACGTGTGGTTTAAATACTGCCAGGAAACCCTGACCGGTGAACACACTGAACTGAAAACCAAAACCTGAAACGGACTAGGAAAACAAAGAAGGGACGCAACATGAGCGCTCCCCAGGGAAGTGGACAATATACACAGAGCAGGCAGAGAAACCATGACACCAACGTCCAAACGTCCGCACGCTAATGCTATCACCTTAGCAACACCTAATCCTGACCTGCGTGCTCACGCTCACGCCACGCCCTCCTTCACGAGAAATCAAGACAAAATGGCGAAAGTTTGGAAGTACTTTGAGGTAGACGAATCTGACCAAACTGTAGCAAAATGCAAGCTCTGCTCAGTGAAAATATCAAGAGGTGGCACGAAGGCTAGTTCATTCAATACTAGTAACTTGATAAAACATCTCAAAACTCGACACGAGTAGTATAAATAGAATGATGCACAAAAGACTACAGTTTTATTTTGGTTATTATTTATGTTTATTTATTTATTTTTATTGGACCTCATTTGATTTAAATAATCAGTAAATTGATAGACTGTGCTCCATCAACAGGAGAAAATAAACACAGTATCTTCAAAATCAGCCGTCTCATTATTGTGGTATTATTATACAGTATTATTATAAAGTACTCATACTTAAAAAAACACACAAAAAATGGTATCGGTATCGGTATCGGCGAGTACTCAAAAGTGAGTACTCGTACTCGTACTCGGTCTGAAAAAAATGGTATCGGTGCATCCCTAGTATGTTGGTGTGGTTTCAGTAATGAACACCATCTTTCTGGGGCTGGCTGAAATAAAAGAACAAGACTCTCCCAGGTTCTGCAGATCGACTGATGCACCTTGAACCCGGGACAGATGAAGAAGGGATGTAATACGCTTTTGCACGTTCACTGTGGACAGATGAAGAAGGGATGTAAGCGTTTGCACGTTCTGCATGTTCATACATTTTGACTTTACCTTTGTTTTGTTTTTAGGTCGATGAGAACAAAATGCTTTTTTAATATGTGAATCTGTTGGATTAAATGTTTTGTAATATAGAAAAGGCACTTGTGAGTTTGCAACGCTAAGATGGGTGTCTTAGTCTCATTTCTCTGGCATTTGCTTTTATGCTCTGAAACTGCGGGAATGACTTCAGATCTGCTCGCCAAAGCACCCGTTGGTTTTGTGTGATCTCTTTTTTTCTCTCTCTCTGAATTTCCTTTCTCCCTGACTCTTTTACTCTCCTCTACTCTCTCTCTCTCTCTCTCTCTCTCTCTTTCTCTCTCTCTCTTTCTCTCTCTCTCTCTCTCTTTCTCGCTCTCTCTCTCTCTCTCTCTCTCTCTCTTTCTCTCTCTCTCTCTTTCTCTCTTTCTCTCTCACACACACACTCACTCAGTCTCAGGTGAACATATGCTGGTAGCAACATTATCAAAAAAAACAAACCTTTTTTTTCCTGGATTTTCATTGGTTGTTTTAGAGACACCTATGCAGAGTGCTCTAACTGAAGTGTCAATGTGCTACAGATGGAGTGTGTGTGTGTGTGTGTGTGTGTGTGTGTGTGTGTGTGTGTGTGTGTGTGTTCAGTGTATTTGTTTGTGTGGTGTGTGTCTTGCCCGTGTCTGCGTTTCTGATGTTTCTGAGTGTGTGTGTCTGTATATGAATATATATATGTGTGTGTGTTGTCTGCCTGTATGTGCAGTTGTGTGATCGTGTGTACATGTGGGAGGTGTTATACGTGCAATGTTGAAACAGTTGAATGTGAATACTTATTAAAATAATGCGTGTGCAGTACATGTGGTTTAATTGCTGACAGATTTCTGCGAAAACATGCTATTTAAAATATGAAGGCAATGCCAGTTCCATCATCTGTTTGTGATTCAGATCATAGAATCTACCCCTAATTCTTACAACATGGATAATATCATATTTAAAGGGACAAAGTGCTTCCTTTTTACCAATAAACGTCTTTCTCCTAATAATGGGGGCCGTTAAGTTTAATTGCCAGAGCAACACGATCAAATATTTCCTGTTAAATGAACTCTTCTAGAGTAAAATTTGATCGAATGAAGTTCACACGATCCCTATTGGACCCTATGTGAAAGGTATTATATTATTTGTTTTGTAATCAAAAGGCTTTATCCAGCTCAGACAAGCAAATGTCTATTCTACTCTACTATTTTAACTATTTTAAGTCCATCTTTTAAAATTTGAAACAAATTTTGATTGATTGATTTTTAATTTTTTCTCTTTCAAATGTATGTGTAACTACCAACAAAGACATTTAAAACAAACAACAAATAGTATTTGTAAAACATCATCATGACTTCTAAAATTTACATTGAGGTCAAAGGATTGTTTGTACATGTCATTGTAGATATAAGCTTTTCATAACAAAGACAAAAAAATATAATCTGGATCTTTATTATTTGTGACAGAAATTGTTGACATACCGCACCTTACTGAAAAGAAATCTGCTTCATAATCCAAAAAAGTTCATAATTTCAAATATTTAATAAATCTAAAAAAATTGTCTTAGGTCCCAAACCAGAAACTTGAAATAAGGTTTTAATCTCAAGCTATACATCTCACAACGATGCCAAACTTGAGACGAGAAGGGTTATGGTTAAATGAGCTGTTATTCATTTTAATCATGTCACATTGAAACAGGTGTAATTATATTTTTCCTGTAATATTTTGAAGATTAAAACGGAGGGTGAAATGTCCAGCCAGGAGACGTGACCATGGTCATATGGCCTAATTCATGGTAAGTATTCAATTCCAGACCTACAATGCTAGCTACGTTTGAATAAAATGATAGCAAGATCAACACTTTTAATTAGGGATGCACAAAGTGGAAACTCTGGGGCTGCTCTCAAAAGCTGATATTTTCTGGGCAGATTGGCCATTAACCATGCTGATACACACACACACATGCACACACACACACACACACACACGCACACTCAGCCATTAACCATGCCGATACACACACACATACACACACACACACACACACGCATGCACACTCAGCCATTAACCATGCCGATACAGCCTTGCTTTACATTCTGGCACACACACACACACACACACACATGCACACACGCACGCGCACATGCATGCACACGCATGCACGTATGCACACACACACACACACTCACACACACTCATTCGCATGCACGCACACACACACGCACGCACACACGCACACACACATGCACGCACGCACACACACATTCTCACACGCACGCACGCACACACACGCACACACACACACACACGCACACACACGCACACACACACACGCACACACACGCACACACACACACGCACGCACACTGTAACAAAGTTTATCATTCATGAAACAAGTAGGTGAGAACAGATGTCAGCTTATGAAGAAAATTTTGTTTGTGTAACAAAATATTTAAACTTTCTTGCAACGTTATTAAGAGGAATGCAGTCTAGAGAGACACAAAGTTTGGCTGGTAAAATGATTAATTAAAAAAGTATATAATATTAAAAAAGGTTCAGATGATTGGGCTACTTTTTGAGCGTAATTTACAGCATCAGCGGTGCAGCAAATGCATCTTATCAGCCATACTCTTATCATCCATACTCTTATCATCCATACTCTTATCAACCATACTCTTATCAACCATACTCTTATCAACCATACTCTTATCAACCATACTCTTATCATCCATACTCTTATCATCCATACTCTTATCATCCATACTCTTATCATCCATACTCTTATCAACCATACTCTTATCATCCATACTCTTATCATCCATACTCTTATCAACCATACTCTTATCATCCATACTCTTATCAACCATACTCTTATCAACCATACTCTTATCAGCCATACTCTTATCATCCATACTCTTATCAACCATACTCTTATCAACCATACTCTTATCAGCCATACTCTTATCATCCATACTCTTATCATCCATACTCTTATCAACCATACTCTTATCAACCATACTCTTATCAGCCATACTCTTATCATCCATACTCTTATCAACCATACTCTTATCAACCATACTCTTATCAGCCATACTCTTATCAACCATACTCTTATCAACCATACTCTTATCAGCCATACTCTTATCATCCATACTCTTATCATCCATACTCTTATCATCCATACTCTTATCAGCCATACTCTTATCAACCATACTCTTATCAACCATACTCTTATCATCCATACTCTTATCAGCCATACTCTTATCAGCCATACTCTTATCATCCATACTCTTATCATCCATACTCTTATCATCCATACTCTTATCAACCATACTCTTATCATCCATACTCTTATCAGCCATACTCTTATCAGCCATACTCTTATCATCCATACTCTTATCATCCATACTCTTATCATCCATACTCTTATCAACCATACTCTTATCATCCATACTCTTATCATCCATACTCTTATCATCCATACTCTTATCAACCATACTCTTATCATCCATACTCTTATCATCCATACTCTTATCATCCATACTCTTATCATCCATACTCTTATCAACCATACTCTTATCAACCATACTCTTATCATCCATACTCTTATCAGCCATACTCTTATCAGCCATACTCTTATCATCCATACTCTTATCATCCATACTCTTATCATCCATACTCTTATCAACCATACTCTTATCATCCATACTCTTATCAGCCATACTCTTATCAGCCATACTCTTATCATCCATACTCTTATCATCCATACTCTTATCATCCATACTCTTATCAACCATACTCTTATCATCCATACTCTTATCATCCATACTCTTATCATCCATACTCTTATCAACCATACTCTTATCATCCATACTCTTATCATCCATACTCTTATCATCCATACTCTTATCATCCATACTCTTATCAACCATACTCTTATCAACCATACTCTTATCATCCATACTCTTATCAGCCATACTCTTATCATCCATACTCTTATCATCCATACTCTTATCAGCCATACTCTTATCAACCATACTCTTATCAACCATACTCTTATCATCCATACTCTTATCAGCCATACTCTTATCAGCCATACTCTTATCATCCATACTCTTATCATCCATACTCTTATCAGCCATACTCTTAACAACCATACTCTTATCAACCATACTCTTATCATCCATACTCTTATCAACCATACTCTTATCATCCATACTCTTATCATCCATACTCTTATCAGCCATACTCTTATCAACCATACTCTTATCAACCATACTCTTATCATCCATACTCTTATCAACCATACTCTTATCAGCCATACTCTTATCAGCCATACTCTTATCAGCCATACTCTTATCAGCCATACTCTAATCAGCCATACTCTTATCAACCATACTCTTATCATCCATACTCTTATCAGCCATACTCTTATCAACCATACTCTTATCAGCCATACTCTTATCAACCATACTCTTATCAACCATACTCTTATCATCCATACTCTTATCATCCATACTCTTATCAGCCATACTCTTATCAGCCATACTCTTATCAACCATACTCTTATCATCCATACTCTTATCATCCATACTCTTATCATCCATACTCTTATCATCCATACTCTTATCAGCCATACTCTTATCAACCATACTCTTATCAACCATACTCTTATCATCCATACTCTTATCAACCATACTCTTATCATCCATACTCTTATCATCCATACTCTTATCAGCCATACTCTTATCAACCATACTCTTATCAGCCATACTCTTATCATCCATACTCTTATCAACCATACTCTTATCAGCCATACTCTTATCAGCCATACTCTTATCAGCCATACTCTTATCAGCCATACTCTTATCAACCATACTCTTATCATCCATACTCTTATCAGCCATACTCTTATCAACCATACTCTTATCATCCATACTCTTATCAGCCATACTCTTATCAACCATACTCTTATCAGCCATACTCTTATCAACCATACTCTTATCAACCATACTCTTATCATCCATACTCTTATCATCCATACTCTTATCAGCCATACTCTTATCAACCATACTCTTATCAACCATACTCTTATCATCCATACTCTTATCATCCATACTCTTATCAGCCATACTCTTATCAGCCATACTCTTATCAGCCATACTCTTATCAACCATACTCTTATCAACCATACTCTTATCAGCCATACTCTTATCAACCATACTCTTATCAGCCATACTCTTATCAACCATACTCTTATCAACCATACTCTTATCAGCCATACTCTTATCAACCATACTCTTATCAGCCATACTCTTATCAACCATACTCTTATCAGCCATACTCTTATCAACCATACTCTTATCAACCATACTCTTATCAGCCATACTCTTATCAACCATACTCTTATCAACCATACTCTTATCAACCATACTCTTATCAACCATACTCTTATCAACCATACTCTTATCAACCATACTCTTATCAACCATACTCTTATCAGCCATACTCTTATCAGCCATACTCTTATCAACCATACTCTTATCAGCCATACTCTTATCAGCCATACTCTTATCAACCATACTCTTATCAGCCATACTCTTATCAGCCATACTCTTATCAACCATACTCTTATCAGCCATACTCTTATCAACCATACTCTTATCAACCATACTCTTATCAACCATACTCTTATCAACCATACTCTTATCAACCATACTCTTATCAGCCATACTCTTATCAGCCATACTCTTATCAACCATACTCTTATCAGCCATACTCTTATCAACCATAATCTTATCAGCCATACTCTTATCAGCCATACTCTTATCAACCATACTCTTATCAACCATACTCTTATCAACCATACTCTTATCAACCATACTCTTATCAACCATACTCTTATCAGCCATACTCTTATCAACCATACTCTTATCAGCCATACTCTTATCAGCCATACTCTTATCAACCATACTCTTATCAACCATACTCTTATCAACATACTCTTATCAGCCATACTCTTATCAACCATACTCTTATCAGCCATACTCTTATCAACCATACTCTTATCAGCCATACTCTTATCAACCATACTCTTATCAACCATACTCTTATCAACCATACTCTTATCAACCATACTCTTATCAACCATACTCTTATCAGCCATACTCTTATCAACCATACTCTTATCAACCATACTCTTATCAACCATACTCTTATCAGCCATACTCTTATCAACCATACTCTTATCAACCATACTCTTATCAACCATACTCTTATCAGCCATACTCTTACTCTTATCAACCATACTCTTATCAACCATACTCTTATCAACCATACTCTTATCAGCCATACTCTTATCAACCATACTCTTATCAACCATACTCTTATCAACCATACTCTTATCAACCATACTCTTATCAGCCATACTCTTATCATCCATACTCTTATCAGCCATACTCTTATCAGCCATACTCTTATCAACCATACTCTTATCAGCCATACTCTTATCAGCCATACTCTTATCAGCCATACTCTTATCAGCCATACTCTTATCAGCCATACTCTTATCAGCCATACTCTTATCAACCATACTCTTATCAGCCATACTCTTATCAGCCATACTCTTATCAGCCATACTCTTATCAACCATACTCTTATCAACCATACTCTTATCAACCATACTCTTATCAACCATACTCTTATCAGCCATACTCTTATCAGCCATACTCTTATCAGCCATACTCTTATCAGCCATACTCTTATCAGCCATACTCTTATCAACCATACTCTTATCAGCCATACTCTTATCAGCCATACTCTTATCAGCCATACTCTTATCAGCCATACTCTTATCAACCATACTCTTATCAGCCATACTCTTATCAACCATACTCTTATCAGCCATACTCTTATCAGCCATACTCTTATCAGCCATACTCTTATCAGCCATACTCTTATCAACCATACTCTTATCAACCATACTCTTATCAACCATACTCTTATCAACCATACTCTTATCAGCCATACTCTTATCAGCCATACTCTTATCAACCATACTCTTATCAGCCATACTCTTATCAGCCATACTCTTATCAACCATACTCTTATCAGCCATACTCTTATCAGCCATACTCTTATCAACCATACTCTTATCAGCCATACTCTTATCAGCCATACTCTTATCAGCCATACTCTTATCAGCCATACTCTTATCAACCATACTCTTATCAGCCATACTCTTATCAACCATACTCTTATCAGCCATACTCTTATCAGCCATACTCTTATCAACCATACTCTTATCAGCCATACTCTTATCAGCCATACTCTTATCAACCATACTCTTATCAGCCATACTCTTATCAACCATACTCTTATCAACCATACTCTTATCAACCATACTCTTATCAACCATACTCTTATCAGCCATACTCTTATCAGCCATACTCTTATCAACCATACTCTTATCAGCCATACTCTTATCAACCATACTCTTATCAGCCATACTCTTATCAGCCATACTCTTATCAACCATACTCTTATCAGCCATACTCTTATCAGCCATACTCTTATCAGCCATACTCTTATCAACCATACTCTTATCAACCATACTCTTATCAGCCATACTCTTATCAACCATACTCTTATCAGCCATACTCTTATCAACCATACTCTTATCAACCATACTCTTATCAACCATACTCTTATCAGCCATACTCTTATCAACCATACTCTTATCAACCATACTCTTATCAGCCATACTCTTATCAGCCATACTCTTATCAACCATACTCTTATCAGCCATACTCTTATCAGCCATACTCTTATCAGCCATACTCTTATCAGCCAAACTCTTATCAACCATACTCTTATCAACCATACTCTTATCAGCCATACTCTTATCAACCATACTCTTATCAGCCATACTCTTATCAACCATACTCTTATCAACCATACTCTTATCAGCCATACTCTTATCAGCCATACTCTTATCAACCATACTCTTATCAGCCATACTCTTATCAACCATACTCTTATCAACCATACTCTTATCAACCATACTCTTATCAGCCATACTCTTATCAGCCATACTCTTATCAGCCATACTCTTATCAGCCATACTCTTATCAGCCATACTCTTATCAACCATACTCTTATCAACCATACTCTTATCAGCCATACTCTTATCAGCCATACTCTTATCAGCTTATCAGCCATACTCTTATCAGCCATACTCTTATCAACCATACTCTTATCAACCATACTCTTATCAACCATACTCTTATCAGCCATACTCTTATCAGCCATACTCTTATCAACCATACTCTTATCAGCCATACTCTTATCAGCCATACTCTTATCAGCCATACTCTTATCAACCATACTCTTATCAACCATACTCTTATCAGCCATACTCGTATCAACCATACTCTTATCAGCCATACTCTTATCAACCATACTCTTATCAACCATACTCTTATCATCAACCATACTCTTATCAACCATACTCTTATCAACCATACTCTTATCAACCATACTCTTATCAACCATACTCTTATCAGCCATACTCTTATCAGCCATACTCTTATCAACCATACTCTTATCAGCCATACTCTTATCAGCCATACTCTTATCAGCCATACTCTTATCAACCATACTCTTATCAGCCATACTCTTATCAGCCATACTCTTATCAACCATACTCTTATCAGCCATACTCTTATCAGCCATACTCTTATCAACCATACTCTTATCAGCCATACTCTTATCAGCCATACTCTTATCAGCCATACTCTTATCAACCATACTCTTATCAACCATACTCTTATCAACCATACTCTTATCAGCCATACTCTTATCAGCCATACTCTTATCAGCCATACTCTTATCAACCATACTCTTATCAGCCATACTCTTATCAGCCATACTCTTATCAACCATACTCTTATCAGCCATACTCTTATCAGCCATACTCTTATCAGCCATACTCTTATCAGCCATACTCTTATCAACCATACTCTTATCAGCCATACTCTTATCAGCCATACTCTTATCAACCATACTCTTATCAGCCATACTCTTATCAACCATACTCTTATCAGCCATACTCTTATCAGCCATACTCTTATCAACCATACTCTTATCAGCCATACTCTTATCAGCCATACTCTTATCAGCCATACTCTTATCAACCATACTCTTATCAACCATACTCTTATCAGCCATACTCTTATCAACCATACTCTTATCAGCCATACTCTTATCAACCATACTCTTATCAGCCATACTCTTATCAACCATACTCTTATCAGCCATACTCTTATCAACCATACTCTTATCAGCCATACTCTTATCAGCCATACTCTTATCAACCATACTCTTATCAACCATACTCTTATCAGCCATACTCTTATCAACCATACTCTTATCAACCATACTCTTATCAACCATACTCTTATCATCCATACTCTTATCATTGGGCCAGGACTAATACATGTGTTTAAATCTGTAAGTGGCCAATACCAAAACAACCCCGATATTACTGTGCAACCCTACTTTTTCTCTCTCTCTTTCTTTCTCAAACTCTCTCTCTCTCTCAAACTCTCTCTCTCTCTTGCGCTACATCTTTATATATTTTACACCCCTCTGGCTTTGGTGGGGGGTCTCACAGAGGATTGCACACACCTGCAGGAGGCCCATATAAGGACTTTCTCTGTAGGAGGCTCCTATAAGGACTTTCTCTGTAGGAGGCTCCTATAAGAACTTTCTCTGTAGGAGGCTCCTATAAGAACTTTCTCTGTAGGAGGCTCCTATAAGAACTTTCTCTGTAGGAGGCTCCTATAAGGACTTTCTCTGTAGGAGGCTCCTATAAGGACTTTCTCTGTAGGAGGCTCCTATAAGGACTTTCTCTGTAGGAGGCTCCTATAAGGACTTTCTCTGGAGAAGTTTTTTTGTTTCCTCCTTGCCCGTGGAGCACATGGTTTCTTTAGTTGACTCTGATTGGTGTATTTTAATTCCCTTAATTTGTACCTACTTTGTGAGTGAATTGAAGAATTGTTTTACATGCAAACCAGAGGGGTAATCCACAGAGCAGGATTACTGAGTTAGCTGGATAACTGCACTGAGTGAAACCCGGAAACCCACCCAAACATGGACTGAAGTAAAAAGAGCTGTTCCTGATTTTACTCAGTGTAGTTATCCAGCTAACTCAGTAATCCTGCTTTATGAAACTGTGAAATACACCCCTGGTTTACAGTGGTTGTGGAGCAGTCATAACACACACACACACACACACACACATACACGCACACATGCAAGCACACACACACACACACACACAAAGAGGTGTGTTGTAGTATATTACATTGCATTACTGACTTACAATGGAAAACAACATAAGTGCATCTACCAGAGATAACTCTGTAACATCACCTCACCAAATACCTCTCCCACACATGCATCTTAGCTAAAGCGAAAGCACTAAGGCACCTTTACACCCCTGACACAAATCCTGAACACATAGACGCAATCCATAACAAGCCACAAAAAACCCATGAAACAACAAAGAATAGTCTCATTTAATACATAAGATCTGTGAACTTGTGGATGGGAATTGGACATTGAAGCGACATAGTGCTCCTTTTTAAGAATTCTTAAATGCATTTTCTATTGAATGCAGTGTTTTATATTCAGTCCGTAACTGTAATTTAAAAAACATTATTAGCTGGTTGTCTAAAGCCTGTGATATGACAATACAGTTTGATACAATACAGTGATACCACGTGCTGGAGTTTTTTTGGAGACTTTTGTCATTAACATTTTTTTTTTGGCACAGTGAAATTACAAATGTCTTCCTTTCCAAACGGTGCTCACTAATGGTGGTTAAATGCGTCTCTGATTAGCCTTCATGTGCTACAGACAAACTTCATGCAATTTGTCTAAATGGGAATAGCTCATACATATTTAATTTCGGGCTATTTCTTATTCACGTTAATGATGTGCGAGATGGATGGGGTCAATGTATCCACGCGGCTTGCAGTAGGCTACTTTCTCTGAACTTTTCTTTTTTGGACTATTTAAAAACCTGGTCGGCCGCGACGTAGACTGATTGATGCGGCACGCGCTCCACATCGGACTTGAAAAAGCGCGCTTTCTGTTTTGTATCCTCCGATAGCGCGATTTCCGTCAAATCCTGCTGGAGGTGACACGTCGGCGTCTTGACTTGTCAAACGAACTCCCGGTTCGCGAGGGCTTTCTCCTGGGGACTTCGCGCTTCTGCTTCTGTTTGACCGGCGAATCGTTCAGACTCTGGGGGGGGGGGGGATTTGGGCGTGTAAGGTGTGCCACCTTGGGATTCCAACCAACCTGGCACCAGTTCTCTGTGGACTCGTAAAGGTATCAGGTATCACACCTTCTCACCCTGCTCCCCTGTTCTGCTCAAACCCCCAGCAGCTCACACCTTCAGCCCACTGCATTGTGGGATAGCACAGCAGCTTTTCAGAAATAATTCAGCAGTCAGCTTTTATGGAGTACGTTTTAACAGCTTCTCACCAGCTTACCTTTTTTTCTTCCTCAATCCGTGCATGGATACAGCAATGTGAGAGTATAGCCTTGATTCCACAAATGAATTAAGGACAAGACTGTCCAGCCAATTCTATGGCCCTGGTGGTTTTATGGGATATCCAGTCAGTAACATTCTATGGCCTTTTCCAACTCCCCCCCCCCCCCGCCACCTTAGGGCCCTGGGTAGTTAGTCCCACGATCCCCCGAACCACCCACCCCCGCCTACAACACCCCTGGCTGTGTCAGTCGCTGGATTTCAACCCGCAATCCTCTTCATGAGATCACATTGCAAAGCCTGCCGACAGTGTTCAGCCTGGTGGACTAAAGCCTGCCGACAGTGTTCAGTCTGGTGGACTAAAGCCTGCCGACAGTGTTCAGCCTGGTGGACTAAAGCCTGCCGACAGTGTTCAGTCTGGTGGACTGTTGAGTGACAGGGGCTCCGTTGCTAGTCTGTGTCAGCATCGTCATGCTTAGCAACATCACAGGGGTACAATTCATTTCACTCGACTGCTTTACAAAAGCCAGTTCACGCTACGCCCCGAAGGAGCGCTCACTGCAAAATAAATGGATAAAAATAGGCCTGTAGTTTGATAACCGGTACTATGTTTATGATTTTTTCTGGGGAACCTCCATTAGATGGCTTACAGGTATTCTTTTCAAGCCATGCAATGTAAAAAAGAAAAGAATGATGGAAAAATTTTCATAAATTATTTTACACACATACACACACACACACAGAAAAACACACATGCACACACACACACACACGCACACGCACACACACGCACGCACACACACACGCACGCACACGCACGCACACACACAAACCACACACCCGCACGCACACACACACACCCGCACGCGCACACACACACACACTCACAACATCCTACCCCGCTGTCTATGCTCATATTTACTGATTTACTGAATGTACACATATAATTACGCTGCACAAAAGTACAGTCCAGGTTTAGACACAGCTCCTGTAGTGTAAGAAACCTCTCGTCTGGTCCCGTTTAAAATCCCCCCCTCTCCCCTGCTGAGAGCGACGGTACCTACTGCCAAGCCGTGAAAACCGGGGAAGCTGTTTCTGGGCCGGGCCTGGTGCCAGATCAACTCCAATCTAATATGCAAATGAGCTGCTGGCATGTGATGTGGTGTCATTTCTCCACTGTGTATCACCTGCACCCATCTCTCTCAGGACGGCTCTTTCAAACGGGCTTAGCTCCTTAAAACCTCCTAATTAAAATGAGACGTCCCCCTGGCCTAACCCACCCCCCCATGCTGGAGAAATGATTATTAGGAATTTAATGGGCAAAATTTACCATGCGGGGGCCCAGCTGAGACCCCTAGACTCACTGAGAATTTATTTTTTTTCCAGGGGAGGGGGCCGGCTTTTTCCCCCCATTTTCTCGTGGCCAACAGAGGCACAAGGTGCTAAATCACTATTATAGGAGCATAACATTTTTCACTTTTAATCACAGGGACATTATTATTAACAGGCTATTCATTTTAGGGAGGGGGGGGGGGTGGATTTCAGAGGAGCTCGCACTGCTGCCATGCAGCATCGGTACCTGGCTTTAAAAAATATTTTAAAATACAATTAAAAAATGTCCCCCACCCATGCAAGAAAAAACACAAAATAAAGTGTGATATTTACCCATCAGTGCAGGAGAGAGAATAACTGTTCTCCTGTTGTGGCTGCGGTGAGATTTGAGCGGTTTCATACCTGCCCACACACGGTCATTTCGGTCTTATCTCCACCTCCCACTCAACCAAAACCAACCATATGCTCTTTCACACTGTACCTTATTCTGAATAAGAAGCACCCCAGGAACAACGCCTCTGTGTTGCACTTATTTCAACTGAACAATGTGACACAAGCCTGGTGGGCAGCAGTGAACACTCTTCTGCACATAGAACTTACAACACGGAATTTACAACTTAGAAGCGCTTCATTTGCACCACAAATAAACATCCATTTGTTCTAAGATGCACAAAATACAGTCAGACCGTCACACAGATGCCTGCGAAACAGTCAGTTAAAATAAAGGAATGCAAAGAAGATCCACGTCTTGCTCTGTAAACGTACGTGTGAAATGCAGCTCCATACGTCTTGCTCTCTAAACGTACGTGTGAAATGCAGCTCTATACGCCTTGCTCTCTAAACGTACGTGTGAAATGCAGCTCTATACGCCTTGCTCTGTAAACCTACGTGTGAAATGCAGCTCCATACGTCTTGCTCTGTAAACGTACGTGTGAAATGCAGCTCCATACGTCTTGCTCTCTAAACGTACGTGTGAAATGCAGCTCTATACGCCTTGCTCTCTAAACGTACGTGTGAAATGCAGCTCTATACGCCTTGCTCTGTAAACCTACGTGTGAAATGCAGCTCCATACGTCTTGCTCTGTAAACCTACGTGTGAAATGCAGCTCTATACGCCTTGCTCTCTAAACGTATGTGTGAAATGCAGCTCCATACGTCTTGCTCTGTAAACGTACGTGTGAAATGCAGCTCCATACGTCTTGCTCTCTAAACGTACGTGTGAAATGCAGCTCTATACGCCTTGCTCTCTAAACGTACGTGTGAAATGCAGCTCCATACGTCTTGCTCTCTAAACGTACGTGTGAAATGCAGCTCCATACGTCTTGCTCTGTAAACCTACGTGTGAAATGCAGCTCTATACATCTTGCTCTGTAAACGTGTGTGTATGTGTATACGTGTGCATGTGTGTTTGAATGAGTGTGTGTGTCTGTTCCTGTGAGAAAGTGTGTGTGTGCGTATGTTTGTCTGAGAGTGTGTGTATGCATGTGTGTTTTTGTGTGTGTGTGTGCATGTGTTTGTGTGACAAAGAGTTTGTGTGTTTTTTTGAGAGAGTTTGTGAGAAAGAGAGAGAGTGTGAGAGTGTGTGTATGTGTGAGAGAGAGAGGGAGTGTGTGTGTGTGTTTGTGTGAGTGAGAGCGTGTGCGTATGTGTGTGTGTGTGTGTGTGTGTGTGTGAGAGAGAGTGTGCATGCGTGTGTGTGTGTGTGTGTGTGTGTGTGAGAGAGAGAGTGAATGTTGGGGGGGGGCAGCCAGAATGGCGAAAGCCTATCACGGGCGTGGCTGCCTCTCAACTGTTTACTCTTTTTCAGCATGCTAGCGGAGAAGGCCCTGTTATCCCCCTCATTATCCCGCTTAAAGATCAGAAGGATGATAAATGAATGATTTGAGTTACGAGGGACAGGGGCTTTTGAAATCAATGACATCACAATGGCTGGTCCATGTTGAAAATTCTATCATGGCATTGCTGACTCTCAAACACGTTTTTTTCTTTTGTTTACCAGACATGTTTTATAACCGCCATATTTCATTATTTCACCCGATACACACTTTCCTTAACATTAGCTTACAAATACAAGTATGTGCTGATTTTTAGTAATGCAAACAATAATACCCTTTTTTTGGGTGATTCCATTAAGACACTTCTGGGGGTAGCTAATTGACCAGTATAAATCTATGGGATGTCCCATATTTCAGCCGAAAAGTATGTGAATGACATTGTACAAAGCCCCTACCCTACTTCCCTCCCCCAGGCAACAATCTGGCCACCTCAGTCTGTGTCATTTAAGTGTATCCCTTCCATGTATTTTGGCAGCAACCCGAGAAGGGGTTTAGGTGGAGAGGGGGGCTTAAGACAGCCCAAATGGGGAGCTTTAGCAGGGTACCAGGGAACGAGGCTGCCTCTGATGAGGAAGAATAAACTGGCCTTTCTTTAAATCTAGGGCTATGTGCGCGCCATTGCTGGAAAGACTGCCCGACCACGCGTCAATAGCGTCAGCGGCTGCGCTGTTATCAAAGTCCCGAGTTACAGGAGAGCAGACGGCAAAGATTGACCAGGCGTTAACTCAAAATCCATCGTGTGACGCACAGGCGTGTTAAATATATGAATTGTACTCTCGGTTGGCCTGCCCCGAACAGGTCATTAATCGCGTTTAACGGTCATGTTAAAACATGCGGAGCAGGGGTGACCTTTAGCTCTGCGGGCGCGGAGCATCTCGGGATGTCAAAAAAAATTCTGCCCGGCAGTAATCGCATTCACGAGGTTCATCTTTGACCTCTGCCAGGACAATCCATTGTTCCTTGGCCGGCATCTCCGCACCCTAATTCCACGAGATGATAACGCACGCTCCCTCCGGAGAAGCGTCCCAATTCTTGGATAGGGGACCTTGGTCCGCAGTCTGTCGCTGTCTGGCCGGCGTCCAAGGACTCGCGCCGCGCTTGATTGGCTCGTGCCAGCTTTATAATACAGTCACCCGGCGAGCACTGCACACCAGTGTCTCGATCTCTCCTCTCCCGCGGTCTAGTCTAATGACTGGCATTTACACCTAAAGTCTCCATGTCGTCTTAGGCCTTTAAAACGTTTGCCTTGTTTACCCTCGCCTACCAGCCATGGGCTATTTAACCACGTTTGGTTTGGTAAGGCCAACCAAAATCTTAACACGACGAGACTCGAAATGTCATTAGCATCGTTAAAATGGCTATAGCCTATTGATCACCATGTTAAACGGTGGGGGTTCCAGCAGCCTAACGAAATCACAGACAGGCCTAATCTAAAAAAAAAAACGTATTTATAACATTTTTAAATGTTATTCTATTTACTACAACGACGACGACAACAGCAAGAACAACAACACCAACAACAACAGCAATACGGAAACTAGGCTAATTTATAAGGAAACAGTTAAATGTGTTAAAACCTACAACACTTCCCAAACTGTTTTGGGCACTTTTAAATGCAATTTTATTCATATAGTCTATGAATCTTAGTCGAATTGAGACTTGAGGCTATGTTTTTTGTTGTTGTTTGTTTTTTCACCGAAACAGAAAGTATTGCCTGTTATATCGCTGCGACATTAGTCTACTCATAAACTCACATTCTGGGGCACTTCCGCAGGAAGTACGATAAACGCAGTTTATAGTAGGCTAGTTCGTCGTTTAAATTATAAATGATAACAATAAAAATAGGTCGCATCATTTATTATTTTAGAATTTAATGTAATTTACTGCCCTCAATTAAAGAATAACGTTTATTTGTCAAATAAATTACCATTGCAACTCGTTCTTAATTCTTTCCACAGAATGAAGCACAGACTGGCCTCCAGGGACATATGACTATAGAAATATTAAAATTCCAATAATAATAATAATAATAATAATAATAACACCAGGGAATTATACTACGACATAGGTGACAATAAACGATTACTCTCTGTTATTTATTTAAACTTGTATCAATTGCCCTTGGGGCACTTATCTTAAATATTTAACCAAACATAAGGTCGGAACACAAAACGCTCATGAATGTATATTTTAATATTAATTATTTCTATTCCTCTTGGTAATGGCCACCCTCCACACAGGGTTATAGCGTACTAGCTAAAGTTGTAACAAACTACCGTCAGTTCCATTGCTTTTGTGGTTAAAAAAATAACGTATTCATAAAATTTTAACTACTATATTTTTATAGTTGGTTGAAAATAAAGGTTAACATTGTAGCTTCGTTTTGTTTGTATGTGTTTATTCCAATTCATAAACCCACACGGAAAATATGTGTTCAATTAAATTTTTACAGGTTTCTGTTTATTTTGTCTATATGTGAACATGGTTTCTCTAATATTTAATATATAAGTAAAATAAATGTAAATAAATGTACAAACAAGTAAAAACAAATATGAGCCAGAGGAGCGCGAGACCTTAATGTGCGTTTTATTATTTGTTTGGAAATACAAAACAAAGTAATTGTTCAATACAAATGTGCGGAAGAAAAGTTCAGCTTAGTGCATCCGGGAATTTATTCTCATCTAGGCCTACAACTTTTTCTTCATCAAAGAGATCTATGAAAAGAACTGCGTAATGTAGGCTACAAAGCCCGAAGCCACGAGAAAAAAAAACATTCATGCCGTTGCATAACTGATACGAGACAAATGGTTAATTGAAATTATTAAGGCGAGTACCTTTAACAGTGATACAATTATTGAACACTTGCTAAAATTCTGACAAAGGTTGCATTGCGATTTTTATGCAGGTTTAATTTCTCGAATTCACATATAACACTGTAAACATAATCTTACACACAAAGATAGACTACATTGGAAATATGTGGTGACATTTGAACATTCATAAATTATATGGGTATACAATTAAGTTGTGTCTCGCTACAAAGCCTACAACTGTGATCAATTTGTTCCTGTGTACATCTAAACAATAAAAATGTTAAAAATCAAATTAATGAAAACTAAAACTTAGAGAGAGTGAGATGCCAACGTACTGACGTCACTGAATGTGCAAAGTTTCACGCCCGATAGCCCCGTGGAACGTGTGGGCTCGTGCACCAGTGCTCGTGCATTTGGGTTCGTGAGGAGCCAGCCAGGGATGACAATAGATCCATTTCCCCCCATTTCATCTCCTTCATTTTCACAAGTTTTACAACATAAATATGAATACAAATGCAGCATTTTATTCATTACACATTCGTTATTTTATTATTACATTTACTTTTAGGCCTAGTATGCGATAGCAGTTCAGTCATTCTGATTGAAGAACAACTTATCACGTGCAGGTTTACTCTTGAAATAGCTTACTACACATAGAAAATCATACAGGTACAATAGTAATCCAACAACCAGATTATGTGTGTCATGTTCAGAAAATAGAATTGTCCGATGTCGTTAAAATGTTTTTTTGTGTGACGACATGTCATTTTCCCCCTACCAATTACACATAACACAACGAATTGTTCGCCTGGAGGGTTAAACGATTTCTATGACTAACCTACAGGCGCGTGCCTCGGGCAAGAATTGGTCGTGCAGTCGGAAGGATTAATCATTATTTTCACAGGTCATATTCCATTAAGTCTGATCAGATGGGAAATGCTAAGATGGGCAAGGTCGTTGTTTATTGCATAGTTCGTCTTGGCCTTTTATTGCTTGGTGATTTAAGTGTTCTGAATTGACTGTAAAAAAAAAAAAGATTTGTAACAATAAGGACATGTTTAGACCTTGAAATAGTTTGCTCTATCTAATATTTAATAATACACAAAGATTAAATTGATTAAATTTACACGTTCATATCTATTCATTTCACAAATACAAGCAATATTCGTATTTATACAAACGGAAATATGGTCACTGATTGCCGAACAATAAAGACCTGCATTGTGCATTCCCCTTTCTCAGAGTTCATTCATTGAGTGATGTAGCTAAGAGTCCAGTAACCCCTTTCAAATGTAGCTATCATAAACAAATGAACAAAACAAATACAATTTCAAGTGCGACCAAAGTCTTACGTGAAAAAATAAAAATAAATACAAAATACGCTACACATTCTAAGTAATCCATGTCCGTGTCAAGCGGAGAAATCTGTTTTCAGTAATTAGCTGACAGAGGGGAGACAACCTTTTCGCTTTCTCTCGTTAATTATGAAAAGCTGCGTTTAACTCGTCCTGCACTGCATAAGATTGGCTGCGCACGTGCAAGTCATAGGGGAAATGACTGTCGGCGGAAACGGTAAACATGGAGTTCTGGCCGAGCGAGCCCCTGCCTGGCACCGCGCAGTAACGCATGCCGTAGTGGCAACTCTTACCATAGTCAGCGGGGTCCTCGTGCTTAAGGGAAAATATCCCATTAAAGTTAATTGGGGGGCTGAGAGGACCCCCCTCGAACGGAGGGCTCGTGCACTCGGGGGAAGGGTTCTCGTAAAAGGACTCGTAGGAGCTGCAGTAGTTGTACGGTCTGAACGGCTTGGCGCTGTCCATGGTACCGCCGCCGCCGCCGTGCCCTGTGGGCGTGCCCGTCTCGGAGCCGGGGTAAGGAGCGTAAACGGCGTCGTACGCGGGCCTGCCGCTGCCAGTGAATGAGGCCTCCCCGTTGTGATCTGTGAGGAAATTTCTGGCGTTCAGCTGCAGGCATCCTGCCACTAAATTGGTGGTTGGCTGCGAGAGCCCTTTGCACAAGGTCTGCACGAAGGCGAGCAGATCGGGCCTCTTCCCGACGCTCAGCGTTTCCGACAGAGCCCAGATGTAGTTCTTCGCCAGTCGCAGCGTCTCGATTTTTGACAGTTTCTGCGTTTTGGAGTAGCAGGGCACCACTTTCCTGAGGCTCTCCAGCGCGTCGTTGAGCCCGTGCATGCGGGAGCGCTCCCGAGCATTGGCTTCCTGGCGCCGCACTTTGACCCTTTCGTGCCGCACCGTGGGCGCCTTCTTTTTCCGGGAACCCCTTCGCTTCGGCAGCCCGTTCTCGTCCTGGTCTTCCTCTCGGTCCTCCTCTTCCTTCTCAGAGTTTTCTTCCTGCGCCTCCTTAGCCGTAGAGATTGGACTTGCGTCGAGTTTTTTGCGAGCCGGCTCGTGCTTTCTGTTTTTGTTTTCAGCGACGCATTCTGGAGGAAAGTTGGCAGCAAACCGGGGCTCTGGCATCGTAACGGGTTCTTCGAAGGGCAAGGTTAACATTCTCCTGCAGACAGCAGTAAAGTTGATGTCAATAGCTACAGCCCTTATGTGATGGCCATCCACACCTACTACAGCAACGTGACCACTGCTAATTGAACTTTGATAGAGTTATATTTAAGTTGGGAGAAGTTCATTTGAGTTTCATGGCTTTTATTGCTTTTGTTTGACTAAGACTACAGTGCAAAACCTTGTGCATTAATCGACAATTTTCGTGTGTTTTGATATAATGCAGTCTGTCACGAGCTTCATGATCAAATGTAAATTGGCTTTCTGGTGGACGTAGGCTAGTCCAAGCAAGCATACGGGCATTTTTATTAATTAAAAAAGCCTACGTGGTTTTCTGTAAAGGAATGCTAGGCATTCTGAATGTTCTCTAATAAATATGTAACCAGATAACAATACAATATTCACACGCCAATATAACCGTTTCAAACAAATTACATCTTCACACCACATGACCACGAACAGAACAGTCGTGAAATTGTAGCATGCCTACGGATGTTGTAGATGAATCCATTCACATAATTTACAGCTCATTAAACTGATTTGCCTACCTGGATTCTGTGTCAACATGCAGTTTTCATGTTCCAGATCGGATTCAGCGATAGCACCTTTTTCACAGCGGAAATGTCTGCGGGGTTTTCCACTCCTCTCTCTTTGCCTATCCTTCCTTGTTTTCTCTCCCGTTCTCTTTCTCCTCCTCTTCACTTCGTTCCCTCGTTTGAGAAATGACACCGATGCCAACTGCGAGAGCTGGTATCCATGCCATCTGCCACTGACGTCGCGTGGCAGTGGTGGTCACGTGGTTTATTCTCAGGGGACATCCATTCTCCACCGATCATCTGGCGTTGCCCGTAAGTGGGCACCAAGCAGCATTCATATACCGGCTAAAGGACTGACTAAAAGGAAAACTCATATTTTACATTACCAGACTGATCTTAGAAAAGTTTACGTGGCGAAATTTATTTATTCTGGAAATATTTCTTTACAATATAGGCCCCCAAATGAAACGAAATGATTATTTCCACAAAGGCTACACCGGTGCTTGCTAACAAATCACTTTAATTTTTGAAGCTTGCCTTTTGCACAATTTTGATAAAACACATATGCAGTCATTTTCTTTGAATACTTTTTTATGGGGTATTAAAGAAAGCTATTCTCTTTATTTTAATAGAATATAATCATGACAAGCACAATATTCTATGGACACTCATGTACTTGTAGATTGAAAAATAGTTCAGTAAATAAATTGATCAACAGTAGTATCTTAATCAATTAATTGATTATAAATCAGGATTTTAAACTCATGTCATTGACGAAGACGAGACAACAAAGTTGTGTAACTGCAATTGTTTTATTCCAACTTTCTGAACACTTAAAGTATTTTTTCAAATAGTTTTATAGCTATCACGAATACATTTTAAGTCAGTATTTCTACACCAAAATGAGTACCACCATTCATTTTTAGATATACTCCTCATGAACATGCATCAGTTAAGAACAAATTAACCTTTATATCATATGGATTGGATAAGCTCATATGTCTCAATGTACTATCCATCCAGATAATATATTGGTCAGAAAAAATAATAATAATGAAATAATCAGTTTTCTGACCTGTGAGTCAGATTCAGGGAAAATGGACACATCATGGTCACATCATGACCTAACCTGAAAAATCATTCATTCTTTTATTGTGTATTATTACAAAAAAATAAATAAATAAATAATGTTGAAATCTATGTACTGTGCCAAAATATTAGAAAATCTAGTGTTTGGAAAAAATACACTACAGAGCAAAACAGATGTTAATAAGCTAATTACTGAAAAAAATCTGTGCCATTAAGCTTGTTAGTCTATTGTTTTTAGACTAACACACATACTCATGCATGCGTGCGCACACACACACACACACACATGCAGACCCACACACACTGTAATTGTAATGGAATGGAAGACGGTGAGCCTGACCATATTAACCGTATGGTATATGGAACAGACCAAGTTGAGCTTACAGTAGCCTGACCAGGTTAAATTCACGGTACTACGAACCTGACCACGAGAACACTCTGATCTGACATAAAACTGCGCAAATCTGGGGATACAGTTTGCTTTGTGAAGTGATCAGTTACTACTGATAAATCATGATTGGAATTGGATGTAAGCGTGGCTCCAATAGGAGGCAGGGATTCAAACAGGAAATCGCTCTGGTGGTGCATCAGCAAATGACGCAGCCCTGGAGAAAACTTCAACCAATCAATTCACACCTGTGACTTCCCTTTTCAATTAAAAAGTTTTTGTTACCTCTTTTTATGGAAGCGCAATAAGCACAATGTGATATTAATTATTCATGGCAGGCACAGCTATTTGTGACATAATGCGGCTTAAGAGGGTAAATAATCCTGATAAACATGAAACATACCAAATTAATAAAAAACAACAGCTTGGTAAAATTCTGAGATTGCAATTGTGGTGTGCTATAGAGCAGGGGGTGGTGTGCTATAGAGCAGGGGGTGGTGTGCTATAGAGCAGGGGGTGGTGTGCTACAGAGCAGGGGGTGGTGTGCTACAGAGCAAGGGGTGGTGTGCTATAGAGCAGAGGCTGGTGTGTTATAGAGCAGAGGCTGGTGTGTTATAGAGCAGAGGCTGGTGTGTTATAGAGCAGAGGCTGGTGTGTTATAGAGCAGAGGCTGGTGTGTTATAGGAGCAGAGGCTGGTGTGTTATAGAGCAGAGGCTGGTGTGTGCTACAGAGCAAGGGGTGGTGTGCTATAGAGCAGGGGGTGATGTGCTATAGAGCAGGGGGTGGTGTGTTATAGAGCAGGGGGTGGTGTGCTATAGAGCAGGGGGTGGTGTGCTATAGAGCAGGGGGGTGGTGTGCTACAGAGCAGGGGGTGGTGTGCTACAGAGCAGGGGGTGATGTGCTATAGAGCAGGGGGTGGTGTGTTATAGAGCAGGGGGTGGTGTGCTATAGAGCAGGGGGTGGTGTGCTATAGAGCAGGGGGTGGTGTGCTATAGAGCAGGGGGTGGTGTGCTACAGAGCAGGGGGTGATGTGCTATAGAGCAGGGGGTGGTGTGTTATAGAGCAGGGGGTGGTGTGCTATAGAGCAGGGGGTGGTGTGCTATAGAGCAGGGGGTGGTGTGCTATAGAGCAGGGAGTGGTGTGCTATAGAGCAGGGGGTGGTGTGCTATAGAGCAGGGGGTGGTGTGCTATAGAGCAGGGGGTGGTGTGCTATAGAGCAGGGGGTGATGTGCTATAGAGCAGGGGGTGATGTGCTATAGAGCAGGGGGTGATGTGCTATAGAGCAGGGGGTGGTGTGCTATAGAGCAGGGGGGTGTCCAATCTTTTCCTAAAAGGGCCGATGTCAGTGCAGGGTTTTGTTGTAGCCCAGTACAAAGACGCCTGATTCTACACATCCAGGTCTTGATTGAAAACCATGATTAGTTAATTATTTGAATCTGGTGTCATAGTGCTGAGCTAAAACAAAAACCTGCACCCACACCGGCCCATTTGGGATAAGATTGGACACCCGCGCTCTAGAGACAGAACCCTGAGGCTCAGGCTAAGGGTTGGCTTTATTTAGATGTATCGTACATTGTGTGCAAGTGAAATGTCTGATCTAAAACCCTTGAACGCTGAGATGCATCTGTTACCTACTACAATTTAGACAGAGCTCTTTAACCATTAAACTACACAGTGACCAGATATTTTTCTGTGAGGCTGAGAGGATATTCTTCTGTAAGAATAAAGAGGAAAAGCTAAAGAGGAAGCTAAAATATTAATTGACGGAAAATAAATTCTTCAAGTACCTTTTACTAAATTTTTAGGAATCATTGTTGATGAATGTTTAAATTGGAAAAATCATATTGATTATGTATGCAAGAGATCTATGAAGATGCTTGGCATCTTTAGAAGGGTTTGCCCTCTGATCCATCCTTCCGCATATTTAACATTGTACTATAGCTTTATTTTTCCATACATCAACTATTGCAATATTGTCTGGGCTGCTACATATCCATCGTACCTCAACAAACTACTCATAATCCAGAAAAGATTCTTAAGAATCATTTCTCATTCTAACAGACATGAACCATCTGCACCACTATTCACGAAATATTCATTATTATCGATTGATAAATTAAACGTTTTCCAAACATGTTTATTTTCAAATTCATAAACTGTAAGCAAGATCTTCCTGTTGCCTTTCATAACTTGTTTACTTTCTCATCTGACATCCATTCATATCCAACTAGCCGTAGTAATCATCTTCATTTACCTTTCTGTAGAACTTCTAGCCACCAATTTAATATCAAATTCAGAGGTCCGAAATTCTGGAATACCTTGAGCTTGACTCTGAGACATACATCTTCTCAGCCAGCTTTTAGAAAACAACTGAGGGACTACCTCATTTCATCTAGTGACATGACTTTATTTCCTTCTTAATAGGCTCTCTATTCTAAACTTATTATGTAATTTGTTATTTGTTTTCTTTTATTTATCTTCACAAATTCTGTCTCCATTTCTTTGTTTTTGTCTTGATCTTTTTGTTTTCTTTTGTTTTTGTTTGCCTGTTTGTTTGGTTACTTTTTCTTTCTTCTGTATTTGTTTTATGTGTTGAGTATATTGTTAAATCTTTTGATTCTTGTTCTTGATGTGAGGGGAACTCTGTACAAGCCCTTTTGAGCTTCTTTTCCCCTCCTAGCACTGTCGTTTTTATGTGCTGAATAAATAAAAAAAAAAAAATAATAATAAGGCTGGCTGGATATTCTCCTGTGAGGCTGAATAGATATTTTCCTGTGAGGCTGGCCGGATATTCTCCTGTGAAGCTGGCTGGATATTCTCTTGTGAGGCTGAGTGAGTATTCTCCTGTGAGGCTGGCCGGATATTCTTCTGTGAGGCTGGCCAGATATTTTCCAGTGAGGCTGGCCAGATATTTTCCAGTGAGGCTGAGCAAGTATTCTCCTGTGAGGCTGGCCAGATATTCTTCTGTGAGGCTGGCTGGATATTTTCCTGTGAGGCTGAGCGAGTATTCTCCTGTGAGGCTAGCCGGATATTCTTCTGAGAGGCTGAACGGATATTCTTCTGTGAGGCTGGCCAGATATTTTCCTGTGATGCTGAGTGGGTATTTTGCTGTGAGGGTGGCCGGATATTCTTCTGTGAGGCTGGCCGGATATTTTTTTGTGAGGCTGAACGGATATTCTTTTATGAGGCTGCCCGGATATTTTTCTGTGAGGCTGGCGGCAGCTTCTGGAGCTAGGTCTTAGCTTGACAGCTCCTTTTGTGCTACTGAAAAACCTTGTGCATCTCCCAGTTATTATGACTTTCTACTGAACCTCATGTACCTCCCAGTTATTATCACTTGGGGGGTCTGAGGTGATTGTACTAATGGTACCTGTGCAAGGTGAGCACAAGAGGCAGCTCTGTTATATTACATTTAGGCATTTATGGCATATTTAGGCATTTATGGATTTTCTGATCCACAGTGAATTAGGTATTACGCATTATAAATGAGTGTACGCATACATACTTAAACAGGTGTTTTTCCAGCATGTATACTTACGCATTATAAATGAGTGTACGCATACATAC
Source organism: Ilyophis sp. 1 JC-2022 (assembly GCA_022702515.1). Classification (NCBI taxonomy): domain Eukaryota; kingdom Metazoa; phylum Chordata; class Actinopteri; order Anguilliformes; family Synaphobranchidae; genus Ilyophis; species Ilyophis sp. 1 JC-2022. The sequence continues at coordinate 3,944,753 of CM040395.1, read as the reverse complement.
TTACGCAGGTGTTTTTCCAGCATGTATACTTACGCATTATAAATGAGTGTACGCATACATACTTACGCAGGTGTTTTTCCAGCATGTATACTTACGCATTATAAATGAGTGTACGCATACATACTTACGCAGGTGTTTTCCAGCATGTATACTTACACATTATAAATGAGTGTATGCATACATACTTACGCAGGTGTTTTTCCAGCATGTATACTTACGCATTATAAATGAGTGTACGCATACATACTTACACAGGTGTTTTTCCAGCATGTATACTTACACATTATAAATGAGTGTATGCATACATACTTACACAGGTGTTTTTCCAGCATGTATACTTACGCATTATAAATGAGTGTACGCATACATACTTACGCAGGTGTTTTTCCAGCATGTATACTTACGCATTATAAATGAGTGTATGCATACATACTTACACAGGTGTTTTTCCAGCATGTATACTTACGCATTATAAATGAGTGTATGCATACATACTTAAACAGGTGTTTTTCCAGCATGTATACTTACGCATTATAAATGAGTGTATGCATACATACTTAAACAGGTGTTTTTCCAGCATGTATACTTACGCATTATAAATGAGTGTACGCATACATACTTAAACAGGTGTTTTTCCAGCATGTATACTTACGCATTATAAATGAGTGTACGCATACATACTTACGCAGGTGTTTTTCCAGCATGTATACTTACGCATTATAAATGAGTGTACGCATACATACTTACGCAGGTGTTTTTCCAGCATGTATACTTACGCATTATAAATGAG